>JAFMOC010000038.1:1000000-1580000 GCA_019802505.1 Corydoras sp. C115 | reverse complement strand
ATAAACCGAACATGTAATAACTGTTGTTATAAACATTTCTAGATAAAACATTAAGAAAGTCCCTGTTTTTGACATTACATATGTCCAATAATTTTCAAATCAACAACATGCACACATTGCAGCTCTCTCAGCTGTTACTCATCTCCCACCTCAGCCTTGACTTGTTGATGGCTAGGTCAGCAGTAGACAGAGACACACATACAGACACACATATTGGCCACACAAGCAGTGCCTTGCTTTTGATTACTCACCCTTTTGCCCTCTTTACCTTGGGCTCCTGGTTGACCTGGCAAACCAACTTCTCCCTGGGGAATAGAAGGGAAGACACAGATGGCTTTTGTTGAAAAGAATAACTTCATCCCTTTCAAATAGATGGTCTGACAGTTGTAAAATGTATTTTAACACAACACCTAAAGTTTCACTTGCACCACATACCATGCTAAAATACAAACACTTCTGATCCATTTTGCTATAAAAACTGGTGGCGTTTGTGATCTTTTGATGGATAAAAAATGTTTTTGTTTTTTTTGATATGACCAAAATGATAGCCCTAAACCTACGATTATAATAACTCGTGATCCAGACAAGATAGCTGACTCCATAAAAGCCAGACATCTTAAAAGATGTTTTAAAACTTAGTCTTATTTTGAGTCTTAAATATTAAGCCCAAATGAAATGTAAACATGATCAATGCAAAAAGCCTTTTTTTTTAAATGCAATAAGTAATTAGTTAAAAGTTTACTGTTGATTTTAATGAGATTAACTTGTAATATTTTCATAATCAATAAAACAATAATTAATCAATCAGTATGTTCTACAGGGTTGAACTGATGGCAGACTGACTGCTTTGAGCTTGAAGCTCAAATGTTGTCTCAGTATTTACTTCAATTTTCCCCAACATGCATAATTCCAAAACATGCTAGTAAATTTGGAGACACTCACTCAACTGCCATAAGGTATAAATGTGGCAACTTGTCCAGGGAGCTGCCCTGGATTTCACCCTATGAGTGCTAGAATAGACAGCACCCCGATGACCATGATCAGGATAGCAACTTAAAAAATTAAATGAATAAATAAAATTTGCAAAATGTAGCAGATGCTATTACCACATGTTTGGAGGAAACGCAAATCTGGGTCCATGCTTTACATTAGAAAAGCAGACGCATAACAGCAGAAGCATAATTCATTTTCATTAGGACCAAATTTACACACTAACCTTTTCTCCTGCAGTACCTGGTGGTCCCTGTGGAGAAGAAAATTTTAAATCTTATTTAGACTTAGAAAGAAGTGTTCAGAATGTATACATTTTCATTAGGACTTTGCTTTTTTTAGCAATAGAAAAAGGGAAAGAAAAAAAACGAATGAATTTACCTGATCTCCTTTTTGACCTTCTCTTGCAGCCTGGAATGAAAAGAGATGAGAGATGTGAGATCCAATTAGGCTGTGAAAGATGTCAAAAATTGAAGGTCATGACTTGGGACGCTCCGCTCAAAATTTGTGACTGAGCAAGTGATTTGAGATGGAATGCGTACATTTAACATGACCAATAAATCTATTTGGAAGTTCCATCTTATATTATCATCACATCTGTTCTGAACTTCTGACCCTCCTCATAAAGTTGCCATGTGCTTACAGTGAACACTAACCTGCCGAGTGATGTTTATCTTTTATTATCTTTGCTACTGAATATAAACCATCTCTGTTTTCAACAGTTTATTGTACATGTTGCACGCATGTTGCATGAGTTCATGCACCATAAATGCAAATGGTCATAAGAGTGAATAAAAACAAACACAATCCTAATAAATTTAAAAATGCATTCACTCATTTAAATTGTTTGGCTAACCAAGTAAGTTGTTTTAAAACAAATTGGCAGAATCTATACAATTTCTAGAAAATTCTAGAAAAACTGTATGACTTCCTTATTAAATGTATAATGGTTCATTACTTAAAGTAAATATTTATTTATACCATGAACACTAGACCACTGTCTTAAAGCATGTATCGTTCATTTTATCAACTCAATTTACCATACAGATGCAATTTGTACAATTTGTTCTACAATTACAAATTGTAGTTTATCTCTTTCTTTACACACTTTGTCCATTCCATCCTGTGGTCCAATTGTCAGGTCTCCCACAGGAACAGACAGAGCAGGTATCATTTGGGTGGTACATTGTCAGCCGTGCAGTGACACTGACAAGATATTAGTATATCTTGCGATGGTAGCTGTGTGGATCACACAGATCATTCGGTTCTGAAAGGATTTTGTGTTGTGATTCTGTGCTTAAAAATGCTGCCAACGGTAAGCTAATGACTTTACATTTTAGTTGGTAAATGCTCAGTTTAGCAGTGTCAATAAATTGCTTCAACACCCCAGTACAGTAGCATTACTGTGTATGTCATTGTTATATTGGTGCAAAAGGTCCAACACCCAAATAATACCTGCTAATTTTTCACTTTTTTCTAAAAAACATTGCAAGTTATTATTGGCCTCTTAAATCTGGTACTGGATGATGATTATTATCTGATTTTTAATTATTTAGACTTCATTGCCAGGTTTGACTTGTATCAAATTAAAAGCAGTAGTTTCTCGAAGAAGTGTGAAAGTTTGCATGAGGTAATGAGCACTAAAATCAGGTGTTCAGTTTCACAGCCTTACAGCATTTCAAAAGCTCTCTGAGAGATGGTGTGTTGACAAGGGAGGCTTGTTGTCGGCAGCATCACATTTGGAGATTGAATCCCTGGTATCTCCACTCATCATAAATGTAAAAATAGCATTTACCAGTTATTTTTATCAACATTATGATTCAAATGGCTTATTAAGTGTCTGACAAAGGAGAGCAGAGCCAGACAGATAGACAGACGCACATACACACACCCCATGCTAGTGCCTGATGAGTAATGACACTCATATTCCCCACATGAGGCGCAAGCTAATTAGCCAACCACCCACAGTATAATTTTAATTTTCTCAGCTGGATGACTCACTTGGTAGCAGATGCCCCTCCATAAGTTGCTATCTATGATATTCTTTGCTTTTTTCTGTCAGCTTTTGTCTTTCTACAAAACCGAAAAGCAAAAACTGTATTCTAGTTGGTTGACGGTACCCTGTTTGAATGTGTGCACATGCATATGTGTGTGTTGTGTGTGTGTTTTAGCAAAATAATTTTCCCAAAGGACGGCTGTAATAGGAATTCAGAGACGATAAGAAATTATGGTATAAATGAAATCACATGTCAATGTAATAAAAACAGCTAGTAGTAGACCATTCTGCTGTACATTTATGAAGAGCTCTGTGGGAGATGCCAGTCATATAAATAATGACATATGAAGATTAATTATTCAATTTAGATTTGCAGTTTTGGACAATGACTGCAGTTTCCATTGCACAGAGGGTAAGGTCTGTTAATATAGACTGTTAAACACATGTACAGTACAGATATATATATATATATATATATATATATATATATATATATATATATATATATATATATATATATATATATATATATATATATATATCCATTTTGACCAGTTCCACTTATCACATTGAAGCACTTCGTTTTACAGTTGCAGCTAGTATTCCATCTGTTTTTGGTCAGACTCTCACAAAGCAAACTTGTGTATATGTTTTTGGATCATCTGCTTAATGACCCAAGATGAAAACATGCAGGACGTCCATGTTGGATGATAAATAGTTTTCTGAAAAACTAAATGTGGTGTATTGTAGATGAAATAATAACATTATTGTTCTTGTGCACATTTTAATATTCAAAAGACTATATTTCGAATCATTACACTCATGTTTATTTCTGTAACTAGTAGGATATCAGAAAAAGTAGTTGATAATTCTGTAATAGGCAGTTTTTATTTTATTTATTTATTTATTATTATTTTTTTTAATCAAATCTCAAAAATAGCAATGCTAGAAATAAATAGCTTCTATTCTTGGCCAGCTGTAATTACACAAATGATTCTGGTGCATACTAGAAGGCAAGTGGCTATTTTAAAACCAGTATTTTCATTTGAATAATGTGAAAAGACATGTAGCTTGTGACTGAATTACAAATCAGCTACATGACAGCAGCATCATATTTCTGTGTACTGCTCTACACAGATGCTATACTCATGAAATACATAAGACTGAATACACTGTGATCTCATTTGTGTGTCCTGTTTGTAAAAGAGCAACTTTACAAACATGTTTGTACCTGAATGTCCAGTCACTATTCATTGTTTACACATGTACACTGGATGAGTTTCTAATTCCAACCGATCCAAGGTCAGAAATAAAAGCAGTCTAGGCTTAAGGGTATAGTCTACTATTTTTATTCTCTGAATTATTTATACATCTTATTATGTTAGCACACACTCAATGCCAAATTGTAACATAGCTAGAGTTTTTTTCTCATCTAACCGCGCTTCACGTCTGAGGTGTGCATGGCACATGCGCGAACTGGCTGGCACAGGTACGCTGTTGATTCGGGACACCTGTGGCATCTGAAGCCAATAATGTGAGATGCATCAAATGTTCCACAGGTCTCAAATCATCGGCGCACCTGAGCCAGTCAGTTCGCACCTGCACCGTGCACACAGCTGACCTAAGGTGTGTTAAACACACAAAGAAAAAATATATATGTCCATTCTCATTTCCGCTACTAAGAACAAAAAAAGTCAAAAGTATCTAAAAATTATCTTTGAATTCTGACTTTTAACCTCATCAGAAAAAGTTCTGACTTTCTTCTTCCTAGTGGTGGAAATAGGCTTCCATATTGGCACAAACTGAATGAAGATCAACTATAGTTGCCTTGTATAATAACATATTGGATTTACCAATTAAAAATAACAAGAGGAATTCTGAACTTAGGTATTTATTTTTAGAAAAATTTTTTGGTTATAAATGGATTTTGGTTATAAATGGCTTGAATAACTTCATGCTGAGACTTTTTTTTCTTAGTTTTATAAAAGGTCACTTTTTAACACTTAGCATTACTGTCAAATCCTCTGTTAACTTTATTATATATACACACACATTAATAAGATCACAATGTATTCAACATTATAATCAAGAATGATTTGTTTTGTTGCTTTTGCATACCATAGGCATTTAGTTTCCATCGGTCACTCTATTTTGGTCTTTGACCTTTGCCTGCTTTTTACATTCATACCTTTGATTTGCTGTATTATCCTTATATTGATATCTGTAACCTTGTATTTGTTAAATCACAAGAGCTGAATTTGAAGTGTTCCTGCTTTTACATAAATTCATGCAATAAAATGCTAGAACCATTAGAACTTTAAAACAAGCAAGAAAATGAATTTATTATTATCAAGAATAATATCAAGAATACTCAGTGCTCAATGTTAAAGGGTATTTGGAGCTGAATTGTTAGGATTTTACAGCAGCACTCCTATCTGCACCTCTTTTTTATTGTATTATACACTGTGACACTGTTTCAACCCTGCCACACAAATGCATGCTAGCACTATAATCATCATCAACAGGCTTAAAATGCAATAGTACAATGCAAAGGTATTATTTACCGAGAGCCCTTGTGGACCTGGAGGACCGAGATCACCCTGTGAAAAAATAAAAACAATCAGAGAAAAATGGTTAAATGATTAAGGCATAACATCCAACAAAAATCCAGGTGACTGAATAAAATAATACCTTTGTATAAAGAAAATCAGGACTTGATTTTGCTTCCTTTCTTGAAAGTACATTTACTAAATCTTTGCGTCATTCTTGAAATCACTATGAAATTTTAATTTAGCAATGCTAAACAATATTACTATAAACAAATGAAGCTAAACCATATTTATGCATAGAACCCATTATATAATGTAATGAAAAATATTTATGTCTTGACATTTTTTATTTGTTTTTAGGTTTTCAATAGACTCTTAGTTTAAGGTTTGCTAGCCTGTAAGCCCTTTAATCAATGATAAGATGTTTACTTGCTGTAAGCAATCATTCCAACCCAGGATAAGAAAGTCAGCAACATGTGGTACATGTAAGGAGAATGTAACTCTCTGTTTTCCCACCTTTATCTTTAAGTGAAGTGTCAAACTGAAAGTCAGAGTACAAGAATTCTGCAGCTTTTGGCTGTCATGATATAAACAGGACCTGAATGAAAGCCAGACCCACTTAACCAAACACAGGGGAAAAGATTTGTAATGTTAACAAAGGGATAGGCATCGAAGGATGGCATTGTATGTGCAATGTTACTGTGTAACATCAAGTGGACATCCTTTTAATCTCTTCATCGAGTCTACTTTACACTTCCCGCTGTGTGGAAAATTTTTCAGCATATATTTTTATATAATAGTGTCTGACACTACCCTGGATCCTAGCCATAAATTAGAAAGATCCTGTAGTTGATTATAATCTCGTTCATGTTTAGTACCACATTATACATTTAGGATGAAAAGAAAATAAGACAAGGAAAAAATTATAAATTATTTAATATTTGTACATTTATGGTTATGGTGTGGTATGGATTATAGACCAATAGTCTGAAATCATTCAGTGCTTCAGTATTTACAAAATCACCTGTAAAAACCTAGACTTCTAGACTATACAGGAGAGGTTTTACTTTACAAATGCCCTGAAGAGATGTGCATGGAAACACATCAAGCAAAGCAACTTAAGGCTAATAAGCTACCACTTTATTCTGCCGCTGAAAATCCAGATGATCTCAAGCTACTATTCATCCAAATAGTGACTGTGCTAGTGCTTTACTGTGATCCAGGCTGCCCTTTCATACTGATAGTTGTTGGCCAAAACTTGGTTTGGGTTCAGTGGTAGGAAGCTGCCTGTATTGAAATGAGTGCCAGTGACATAAGCTATGTGCTACTTAAAATGTCCATTTTACAAAACACAGAAACCTTTATTTAGTTTTATATTGGTATTCTTAAAATGGGTAGTTCAGGTATTTAAATCTGATTGGCTGAGAGGTTTAATGTAAACCATTAAGTAATTTTAAAATTCAGAATGTATGAGTGTCAGTTAGAGAACATCTGCAAACTTCAGGTTTTGTTAGACATGTTAAGTATAAAATAATATGAATAAACCCAGAAAAAAATAAATAAATTCAGAACTGTATGGTTGGTTTAGTTTTTAAAACGTGTGCGGGTCTAAAAAAGTGAAAGTGTGTGATCGCTCTTTTTGATTGTTTTATGTATTCATGCAATAATATGATCTTAAACTTCATTAAAAATAAACAGTTAATTTCAAGATGAAAGCAGAATCTGGATGTTGTTCTCTCAGAACTCTCAGAATGCCAATTAGGTGTGTCTCTACCCAGTTGCATTTCAAGGAGCAGTGTATGGATAATTTGGTGGCATCTAGTGGTGTGGTTGCACATTGCAAACACTTCCCTGAACAACATGGCCGCCATGTTTATGCAATGTATGAAATATGCACATGCCAAACACGGCCTTACAAAAATGGCACAGCAGCAAGGTGAACTCTATGACCTGCACTCCTGTAAAATAATAAACCTAAGAAAAAAGCAATTTAAAGCTGTGGTGTGTTTACAAAAATGAAAGATGCAAAAAGCACAAATAGAAAATAGATACCCATAAACCGTACACAATAAAAAAACAGTATTGACATAAGCTGGAGAAGGTTTTTCATGGCATGCACAACTATAACCTCGAGAAAAAAATGATAAGGATACAAAACCATCTCTGAAGAATCAGGATTCTTGTGTATACAAAATAAATTTGTAATTTAGCAACGAAGTAAATGTTCGTTTTAATTGATTATGTAATCGTAATTTTTATAGATTTGGAGGGTCATATAGTACATTTGCTTTTGTACATTGTGGAGACACTTACTCGGACCGTAACCATAGATACTACTTATCCGAATATTTACTATAACCATATCCTAATCTTAAAACAAGTTTTTACTTTAAAACTCCAGCTCGCAGTCCACACAATTCCATTAGTTTTTGTGTGTAAACAGCTCTCAGGTTATGTTCCCAAAAATGTACACGCACATGTGTACATGCACACACGCATGCACACACTTACACAAATGAGTCTCCAGTACAACAACTACCATGTTTTTGAACTGTGGGAAAACGGAGAGAACATGCTAACGCCACTCTGTAAGGACCCAGTCTAACCTATATAAGATATAAATACAGAACCTTCATGCTGCTTTGCTTTTCGCCAGCAAGCTAATATCATATCTACCAATTTCCACAAATGAATTTTGACCTCAAACACAACAAATAATAGGTACAGTCTGTTAATCAAAGCAATAAAACTGTGAAAATTCCCCCACTAAGTTTGTTTTGAAAGCTATTCACAGAGCAATCAAAATCCATAATATGATACAACTTTAAAATGTCTGGTTATTACCAAAGAATGAAGTTAAATGCAGTGCTGTTTTGCCCTTAAGGGACAAAACAACCATTACAATACCAGAGTACAGTGAGTCAGATCAAACACAGAACCAGACTCATAAAGCACAGACAGTGCGCACAGACTGACTATTGAGTTAAACAGATATAATAAATCCTGAAATTCCTAAGTGGAAAGAACATTTTGTCAGCATTGTATTGGAGAACAAGCTACACTTTATTTAAACACAAATACAATGCATTTCTTTTGTATGAAATGATTTAAACAGAGTTTGTTTATTCAAGCGTTAAATGTCTAGACAGTTTAATTTCTTCAATTTTACTACTAGCATGCTTTTAAATCATGGAGAGTTTCAACAGCAAACCAACCAAGACATCAGAAGGACATGTTAGACTTAAAAAAAACTAAATAGACAATTGTTAACCCCAGCTAGTAGTTGATCCCAGGATGCTGCTATTAGGTGAAAGAGCTAAGCACTGTGCCACATAATCCACACAGAATAACAATTCCATAGTTAAAGTGTTGTGTGGCTAGTTAATATGGTTTATTCATTCATTCATTATCTCCCGCTTTATCCTCTATTAGGGTCGCGGTGGGGTTCCCCATGCCCATCCAGGGGAGAACGTCTCGGGCGCTGGGCAGATAGACCCAGGACAGGGCGCCAATCCATCGCTGGGCACACACTCACTCACACAGACACACACACACTCTATATGGGGCAATTTTGGGGAATTCAATTGACTTGAACCATGTTTTTGGATTGTGGGAGGAAACCCACGCAGACACGGGGAGAAAATGGAAACTCCACCCAGATGGAGATTCGAACCGGGAATCCCTAGCGCTGAGAGGCGAACGTGCTAACCACTAAGCCAGAATTGTATAGTAAAGTTCCATGGTTTGTTTTCATTCCTAGAAAAAACTTTTAAGCTGATCCTAGATTGTCAACAATGGTACACAATCCATTTTACATTATTCTAAAAGGACAGAAGGAAATATGTTAATAAAACTTAACCAGAATTTGAAAGCCTTATTTAAGTTAAGAATGGCATTTATTAGTGTTTGAAACTCGGCATGTCTTACTGTCCTTGAAATTACGTTATAGCAATGTGCAAAATCTGATTGTATAATAGAATTTTGTCTATTCTGGACCTACTTAATAAAAGTACTTCCAGGAAAAAGAGCAACCTGAGGAAATCAGATTATTTGCGGCACCACAGCTTCACTTCTGAGAGGAGAACTACATGCTTTCATTGTGCAGTAAATATTCAAATCAAATAAGGATTTATTTTCTTCCCTGAATAATCAGACAATAAGACATTGTTGCATTATAATCAGAACAAAACTCAATCACAATGTCTGTTCTTAACCTATAAATAAGGTGTTTCCAGTCCATGGTTAAAACTCTTCATTCTTATTCCCTTAATTGCTGCAAATAATTATGAGTTTGGATATTTTGTTGTATTTGTACGTGTAGAGGCAATTCCCCTGATTTTAATCTCTTTACTCCAGTATTACCTATAGATCCATTACATCAGCATCACCTGTTTCCACACTCATGCTCCGCCTAATACTTACACCTACCTGTAAAGGATTAATTGCTTGTCTTTACATTTGTATCTCTGTGTTCTCAGAGTAGCTCACATTGTCCAATGCCATGATCCATCTCTCAGAAATATTATAAAAGGTTTTGATCTAGTTCATTTCATCCTGAATCATTTGTCAGTTCTGCTCCTATGATTTTAGTTGAAATATGTTGTTTCTCTCTATGACAAAACATTACAACTATATCTGTTCGTCTTTGTCCATAACACATGACCCAAGAGTGAAACGTTTACAAAGCCTAAGTGTGCAGATATGTGTTAATGTTACTAATTCTCATTTACAGTTACTGTATGTATGTTTATGTATGTATGTTTAGTATGTATATATCAAATATACAGCATGTAATGCTAAAGGAGATAAAAAAATATATATAAATCATAACTAAAAAACAAACATCAATTTTTGTGGTTACTGAAACTTTGGGAAAACATGATGATTAAATATCTGAGCAAAAACTTACAATGAGAAAACAATAGAAATAACTGTATATATTATGAAATTATCTGAAACAGATTCATGCCATTGACTCAGTGTTCATGTTCATGTTGTCAAGTCAGCGCAATAGAGAGGATTAACCTCTCACAGATAAATGGGAGATATTTAAGATAATTAAAGTTTTCAGCAAATGGTTTTATATTTCAGTTACACTCACTAGAGACTTACTTTATCCCCTTTGGTTCCGAGCTGGCATTCAGGTCCTGGATCTCCTTTTAAACCCTAAGGGGGAGAAAACATGATTTTTTAAATCTAAATAGGGATTTCTGTTTTGTTATTTAAAATAAAAATGTGTTTTAAGTAACTGACCTTCAGAAAAAAAACCACTAATGATGATTTTGTATTATTTAAAAAAAAGAATCATGGATCAAGATGTTATTTCAGACACTATCAGTGTTTTAAATCGATATAGTAAGAAAATCTATGTTCATTTGTGTAGCTAAAAGAAAAATAGGTTTCTTGCAAGGTTTTACTTTGATACTTGATATCTTACGTGAGCATTGACACCCTTGTACTTAACCTGATAGTAAACAACTTCACAAATAGCATCAAACAGTGTAAATCACACAGCATGACCTCAGTTTAAAGTGTCTTTCCATTTACAGATAATGTGGCACACCTACATCTTCCATCAACCTTCAGGCACTAGATGTCACACATGAATGAGCATGCACACACACCAAACCTTCGATTAATGCTGGAGTGTATTACATAGGACGGACGCACTTGTCATTCAAAATGATGAGTTTTTTCCTTCGTTTTATTGCAATTTATAATTTTTAAAGACTGAACTTAATTAAAATATATGTATTGCTGAACATATAAAGTACCTAACCTTTGTTAAACTTAACATATGTAAATAATCTATACCTTATTATTGTACTATTGAAACCTGTTACTACTACCGGGCCAAAAACAGGAGGAGGAGTCCTGGTCTTCTCAAATTTTATTCCTTAACCTTACTCATTTTTCTTCACACTTTTCTTTGGGGATTATGGCATTGTTTTTGAGTTTTCTGAATCTGCTTTGAAAATGTATAATATAATAATAATCGGCGGCACGTTCGCCTCTCAGCGCTAGGGTTTCCCGGTTCGAATCCCCATCTGTGTGGAGTTTCCATGTTCTCCCTGTGTCCGCGTGGGTTTCCTCTGGGTTCTCCGGTTTCCTCCCACAGTCCAAAAACATGGATCAAGTCAATTGAATTCTCCAAAATTGCCCCATATAGAGTGTGTCTGTGTGAGTGAGTGTGTGCCCAGCGATGGATTGGCGCCCTGTCCTGCGTCTATCTGCCCAGCGCCCGAAACGTTCTCCCCCGAATGGGCATGGGGAACCCCACCGCGACCCTAATAGAGGATAAAGCGGAAGACAATGAATAAATGAATGAATGAATGAATAATAATTATTATAAAATAATTATAATTATAAAAATAATCTACCATTTGGGTGTTCTCCCTGTTTCATGTGTGCATTTGTTACTGTATGTTAGTGTCCTGACTGGTCAGAAATTATGAAACTTTCTAATTTGTAAATAAAATGAAAACAACAATTTAAATGAGAGACTGATGCTGCAAACAATTGACCTTGACACTCTATGAACCAGAGCATACGTATTTTGACTTCAGCATTAAAAACCCACTCAATGAATGAATGATCATATCTGAGATGTATGAGTCACTGTAGAATGCACTTGAAATTGACTCTTGCCTGAAGAGTGACAAAGCAGGACTGGTCCTAGGTTCTGAGAATTATTCAAGAGGGTCCGATAATTAGCAAAAGCAAACAGATTGCCAGGAAGCAGGGCTTCCTACAAGATTATCTCCCAAAGAAATCAAACACCGAGATACTGGTATGCCAACTATTAAAGAAAGGTATAGAAAAGGGCCTTTTTAGTTTTTAGTATCACTGCCCTAGTGCACAAAGTAAAATCTATGAAGACATGGAATGACTGTCCCACACAGAGCTCCAACCCCAACCCCATCAAAACCCCTCTGAGATGATTTAAAACGAGAGACCGTGACGCAGGCCCGCTAATCCAGCATCACTGTCTGACACCATAGATGCTCTCCTAGATAAAGAGTTTCCATGGGTGCACTCCAAAATCATGTAGAAAGCTTTTACAGAAGAAAACACCGCTTTTTAATGGGGCACAAACTTAGAACGGGATGTCCTAATAGCTTCTGCAGGTGTAATGCGTAGGTGTCTTAATACCTGTATAGATACCTATTGGTGTGCTAATAGTCTGTTTATGAACTGTATTTTTTCTAGATAGAGTAGTATATTTTTTGACAAATTGCAAATCAAATCATCATCAAATCTGTTAATTAATTCATTAAGTTGGTTACTTATGTATTTTAACTACTGACTTTTGGTGTTCTCATTTGTAAGTCACTTTGCATTTAGCATCTGCTAAATGACTAAATGTAAATTTGCATGGCATGGGTTTCATCTCTGGTAACTTTCCACTGCACTTTAAGATACTCATGCTAAATATTAATACAAGAACTAAGACAATTTCACAGGTTTACGAACATTTGCTTAAAGCTTCACATATAAAATCCTAGTCCCTGCAAATGCTTTATGGGAACATGACTTATGAGGATGATATTTTCTCCTGAAAATGCAAGTTTTTTCACTTAAGATTTTTAATATTTAGTAGAAAAGATTCCCGCATTAACATGAAAAATGTGAAACCAGTATGTTATGTTTAATAGTAAGCCTTTGGAGCGATATGAAACAAGATACGGTTGAGTAACAGACATGTCTGGAGTGCCATCCTTCAAATGCCAAAGAGGTTAAAACAGGAAATACTTTCTGAAATTTTCCATTTGCTCAGTGCTCCAAAGCTACAGATGCTTGAAATCTTCTCTTTGATACTGTACCTACCATGACAAATCTATAGGGTGAACCAAAGCCAATAGATGAGACTGCAAAGCCATCAAACAGTATGATATTTTTTTTTAAATGAACTCGAGGGATATCAGAGGTCCATCAGTTTTAAACCGTCAATTTGTATGGTTCCTGCAGCATATCGGTGCAAGTCTAAACAAAAAATGTCACACATCCACAGACACAGTGACAGAAACACCACCTCTCACATACATACACATTCATGCATGCACACACAGAATGCTAATATGTATTATATTTAACTTACATTCAGTCCAGGTGCTCCAATATGACCAGGCTCACCTGCAGCTCCCTTTTCTCCCTGAAAAAAAACATTTTTACCTTAGTAATGTACTGTCATTTGATGCTGATAACATTTGTTATCAGTGTAAAACACATTTGTGTAAAACCAAATAAACAGCTATTTACAGTGTGGTATGAAATCAACATTGTGATTTATATATGCAAAAGCTAAGTTACTCTTACAACAGTTATAAAGTACTGAATATATATATATATATATATATATATATATATATATATATATATATATATATATATATATATATATAACAATTGATGACTTTATTTTCTGAATTATTAAATAAATGATTAAATAAAAGAGTAAATGAAGTGGATGCTGTTTCCCATAAATGTCTTAATAAATACTGTCTGACATGGTTTAGCAAGATTTCACAGTCAACATGCTGTGTCCCACGCAACCCTCAATTAATTATAAAAAAGGAAAACAAAACGCTGCATGTCTAACAGTGAAACATCTTAATTCTAACCGTGAAAGGTTTTAACTTATTTTAATCAGTTCTGTCAAATGTAAAAGCAAAAATATTTACAATCAGGAGCTTTTTAAAGTTGCAGTGAGAAAAAAAATGAAACACAAAATTTATGTGATGCCAACTTTTTTTTTTTTTTTTTACATTTAACAATTTTTCTATCATGACCCTAGAAGTTTTCTTTGTTAAGGGAGCTATAAAGCCTCTAGAATTCACAGCAATGTTATTAGTATCAGAGAAATAGAGCCTATATTCTTGAAAAAGCATAAAAAAACCATGTAAATCATGTGTATGAAATCAGCCACTTTTAACTGTAATACATACATTCAAATTAATTCATTTAGAACACACTTGTATCCAAAGTGACTTACAAATGAGAGAACAACACAAAACACAGCTACACTGTAGTATTATCAAACCAGATCATTATCCAATCTGATTTTAATTTACTATATTTATCTTTTTTTATTTTATTTTCTAAAGTGACTTTACGGCTACTTTAATTGAATTAATGCTACAATTTTTTTTCATTAAAAATTATCAGCTCAAAAAACAGTTTTTCTTTTCTACATGATGTACTGTTTTTTGTTAAACCAAAGGGTATGTTTGCCCTATACCAAGTTCAAACCCAGGTCCCCTCAGTCTATGAACTGTAAACACCAACAACTGTTCCATGATGCCTCCCAAATGCTGAATCATACGTTTTCAATAAAGATGTCAGTTTTATTTCAACAAGGGATAAAGTTAGGCTGACTGTTTTAAAAGTGGATAGAGGCCATGTGTACTTTATTACATCACCTGTTATTTTAACATCACTCTGTAGACCTTTGGAATCAAGCACATGGTTATTTAGCAGACACTTATTTAAAGTGACTTACAAGCATCCTTTCTTAGTTGGGGTCAGAGCACAGAGTTAGCCATGATACAGCACCACTGGAGCAATGAGTGTTAAGGGCCTTGCTCAACCTTCAGATTGCAAGCCCTACATTAACCACTGAGCAACACGCCCTCTAGCAGATTAATTGCTGTGCTTTTATAATTCAGATGTTTTTCCCTTTTTTATTTGATGAAGGATTTAAAAATCTCAACAATTCAGAACCTACTTAGTTGAATATATTTAATTGTATAATACAATACAGTTTCAACATGTGACACATCTGGACTATTGTTCCGCTGGTTTAGCACCTGTGAACACTTAAATTAGAGCCATGATGTAAAATGTATGGAATGTGGTTTGTAATTGTTTCACTTGTTTATAGTCAGCAATTCATATGAATCCGAGCGGTAATAACTTTAGCGTTTGCTGACAATTGTATGTTTTTTTGCTGCCACGCCAATTAGTTCAATCTGAATGGCCGAGTAAACTTGAAAGCTGGTAGAGTACGTGTGTCAACAGATGGTTGCTGATATTGTCACAAGTTCAGTTTTCAATTAGCTTTATGTTGTTGTGGTTGACTTTAACAATTATTTTGAAGAAACACAGGACTGAAATTTAATAGCTATAAAATGTATTCTAGGCAGAATCAAATGTGGTGGGAGTTTGTTGGCGTTTCTCTTCTTGATTGACTCTATAATCATATTGACTGAACATTTTAAATGCGGTTCTGTTGAGCAGATCAGTTTTA
This sequence comes from Corydoras sp. C115, assembly GCA_019802505.1. Classification (NCBI taxonomy): domain Eukaryota; kingdom Metazoa; phylum Chordata; class Actinopteri; order Siluriformes; family Callichthyidae; genus Corydoras; species Corydoras sp. C115. The sequence continues at coordinate 1,564,219 of JAFMOC010000038.1, read as the reverse complement.
CCAGAATGCATGATTTTTTATTGTATCATCCAACTTGGTTTGGAGGTCTGTAGGACAGTCTGACCTAACAGTATACTGATTTGTATCAAGTAGATTTATGTAAAATAAGTAGGATTAAGCTAAAAACATGGTTTACAAGAGTAAACAACATGAATTAGTGGTATTTTTATTTAAGCTGAAATAAATAGTCTGTAACATTCTTTAATAAAAGTTGAAACAATAGTATTAACACCTAGTATTAATGCTAATGAGCTTATCAAGTATCATTAATGACATTTATACCCTATAGCATTGCCTTTAAGATTTGGACTGTTGACCGTGCAATTCTTTTTCATGGTGACCTATAGTCCAGTTTTAGGTTCTACTTTAACTTTTGGCTTTATAGTGTAGCAATGAAGGTATAGTGTGAGGTTGTGTTCTGCGCCATTCTCTTTGTTTTGCACCAAATGACAAACATCAAAGCCAGTCCTGCCTAGACCTGTTGAAGCCTTCACACCTGTGCTGAGGTGATGCTGAAATGACATCACAGTGCCATGGCCACTACCATCATCACACAGCTCACAGCTGCTTTGCTTCAACCTGTGAGTAACGGAACAGCCACGTTGACTACCACTGTAAATTTACCACAATTGTAAATTAACTCAATATATAAATTTTTTTTTTACTACAATATTCAATTTTTACCAGTTAAGTCTGACTTCCGAACATATCCTCACCAACAGCCCACTCTAATGTTAGTATGTGCTCCAGGTCTCTTATCCATCACATGGTTAACAAAAATCCATATTTATTCATAAATACTCATATTTAGTATCTCCATCTTTTTAACTGTGGTTAAAATAGTTGCTGGGGGAAAATATTTCAGGACCGTTTCCATGTAAAGTGAAAGTGATATCCATTTCTCATCATGCGTGCCCTCACATAATGGTAAAAGGGGAGCTTACCAACAATAAAATGTTAGAAACTCCTGTAGGTGTCCTAACAATTTATTAAGTATGAATTTTAAATGCAGTCCTGTTATTTATTGTTGTGATGTTAAAAGTCATGCATCCCGTGCAAATTATTTTATACTCCTTTTCTGTGGTTACTCACCCAAGGTTAGCCTTATACACATGAAACCGATGAACTACAGAAGACATCCTAGACACCTGCACTCTTTCATGTATATTTTCAACCCAAACATACCTGTTTGCCTTTCGAGAGCAACTCATCATCAAAATACTATTATCTATTGTCACCCAGAGGAGGATGGGTTTTCTCTTCTCAACTTCACTTTCTGAACTTCTCGTTTTATGTATCTCTTTTTGCTTTACCACAGTTTGCATATTAAAGAGCTCTTTGCTCTTCAAAGGCACACATCTGTCTAAATATGTTCTATTCAAATAAAACCTAATTCACTCGAAGGTATAGCTGACAAAAATCAATTCTATTCAAGTCTAGAAAAATTATATAAACATACCTCAAGTATTAAATAGTTCGCTATGTTTGTGGACGTCTGTGTATATATATATCCCTCATGTGTGGGTTTTAAAAGAAAATTAAATAAATAAATATGCACTTTTTGTTTTTAGCAAAATGAAATGTTTTTTTAGTTACCTTTTCGCCACTGTTTCCTTTCTCTCCAGATAAACCAGGCTCACCCTACCGAAAGGGGAGAGGGGAAATATTATATATGTACAGTATATACACACACACACACACACATATATATATATATATATATATATATATATATATATATATATATATATATATATATATATATATATATATATATATATATTCTGTAAATGTGCGTGTGTTCACATCAAATCAATGTCATACCCCTACCCTATTTTGATTTTCTATCCTCTATGAAATAATCACATGTATTTTATATACTATATTGTAAGCAAATTTTTAAAATATTATAATTGTTATGATTATTTTCATTAAAGACAATACATTAATCATTGAAATGAATGAACTAAATATTTAATATTTTCTAAGTTAATTAATTAATAAGTACTGTAGTATTTCATAAAAAATTCCCATCCAGGGGGGAATGTTTTGCACATTGATACACTGATACGATGATACACCCAGGACAGGGTGCCAATCCATCACTGAGCACACACACACTATGTAGGGGCAATTTAGAGTAGCCGATTCATCTTGAATCCATGTATTTGGACAGTGGGAAAAAACTGAGGGGCAGTTATGCTAACCACTATGCTGCTGTGCTGAGAATAAGTCAAAGTCAATTATGTGAAATGAATTAAATAAATTATTAGCATTGAATTAGTACATTTCTTAAGTGCTGATTTTTGTATTTATTGTAAAATGAGAATAAATAAAAGCAAATACAATTTAAGGTCAATAGTACCAAGAAAATAAAAGTCACTAGTGATGGAGAGCAATGCTGTAGCCTGTTGTTGTGAAGTGCAGCGTGACAGTTTTTCCCTTGTGTACACACTAAGGTTTCGCATTTACCACAGGCTATTTCAGGGTGCCACAGATCCATTTTAACAGACTTTAAAATGTTATTCAGAGGCAAGGTAACATGCCAGTACACTGCAAACTCAAGGGAAATGTCTATTAAATGAGACTCACCTTTGTCCCCGGACGACCATCTAACCCAGGCAGCCCTGCAATGCCCATGTCACCCTAGAAAATAATCACATGCCCAAGTTAATAACCTTTAAAACACTATTAATGGCTAAAGTTATCTGCCGGACGATATCTATCCGTTCCTCAATTATCGCAATTCAAGAACACCTGTATTATGTTTTATTCTGTAAGGGTTAGGGTGGACATGACACACATGTTTGTGTGTAATATGCTCACAGTGCGTCAGGTTTCATGGGTTACTATAACACACACACCCAATTTAACATCCGACCCAGATATCCAGTCAGGATTAACACATTCCCGTCTGCTTCCATGTGTATTTACAAGGATATCACAGACTCCCAAAGAATCTCTCAGCTACTCAGGAAAGGTATGATTATTGTTTTGATGGTGCTATGGAGCCAGTTGCAAAAATTAATTTTAAAATTGGATGAGATATTTATTGGCTTCTTGCATCCAATTCACAAATACGTAGCTAATAAGGCCACAGCGACTCACTTGATGCACCTTAAATGCAAACATACCAGGTGATTCCTCATTATATTTCATAATATTACATTATATGTCACTTAAGTGTAACAGCCAGTCCATGTGTGCAGTACAGAGACATACACAAACTGCCGAGCATCCATCCAAATGCTAAACATTTATTTAAACGTACAAACCAGGCTAGAACATAACCAGGACAATACTGACGACCTCTGGGCTACTGCTGTTTAAGGTGGGGTATAACTAACAAAGGAGCAAACACGTAATTAATTAACACAACAAGCTGAAAACTAAGTCTGAGTGTCAGTTAATTAAACAATCATGTGATTAATTGAGACAACGAGCTGGAATGAACTAAATGAGGCCTGGGAACTCAGGACACACACAATACTCAAAAGCAAACAGAGCACCAGGTGAGGTGGTGATGGCATATGGCATTTAGTTTCTGAAAGTGTTTTTAATAAAAAGAAATCCTGTTGCAAAACTAAAAGACTAGAATGCAAATGTAATTCAGCAAATTGGAATTTTAGTTCAAAGGTTCTAGTATAACCTTCCTCAGTGCATGTGCTTAAGTTGGCGGAGTCAGGGTTATGTGGTGGCAAATACATAAGAGTAACTACATGTTCCATGCGTATGCTTTGCATCAGGGTTTTAAAGAGCTACAGTTAAAAAAAAAAAAAAAACAAAAAAAAAAAACACAAACATTACCTAAGACAATTTATTTTGAACAATTGGAACATTTAAATATTTAGAGTCATTAGGTAAATACTTAATATTAATTTTATTTAATTATGTTGCAAAAACATTGATGTGGAGTTTATTTTCTGTCTGTCTGTGCACATCAGCAGAGCTTTACCACTGGCACTGCAATATGACTTTAATATAAATTCTTGTATGGCCATCTTATTTGCATTCATTTGTTTGTTCCTGTTCTCCACAGCTGATCCTAATTAGAAAATGGTGCTGAAGTCCATGCATGTGCTCAATCAAAAGATGGTTGAGTCATCGCAAGGAAGACACAGACACGGACACATTTGCTCACACTTTAGCTTCTCCAAATGACCTTACATTGAGAACATACAAATGCCATATAAGCATGGGTAAATATTATGTTATTTACAATCTTTTTAAAAATATCTATGATAGGCTTTGATGTTATTAAAACTATTGGTGCTAATATGTAGTTAGCCCAAATTAGGCCAACCTAATGTCTTCTAGCAACCTTTCTAACTGTGGATTTAAAATGACAGTGTCTTGGGCTGAGAATGGAAGTAAAATTAAAAGTAAGTAAATAAAAAAGTAAAAGTCTTATTAATAGAGGTTATTACACTCACTAAAATGATACACAGTGCCATGACATACAGCCCGTAACATAGCATGCACTGTTTTACAAGTACTATGCACCTGGACTAAAGTCTTAGTAATTAAGTCTGAGTTTGCTCAAGGCTGATGAAGCTGAACATACCCCACAAACATCCACATACCTTCTCACCCGAAATACCAGGATGCCCATCCAGTCCTGAGTCCCCCTGGAAAAAAAGAAGAATATTTTAGTAGACAATGGCACATTTAAGCAATGGGGGTTTCGAAGGCCAGCTCCATGAACTCCCATAGCTCTAGTACAGCTGTTAAGGGCCTCCTGTTTACAGAGTGGCCAGCAGCTGCAGAACAGGATAATGTTACTAGATAATTGGAGAAGTAAACGCCTGAGAACAACAGTAAACTTGTGGACATGGTCATCTGTAGTGGTGTGCAGGTCCAATGAGTGAAATCACTAAAATGCTGGAAAAATTTGAGATTCTTTAAATATGATGTAAAAGCACACACTTCCACAGAAATAAGTATGAATGTTTTGACTGTTTAATCATTGTTATCTTATATTTGTATATATATTATATATATAATAAATTATATTTATATCTTAAACACTTCATGATCTACATCATTAACATAATTTATTATTTAACCCAATTGCTATTATGTATATGTACTGTATAATAATGATTTTGCTCCTGCATTAGCCAAAATGTTACACTTGCATATTGTGTATCATATATATTTATCAATAAAATCCCTACAAATTAATTGAAATCAGTTTGGTTTCAGTAAAATAAACTAATAGATGTATATTTTGCTGCTGGTCTGAGACACAGTGGAATTCTGTATTTTAATTATGAGTTATTATAATATACTTTGATTCTGGGGATTTAACATTATCATACATCAGAAGGCTTTTAATAGCTGAGAATAAACTAATTTACATAATTTTCATTACACTATTTCACCAAAGGCTTCTAATTAAATTAACAAAAAAAAGGCTTTTTAGACATCTAGTGTTAATCAAGTTGCCATATATATATAGATACACACTCAGTATATATGTGAATAAATATCACCATGAAATAATTAATACACCAATAAAGTAACCAAAAAATGTAAAATAACCTTATTCCTATACTCATTCACTACAGCTCATTTATCTCATTGTCACCATGGTGCTATTTAATAATATCAGCCTTTTTCTGTAAAAACCTCTTTTCGTCTCATTATCTTCTGCTTAATCCTATACTAGTATTGCAGGATGGTTCCCCATGCCTATCCAGATAAGAAGGTTTCAGGCACTGAGCAGATACAAAAGACAGGATGCCAATTTGAAACAATTATGACAGCAAGTACTGATGCTGGATAAAAAGTCATAAATAGCATTTAATATTACAAGTTGCCCCAAAGCCACTAAATAAATCTGAAGTGACTGAATTTGCCATTCTTAAATTATGTTTACATGTCTCTTATGTGTATAGTGGCACCATCAATAACTAAAACTGTTGTCTCAAAGCAGATGACAATTAGAGGTCTAAAATCGTGTTGTCTGGTAATCCATAAATATTATCTATCATGAAAAATAATAATGAGGAGGGACCTATTTACAATAGGTTAGATGTAAATTTACAAACATTTAGGATTATACTGCTGAGAAGTTTCTAAAATTGATTAATGGAATGCATTTTACTGCACTGCTGATGAGCATAATATGAGGTTTGATTAGCAGTTAACTTGCACTTTGTGAATCTTAAAGCCTTTTGCTGCTGAAATGTTAGAATACCAACAACAGGAAGGCTGCCTGAAAAATTGCAAATCCCAGAATGCTAACAAGGCATGTAGAGTGAAAGAATTTGCTTCGCCAAATAACATGTCACTATACATGTATTCCAACAATCCAAGAGAATTTGGGTCATGTGAAAAGCTTCTTTTCCAAGTGCTAGAGATAAATCCTTAAAAAGTAAAATCTGCTGAAGTCTGCTGGCAGATTGAAGTAAATTCGCTTATGACATAACATTCTTATTTTCAGTTAGACAAAAATACATATTAAGACTTATAATTCATCCCATTCTATAACACTGGTGTTCAGGTAAGAGCTTAATAGTCTCTGCTTTCTTTAATCATCTAATGACCCTTCAGATTGATATTATATAAATGGATATAACACCATATTTATGCATCCCAAACTTTTACCTTCAGTATTTATAGTTGTTATAATTCCATTACTCATACTATTATGCAGTTCCTTTACATATAACACACATAACGTGCTAAAGTTTTATGCCAGAGGCTCACACAGCCAATTTTTCCAACTTAATCACACCTGTGGGCAACTGTGCCTCTACAGTTTTCAGAAAAATATTTATTTATTATTTAATTGATACCCATTAATTGATACCTGTCCATTCAACAAGTAAATTCGGAGATCTAAATCTGGACCAGTTTCCCAGTCCCTGCAGACGCACATAAAAACAGTTCAATGAGATCGATGAACAGTGTACAGTTTGTGATGAACATAGATCTTTGCACAGTAACGAAACTTAAAATTCTTTATCCAGATGTCCAAACATGAATTAAATTTTTTTCTAACAAAAACACCTTCCACTTTCATCATCTTTCCAAAAATTCCAGATTTTGTGGATGCCTTTTTAGCTATTCTGGTTTCGGAAGTTTCCTATTCTGTTATTTTCTTTTTTGTTATTGTCTGCCCTGATCTGTCACTGACTTCTGATAAATGTCACATTGCGCATGACACAAATGTCATGATTGTTCCATGTTCCATTCTTTTTCTACACAATGGAGTTAATAAGGTCCTATGGAATGTTCAATATTTAGGATATCTTTTTATGACCACCCTCTGATCAAAACCTTTCAGTAATTCTCTCCTGGACTTGTAATGACAGCATCTTTGTCTTCATGAGGTTTGTGTAGGTTTGCTCTCAGACTCTGGCAACTTCTAGGATAAGGCTGTTTATACTGAGATCACGTGACATCTAACTTAGTAAATAGACATATTTTGTTAATTAGGACCTTCGGTTTGTAGCAATAGAACTATTATGTTTACACTGAAGTGCCAGTAAATACCAGTAAATGCAGTTTGAAGTTTTTTTTTTTGTTTTTTTTACATGCCTGAATACTTTTGCAAATTACACCATTTCCGGCCTCACAACTAATTCGATTCCTGACACATAAATCTGATTAAATTTACTTAAACTCCTAGTTATAACAATAAAATGTGAAATAGATCTCGGGTGTGATTACAATTGTAGGGAGTAGTAATTACCATTAAAATGATGACAAAAAAAGAACATTCACAACTACTTCAGCCTCATATATGGGTCCCAACAATTCTCCCGGCTGAACGGGTCGTCGGAAACAATCATTATTCCTGAAAATTATGTTTACAACCAGCATCAACATAGTAATTTGGTTGGTGACCTCAAAGGCCATCTGGTCTTAATGGGCACATGACCACCTGTTTATTCAACCAGACATATTTCATTCCAGCTTTAGTACTTTAAGTGTCACGACTGCAGCAGTGGAACAAAGATATTTTTCCAAGGAACATGTAAGGTATATCTCCCTGTTTCTTCACTTGATTTCTATTTTTTAGCTCCACCGACCATATAGATGCACTTTATAGTTCTACAAAAACTAATTATGCATTATTAGTCCCTGTTACTCTGGACTTGGTGGTCAGGATCTCCACATGACCACAGATCAGAGATTATTGCAGTAGGAGTAAATGTTTAGTGATGACAAAGAAGATAGCTGTGCACTACAATATCTGGTCTACAGTTACCAAACTCCTTACTTACATTTATTAAGGACATATTAATGTTTTTTTTATTGACAAGAATCACCTCATACCTTTTCTCCTTTATCTCCTTTTTGCCCAGGTAGTCCTTGAAGACCCAGTTCTCCCTTAATAATTGAAAACAAGTTAAGACAATTCCACCCTGATAGAAAAGCATACAAAAAACTACTGCTTGAAGGTTCTGAATTTAATTTAGAAGAACATTAAAGCTTTAAATGCTTCCCCTGTACTTCTGAGATTAGCAAAATTTCCCATTTCACAAGGTGCATGAAACTTCCTTAATCATGCCAATCTGCAGTTAATAAGCTTTAAATTAAGTCTGTGGTTGTTACTCAGGAATAAAATGTGCTTTAATTAGACATTAATATTTACATGCAGTATTAGTTTAAGCCAATGTGAAAGACAGACATAATAGGCCATACTTTGAAACCAATCTAATCACTAGCAGAATAGAATAATGCTTATTACCTTCTCTAAACGACACTGGCAATGATTAAGTTGCTGGATTGGCCTAGACAGTATTTGTTGAAGATAGCCTGTGACCATTGTGGTAACTGTAGGATTGTGATTTTCCGCAAAGTCGCACTGAAAAAAAAAAGAAAAAGAAAAAAAAAAACAGTGAGCTGTTTTATATGACATGTTATTAAGCTGAGATATTTTGGTTACCGTGATATTTCCTCCTAAACTAAATCAAATTTTAAAAATGTTCTATTATTCTTAATATTGATTGATCTTTGATGATTCTCTATTTTCTAATCTTTGCTTTTTGTGTATTAAATAATAAATTAAAATGATTATTTAATGACCGTTTACTCAAAATATTATGTAAGAAAAATGTGTAAGTTTTGATTTTGTGAGTTGAGACTATTTGTAATCTCACAGTAGTTCCTGGTGTCTCACAGCATTTGGCTTGTTCTGCTAAACTTGGATCACAAAATATCAGAATTTCCTGCATCTCTATCTGTAAAATAAAATGAAAAAATATGAAAAACAAACATTATTTCCAAAGTACAATAGCAGTAATGTTAAAATTACTACATACATTAAAGGCAAACACTTGCCTACACACAAAAGACATCTTTCGAATAGCACATGCAGGTTACATACATACATACATACATACACATAATACAGATTATAACATATGTATGTATGTATGTATGTAAACTGCATACATACATACATACATACATACATACATAATACAGATTATAACATATGTATGTATGTATGTATGTATGCAGGTTACATACATACATACATATGTTATAATCTGTATTATGTTCTATGTAAAGATTTACATTTTTGAACAAAATCCATTTCAGTGATGTTTGTACATCCTTATTTTAAATTATAATACATGTTTATTTATTGGTTAATAGAGAGTTAAATGTCTGAACAGCACGTTTACCATATTCTTGTCAGGAACACTTTCTATAAATAGTCATATATGGGTCAGGCAATTTAGTATCTCCAATTAACCTACCATCATGTTTTTGTAATGAGGGGAGTATTGGAGTTCAAGAGAGTTTCAAACAGTACCGGTGGGTCATCCAGACTGCACACAAAAAGACCTTTGTGGGCCCCACCTGTTAATTGAACTCAGGACCTTTGTTATATGATGTGCGAGCGCTAACCACAGTGTAATCATGGTATTCCTAATACATTTATGTAAAGTGGTTTGTATGTGTTATAATATCACTGCAACCAAACTAAATACATTACCTGTAACACCACAGTCCCATATTCTCCCTACTTTTTCCTTAAAAAAACATACCAATATCACCTTGATATACTTCAACAAAATCCAGAAAAGTTTGGAACGAAGTTGACTGAAACTAATTATAAAGGGTTTTAGACAATTGTGACTGCATGTTATTGTGTGTGAAAGCGCACTTAAGCATTTCTCATAGGAAATCATAACTGGCAAAACAAGTTACACAGTGCTTAGCATATGTACCACAGGCACGCAGCTGGCACCATTTTTTCCATTATAACTCAGTGTACCATAAAAATAGTTTAAATGCTTTTGTTTTAGTAGAATTTCTACAAAACGTTGCTATAATGAATGTTAGGTCGTTGCATTGCCTATTAGAACTTTGTGTATTAGAACTTACATCCACTGGTCGTCCATCCTCTGCCTTAGTTGTTATAAGAGACCGGCCACTTGTGTCTATTGCATCTCTGTTTTCAATCAGCCTGCTCTCAATCAGCTTACAGTCCAAAAAGATAGCCACGGTACTGAGTCGTAGAGATACTCCAAGCTTATGCCATTGGCGATCAAACAGGATGTGTAAATCCCCACTTTTAAATACATAGTGGATTTTGTTCTTTAAAAGACCCAGGGCTGAAAACTCAACCATCTTCTTAGCCCCATCGACTATGACTGAAACCTGTATGTAAAAGACATGATTTTTATTAACATGTACATAAACAAACACATGAACACATGTCATTACATATAAAATGTCCTAAATAATTGAATCCCTGATAAAATCTTAGGCAAATTCAAAATCATAGGCAGCAATTTACTTTGTGTAGCCTTTTTTTACAACATTGTTTAAATTTGTATATAATGATACTTAATGAGACTGTAAAACTTATGCCAGTAGAGCTAAGGTGATTTTTTTCAATATACAGTCTCTCCAGATCTAAGTCCATGCATTGTAGCCAAACTCATATTATCTGCAATACACTAGTCACTGTGGGCAATTATAGTATTTGGGTGTGGGATGGGTATAGACACATGCTTCCATGGGAAGGGTTTTCCAACCTAAAAAGTGGTAATGGAGGTGTGACTGTCTATTTGTTAAACTTCTAAATACAAACAAGCAAGCCTGTCATTTTTAAGCTGTTATTTTTTTTACAGTCTAGCTAAAATTGATGTCGATTGTAGTAGTGGATACAAAGCTGATAGCAACTGATCCTGATTTGTTTGGATTAACCACTGTTTGGCTGATCATTGATCATTTTGTGATGAATTTCTTTCAAAGTTTAGTTATTTTTATTGTCATTTAATTAGTGCTTTTAATAAAAGTCAGCATTTGTTCATGTTTTAACTCAATATAAGGGTAATCGATAAAACACAAACATTTTTGATAAACAAATAGAAACTTCATAGACTTCTATGAAAAAATTCTATGAAAAACTTCATAATTTTGTCATACTTGTGTCTCTCCAGCCTGGTTAACAACCTGCCAAAGAAACCACCGTTCTTTCTTTGTTGTCTTTCTGAGTCGGAATGTAGAAATCAGTGAGTATTCATGCGGCAGTCCACTGGGAAACACCAACCTACAAGTAAAAAGCAATATTTTAAAAAATTTATATCGACATTTTAATACATAATACATTGTAATGACGTCTATTTTATAAGTTACCATTAAAAAAACATTACTAATGGGGCTACCTAAAAGTAATTTCAATATTTTAATCTATTTTAGCCATTGCCTTTGAGTTTGGCAAAGATACACCAGATTGTTGTGTAGCATATGACACACATTAGTGGGTTCTTCATATTTAAATATTTCAAAAACTTAACATAATGAATTGACATATGGTCAACCACATATGTCTGCTGCGTATTTAGATGAGATTTTTTTTTTATTTAGTCCCTATTCACAACTGTTGAACAGAAGATTGGAATATGTTTACCATCCTCTAAACTGTCCTGTGCTCGGGTTCCTGCATCTCTAAACTGCAAATAACACAGCCATAAAATTATTTTAAATGGCTGTAATGATGATTGTGCTAAAATCAAAGGCTTAATAACCCTGTTTTCTTGTTTCATTGCCAAAGGTTGTCAATGTCATTTAAAGTTGTTTTTCATATACCTGTAGTAAATGGGAAAATACCTAAATCTGCAAAACGGGGTACTTTTGTTGAAAAGTTTTAATGTGATGCTTTGAAAAAAAAAAAAAGAAGTGATGCTTTGACAACATACTTTTACAACCAGAAGATGAACAGGTAATTTATTCCTTTAACAATTACTATATTGTCTTCCTGTGCGTTTTCTCCCACATTCCAAAAAAAATGGATTCAAGGTGAATTGGCTGCTTGAAATTGCCCTCTAAATTGCCCCATATAGTCTGTGTATGAGTGAGTGTAACATCTTGTCCTGCTCAGTGCCTGAAACGGATGGACTTGGGAAACCCACAACAATAATAGATGATTAAGAGGAGGATAGTGAGATGAAAGATGAGATATATAATTTAATATTTTTAGTTATTTGTAATGCGTATTTATTTTATTCACAAAAACTACCTATAGTTCCATTGAGGTACAATAATTAAACCCTATAAGGTACTATCTAAATATTTTGTATCATAATTTGTAAATCAATGATTTTTTTTTAAGTTTAATTAAAAAATAAACTTAACAACTTCCTTTGAACATCAAGTATAGATCTGAAAATAAGATTAAAAGTCATACTGCTATAAATTTTTTGCCTACACAAGAACAGAAGACACAAGAACATAAAGCATGCTCGGTCCACAGTGGACACAATCCAATACTTTAATCAAAAACAGCAGTTGCTGGCAATAACACAATCATTAGACCTTATCTGCAAAGTCATAATGCCAAATTACATCTATAAGCCGAAGGGATTTAAAACGTAAGTTCTTGGTGATTATGAAAAAAAGCAGAATAGCTTACAATAATTGTAGATATGTAGGTAATTTTTTTTTTCTATTTTATGTTTAATGTTTTAGCAAGACTTGAAAACCTTGGTGTATACTGCACTTCAGGCTACATTCGATCATGAAATCTACCTGCTGAAATTTTGCCATGTCTAACACTGCTGCCCACTCTGACAGTGAAGGAACTGCGAGTGGAGGATGATGTAATAATCCATCAATCACGGCATTCAACAGTTACTTGACATGAGGCTGGCTTGAATAAAAAGATTCAAGATGAAGGTGAGATGAATTGACAGCTCTCTTCAGTCATTCAAGCATCTGGTACAGACAAAAACCCTCATTACACCATAACTCAAATGGTTCTGAGAGCATAGATAACACCTGCTGACAGCACATGGCCTGCTGATGAAGGGCAGCAGAAGCAGGATCTAAAAAGTCATGCAAAAGAAAAGTATACTACTAAACAAAGCTTTGAGGTAACTTAAAATAGGAAATATTCATAGTTTTTAAAAGAAAAATGACAATCAGGTTTACAGACTTCATATTTAATGAAATCCAAGACATAGAAATACAGAGGTCTTTGTTTAACTACGATCAGTTCTGTGTTCCAGTGGCACGTTTTGTAATCTCATTTAACAGTTTACAAGACTATTTACCAAAGACTATTTATCAGAAAACCCTTTGCACAGCTAAATAAACATTGTGCTAATTAAAGAAGCTTCTTAAGTTGACTGAAGTACCTAGAGCAAGTAAAAAAACAATTTTTTCTCTGAAACTAATTCAACTTTTCTTGTTCTACGAGGTAAACAAGATTCCATATGTACCGATGTCATAATAGGTGTAAATATTTATGGGTCACGATGATAATGATTAGTAGTATAGTATAGTAAAATGCAGCCTAGAAATTATTCTCATGTAGGGTTTTAGAATCAATAAAGCTCTTAGTAACCACCAAGACAGGAACAAAAAGTGAAAGTTAATGAAAGATAATGTAATGCAATGCACAAAAGTACACATACATTTGGAATGGTTTGCACACATTTATAGCCTGAAGAACATAACTAATTTGCACAAGGCCTAAAATCCAACATGTGCACAACAATGTTCTCTTCATCATGTTGTATTAAACTGGATTTGGAATTGTGTAATCAAACACACTGTGAATCATTATGATCTTACTGGTATGAATATTATTGGCTGCTCTAAAAACTCAACAAAATCCAAACTGAATGACCCTCAGGGTAAGATTGTACTAAACAGAAACATGCTGAGCCAATTATTTGTAGACTGTAAAGAACAATGAGGTTACTGAAAGGTGATAATGCGAAAATCATACACAGCTTTTGTTAGAATGAACAGTGTTTGGCTGAGTGAAAAAAGGAATATAAATTATTTAGCAATCTTCAGCAATAGTTCTTAACTTCACAGCATTCCGGCATGAATTTTCAAGCAAAACTCAGCTGCAACATCAATTTAAATGTTGAGAAAAAACATAAATATAACTATTTAATATATATATACGCTATGCGTGTGTGTATATATTCATTCATTCATTATCTCACGCTTTATCCTCTATTAGGGTCGCGGTGGGGTTCCCCATGCCCATCCAGGGGAGAACGTCTCGGGCGCCGGGTAGACAGACCCAGGACAGGGCGCCAATCTATCGCTGGGCACACACTCACTCACACATACACACTCTATATGGGGCAATTTTTGAGAATTCAATTGACTTGATCCATGTTTTTGGACTGTGGGAGGAAACCGGAGAACCCGGAGGAAACCCACGCAGACACAGGGAGAACATGGAAACTCCACCCAGATGGGGATTCGAACTGGCTAACCGTGCTAACCACTAAGCCACCGTGCCGCCATGTGTGTATATATATATATATATATATATATATATATATATATATATATATATATATATATATATATATGTATGTATGTATGTGAATTCAAAGGCCATACATCCATTACCTCAGTTTAAATAACACTCATCTCAGAAAATATTATGCATTTTGTATTGATTATAGATTTGGGTCTTATATTCTGCGAAACTTGCCATTAAAATACATAATCTAATAAAAATAAAAAAATAATACAGTGAATATGTTGATGTCACCTTCTTATTGGAAAATGCCCCACTTAGTAGGAGTTTTTTCCCTCAAGGATTCGTATTCAGTTTTCCTACTGAAAAGTAGAGTGAAGTTGGTTGCTAATGTTGATGCTACTCAGCTTTTTGAAACATAATACACATAACCTACCTGCTGTGACTGACCTGGACAGTGATGTCACAATTTTATATTCTACCTAAAAATTCTTAAAAAGATCTACTTTGACAACTGCTAAATCATGAAAAACATCCTTAAGTAATTAAACAATCAATAGCCTGTAAAGACAAATCAGAATAGCTTTGAATCAGCATTTACAGTAGCAGAAGTGTTAATCCATAATGGCTTAACAATCCAAATTATTTATAAAATGTTTTCCTCAAGGGCCTAATAGAAAGGATTTGACAATATGTGGCTTGAATCTGGTGCACTCCACTAGCTAAACTACTGACCCAACAATGCACCTTCCTTCCCACTAAACAATTTAAAAATCAGGATAGCATCTAAATATATATATGCATATACTGTATGTTCAAAATGTCTGTAGCAACGCAGATTTATAAGAATGGCAGATCTTGTAAATAAGTACTCATTTTTTCTTTTAGTGCTTGTGGTGCCAGATTCTCATTCTATACTATGCAGAACTATTTTGCATTACAGTGTCACAACATTTCTAACCACATGGTGCGTGTTTCTTTTAATATGTTCCCTCCTGTGGTTTCCCCACCACTCAGACTCAGACCACAATACTCACCTCACAGCTTCTCTCCTTAAACTGAACTGAAATTTTATTCTTAATCATGCCTTTTCATAGTATTAAATATATCATAATTCAAAAAAAGCACCAAAGTATAGACATGTTGGTATCCTTTCATTTTTCCTGATAGGAATCCAGGTGATCACAAATATCTAATAAGATTGTACATCCCAGAGGGAAAAAAATACCCTAGAGGTGATTATTCTCATAAACATATCTGACTTCATAACTGTGAACTAGCAATTGCAAAACATTTTTACCCTTAAGTTATCAGTATAGAAAAAACATGTGGGACATTGAGCGAGAGAGAGAGAGCAAGCAACAGAGTGATAGAAAGAAAATAAGAGAGAATTGTTTGTACTGTACATCTTTTTTTAGATTCTGCACAGGTGCACACTCCTGAACAAAGTGCAGTGTATATTTTAATTAATGCAAACATGAAGACTGAGATTAAATACAGCATTGTGGACAGATATTTTTTGAATCTGCAAGTTGTTTATTTTTTTATACAGCAAACTATGAACTATTAAAATGAACATAAGGTAAAGACATGTTTAAAACTGCAGAATTAATGCAATAACATATTCAAAAAGCAAAAATGTAATCATATATGTCAAAGTTATAACTGACATATATAATATATTGATCCTCTGTAAATGCAAAGCTTCCTTTTATATAAATCCCTTATTTCACTAAGCTGTTAATAAAATACTTTGGAATATTTTGTGGCCTCATCATGGGTGTCAGGATTTGATCTGGATTAGCTGTAAAAAATGCAGTCTAATTTACCTGACACAAATAGATTTAAATCTCATCACTCACAGCAATTCAGTACAGGGTTATGAATCTCATTTAGCCTTGTGCAGTTATGTACTTGGCTCTGTGGCTCAGTGGTAAGAGCACCATGGCTGGATGACAGTAATGCTTTAAATGCCTGGGTTCAAACCTAGAGGACTTTATCGCAAAAGGCCTCTTAAATAAGAAGCAACAGGTTACTCATTTAAAGAAATATTAAAAATAATAATAATAATAAGATAATGGTGTGTGTGTGTCTGCTACTGATAATGCTACCTGGTACAGGATAGCATATTAACATATCTAAAAAAATTTGCCTAAGCCAAAAATGAGTTACATTACAATACATTATTTTGCAGATGCTTTCATCCAAAAAATGGTTTGGATCAGAATGCATGGTCAGCCATGATAAAGAATCTCTGGAGCAATAAAGTTTATAGGCCTTGATCTAGGGCCCAGAGCTATAGTGGGCAAGGGGTTTGAACCAAACTTTCTCACAATACACAAAACACTGAGCTACCATGCCCAATTAACTGGTCAAGTTTAAGATCAGGGAGTATAAGGAATCATTTTTATACATGAAGTCGTACCAGCAGTTTATTCGTTTTGTCTAACTAACATAATAAATTTTGAGATTTTAAGGATACAACCATGATAAGGTGGTCTGTGTTTTACTGTCATTCAATTGAACCAATTTCAGGAGACAGAACCGGTGCACATCAGCACGGTGTGAAGAGAGGAAATCTTAATCTTAGTCAAACATCACACATCAATGTAACTTTGCATTTATATATATATATATATATATATATATATATATATATATATATATATATATATATATATATATATATATATATATATATATTTATTTATTTTTTTTTTAAAAACATGAAAAACGCCATCAGAAAATATGTTAACCAAATATTAAAGTGACCAGATAGCAAATATAAAAATGCATCTTGGGACAAGTACCAATATTAGTTTTGTCAAGAAGATAAATTCCACCCTGCAAAAATGTAATGTTTTGCAACAAGGTTGAACAATTGTAAACTGTCACAACTTGATTTGAAAGCAAATTGAAAAAATTGCCTAGTGTTAATTAATATGCATAGAACTTTTTGGGATACTCCTGATGTAAACACCCAGATGAATTTAGAAATACAGCAGTGAGCTAGATATCTGATAACACAACAGGCCTATCAACTAACATATACAAAGAAAATACAAACAAAAACAAGTCATATGTCAACAACATCTCAATACACACGCAGCGTGATTCAGATGGAAAAGATTCATATGCAGCCAAATAATCAGCATGGACTTAAATTAAACCTACAGAACCTGATCCAGGAGCCCAGCCTCCCTTTTCCATGTAACAGTATCATTTAGAAGTCAAGGCAAGCCAAATACGATCCAATCTACAAGAAAGATGAGCCCAGCAACATTTCCTGTGACTGAAGCGAGAGACGTTTACTCGCAGGGTTGGGGCTCCTCTGTTGTCCCTGCAGCTCCAGCTGACGAACGACATCACCTGTCAAAGCTTGGTCATAATTGACAGTTGGAAAACGAGGAGGGGGAGGATGGAAGTCCTTGGTATCCCCTTTCTTTAACTTCTTTTACTGTTCTCTTCATTTCTAGTCCTACAGACTACTTTTATAAACCAGGCAGGGATACACATAATCTTAAAGTGTAGAAAAGGCAATAGGATTATGTTTTCAAGTCTTGAGGTTCTATTTTTTTCTATGATTGCATAATGTTTACTGCTTTGACCAAGAGCTGAGTCAACAGTTTTATCGTTTAAATGATACTGTAGATCAACTGTAGATACTGTAGACCTGTACAGACAAATGTACAGGTAAAAACACAAAATGATTGTGCCTGTTTAAAACTCCAGCATCAAACATAGTATGTCATGAACTCATTCATATGTCTGACAACACTAACAAGGGCAACGGCAAACATGTGCCACATACCGCATACAATTCCTGCAGCCTGTTAATTGCAATACAGACCTTGACACCAACTAAAGGTAATTCACCAATGACTAATGAAATTAAACCTTTGTGCAGTTTGGCCCCAGATTGATTTTTTTTCCATTGAATGCATTTCATTTGCAAGGTTGGCCTTCCAATTACCTTCAGGCTTCAGTCCTGCACAACAAGAATAGGTTAACCTCTCTTTTCCTTGCTAAAGTCCTTGGTCAATCTACAAATGAATTCTGTCCAAATTATTCAACAAATTTCACAGCTCATTCAAACAGTTCATCCATATAAGTCAAAGGGACAGATGATCTCATTAAAAAGGCAAGATCTGTGTCATTATGAAGTGCTACAGTGATATCAGCAGAACTAAAAGCAAATGTACACCCTGAGAAAATATTGGTTTGCAGCATGGAAACTTAAGATTAGCCTGGGCCATTTAAATCTGTGCTATGATTTTTTGCATGGACAAGGCTTGGTCACATGCAGCGAGGATGTTGATGGTTGTAATGTAAGTCTTTAAATTGTTGTTGCATATATATATATATATATATATATATATATATATATATATATATATACATGTATATATAGTTGTTAGCAGGCAACTGCCTAATTTTGAATACTGCTTAAATAACATATTGAATACTTTTAAAATGAAGTCACACCAAACACTTTAGTGGTCTGACAGCTAGCACATTATTATGAAAGACCCGTGTTTAGTAAGTAGTGCCACTGGCTTGGGCAGATGTTCCACAGCCACAGCTGTCTGTATTTGATGAGCGGGAAGATTTATGTGGGAATTCCACTTTGCCACGGGGATACTGGAAGTTTGAATGACACTTCCCCCTACTTATTCTACAACATCCAGCTAAACCATGACATTGGTTTTATGAAAAAGAGATAATCAGTGCTGTATATTTGAGGACGCGCATGACAGCTGTGGCCTTCCTTGGATAGCCATGAAAAGGTGGCAGTAAAAGCACCGAAGGACAAGAATCAATAAATAAAATTCAGTCCCAGACTTACTCTGTAGCTTTAATCAGTGGTTTGCTGCCCAGTCTAAAAAAAGGTCGGTCATCTGTAGGGCTTCCCTTTCGTAGTGAAAACAGTTCAGCCAGGTCAAATCCTAATGACAAAAAAATGGCAATTTTAGGAAAAAATCACAATAAACACTTTTTATTTCTAATGATATCAGATTTTTTGTGTATAAACCTGACAATGGACAATTCAAACCTCCATAGACACATGCAAATCTTATATATGTATATCAAGTTATAACTTAAAGTATATCATTGTTGTTTTTGAGTGGGACAGTTGTCCCATTTATTGACAAATACACATAAAAAGATACTTAACTACTCAACTATTATAGCTATAATTATATAAAAAAAAGATAATAAATAACTGAGATAAAGTTGACAAAGAAATCCCAACTTATAAATAGTGTAATAAATTAGGAATAGGTTTTTTTCCAAAATATGAATAAGGTACATAAAATGTGCTTTATAAAAAGTTCCGGTCCTTAAATCTGATTGGCTGAGCCATTTGTCCAGCCGTATCATTGTTGACAATAATGCACACATCTTACCACTTCACATTTTTAGCAATGCTTTTAATGTGTGAACAACATAGAACATTATTTAAAATCATGTACCATTTATAGAAATGCCCCGGAAGGTCAGTTTATTAATAATTTTGTTTTAAATGAACAAATTTATGATTTTAACCGTTTTTTATTATAGTGTTTTTATAGTCGTTTTATGAAAGCAATAAGGCTGGTTGTGCATTATTGTGAATAAATCATAGGAAAGTGGTATAATGCTTCCTGCGATTTATTCACAAAAATGCACACCCATGAGTTCCTTATTGCTTTAGTGCAATCACAAGTTTTTTAATTAAAAGATTCAGTGACAGACATTGCATACAACAACAAAAAACAAAGCTAGTTTTTAGATTTTTACTTTAACTTTATGATCAATGCTATAGATTGACACCTAAGAAAAACTCACAGATACATATTAAATCACAATACTGCAACAGCAACAAGTTTGAAATTGGTATTCTCCCTTCAAGTACAAAGATGAACAACACAATGCTGCCCATTTTTAGCTGGGAAAGTTTGTGTTTGCAGATTCATGTTTGCTTTCTGCCCACACAAAAGGGCACAAATAACAAGTAAGTCATGATTTACACCCTTGCATGTACTGCAAGAGGAAAGGTGAATGGCTTCTTGCCTTTTTTTCTGCTGGAGCTAAAAATTGTGTACCATAAAAATAACTGCAGAAAGTATGATTAAAAATCATTCAGTGTGGGCAGCACAATAAAAAAAACCTTAGAACATTCACCAACAAAGCTGTTCATTAGTGAAATGCACTCTGGTTTTCTGGTTTTAATATATATTAGTGTATGTGTATATGTGTGTGTGGTGTGTGTGTGTGTATGTACATGGTACATACATAGAAAAGCATTGTGTATAAGTCCACTCTTTTCCTTATAGATGTAAACAAAGTTGTTGCTGCAGAGTGTATTAGTACTCCTCCTATTCTTCATTAGTTCTTACAGGATTGGTGTCTAAGTCCAACAGTGCCACTGAGGTGTTCCAAAAAAGTTCATCTGTCTGTTCTACTAATATCAGTGCAAATTTCACTTACATACTACCACCACGTCAGTGTTATAGTAATACTGTTCAATACAGACTGTAACAGTATCATGCAGTATTGTATAGTGTGTAAATCCTATTCTGTTATTTTATGATTATCTAGTCCTACCTGTAAACTCATGATGATCAGTCATGGTGGAATTCCATCTTTCCTCCAGATTTAAAGGGGGGCATGAATCTAGATATAAAAATATGGGGGGGAAAAGGTAACTAAAAGGCTGTGCCATTCAAAGAGTTAATATTTCATATCACACATTCCCAAGCATAATACATTTTACTGCAAACAACAGTACATTTCATTTCATGTATGCTAAAACACAGCATAGCTGCTTATTTGGGAAACATTTCCTTGTGTGCCATATGGACTTAATCAGCTTTTACACAACATATTAATATTTGTATTTTAAAACAATGTGATTATTGGAACAGCATATTTGGTAATAATGGATTAAAACAACAACATTTATACAGAATGAGTTCTACTCTCTGAATGTTTATACCAAAGTAAAATCCACCCATGCCATTTTAAACAAAGCAGATCCCATGCATTTGTACATGCCAGATTTCTACTGGTGACCTCTGTTTTCCTGTACAGAGACACTGTTCATATTTCAGAATTTATGTCTTTTACTTTATATCAAATGAGGCCATAATTGTCTTTCACCAAAACTAATCTATTTTACCCTGAGATACTAACACTACTGCAAAGTGTTAATAAATGGTGTTGAAAACTCTGCATGGATAAAATCTTTTTCCAAAACACAAAGGTCAACATTGCCTTCGTTTGCAGCCTGGGTGAGCTAAAGTTGGCAGCCAAAGAAACATGACACAACTGAAACAACAGCCACATTTAACAGCTATTGTGTTTTCATATACATTTAAAAGTCGTGGTGCTAAGACCATTAGCAGCTTTAAAAGACAATTATACACTCAGCACCATCTGACCTGCTGTGTAATCTCTGTTTTAAAAGCAGATGAATACTAGCTTTTAATAGAAGAGGAAGCTCCTGTATGAAAGGTATCTGAGTGAACTAGAATAAATAGCATTGCTATACAAACCTTTTCTATCATTCACTGCCTTGCCAAAAGTAAGAGGAATGGCATTTACTACCCAGAGAAAAATAGTCCATCTTATCCAGTGACTCGCATCTTCTTTCACACACGTGAAAGGCATTCTTGAAAAACTAAAATAGAAACAAAGAGGTATCAGAGGTCTTTTAAGTTAAAATAAATCTGTTATTACACATCAGTGACTTGACAATTATGGAACAAATAATGACTTGGCTCCAATATAAACAAATTAATCAATTCACATTTATTATTTAGTATGGCTAATACAAATACTTAAGTACTAAGCACTTTAGTCTGAGTAATTGGCCAATTAAGTAAGTAACAAGGTTCAAGTAAATAAAGGAACATTGCCTAATTAGCATATAGCAGGTGCATCAAGCTAGACAATGTGACTTCAAGTTATTTTTCCAACCAGAGGTTAAACAAAAAAATTTTCTGTATATTTAGTGCAACACAATAAAAAACTCAATATTAACTGTCTTTACATAGGACTGATGTAAATGTATTCATTTTCTTCGCTTATCTAATTTAATGATTTTATTCTAGTCTTCTATGAGAGAAGGAATTGCTTTTGATGGTGGCCTGTCTATACATCCGTTTCTGGCAGAACAGATATTTCTGCTTTTTTATAATTAAGCATCTTTATTTATTTATTTGTTGATTTTAATAAACCACATATAGAGCAAATGTGGGCAATCTTAGTTATGCAGTCCATCGCAAGACAAACACACAGACAAACACATACATGCATCTGCGGCAATCTTGCATGTTTTTGGACTGTGGAAGGAAACTGTGGAAGGAAATTGGTGCTTTAGGAAGAAGAGTCTGTATTAACAGAGAGTACACATGCATGTAAGGTCCCTGGGTGAGTATGTTGTAGTAAACCTTCATTGGCATAGATAAAGCCCTGACCTCAATCCCATCAAACAGCTTCGGGATGAACAAGAACATAGATTGCAAACCTGGTCACCTCATCGAACATCGGTCCCAGACCTTACAAATGCCTTACTAATATATAATATTTTCTTTTTTATTAATGCTAAATTGAAAGGGGGGTGCAAGAATGTGATGTCATCAAGCTCCTGTAGGTGTTATGTGTAAGTGTCCCAATACTTTTATCTACATAGTGTGGTTCGGAATTCTATTAAAAATGCATGTAAATGAGTTATATATTATGTGTAAAAAATTAAGTTTGTGTCTTTATCTGTTGACTGAACAAAAAATTACTTAATAACCTTTATAAATATGCATCACCTTTCACTTTATACCCTACACTTTGTGGCAATTCGAATTTTCAAGTTTATTTGTCATATAGATTACAAGTCAAAATGTGTGTGCATTGACATTCTTGTGGTGAGACTTTGGAATAAACACTCTACCGAATGAATTTCATTCATTCATTCATTCATTCATTCATTATCTCCCGCTTTATCCTCTATTAGGGTCGCGGTGGGGTTCCCCATGCCCATCCAGGGGAGAACGTCTCGGGCGCTGGGCAGATACACCCAGGACAGGGCGTCAATCCATCGCTGGGCACACACTCACTCACACAGACACACTCTATATGGGGCAATTTTGAGAATTCAATTGACTTGATCCATGTTTTTGGACTGTGGGAGGAAACCGGAGAACCCGGAGGAAACCCACGCAGACACGGGGAGAACATGGAAACTCCACCCAGATGGGGATTCGAACCGGGAATCCCTAGCGCTGAGAGGCGAACGTGCTAACCACTAAGCCACCGTGCCGCCCGAATGAATTTGAAATATACAAAAATATACATATAATGTAAATAAAATCTACATAGACACAAGTAAGCACAATGTGAGGTGATAGATGTTATTATGTCAGAACATCTATTAAAGTGGCATAGTGGATAGGTAAAGTTACTTTAAAGTGTTTTTGTTTTTTTTGTTTTTTTTGCTAACAGTATCACTTCTCCCAAAGTTGCTTTGTGGCTCCCATAGGCAACTTTATTTTTAAGGCAGCAGCTTTAGTTCATTGCAAGAGAAATCAATTTTGGCAAATCATTTGATCCACTTCACCTGATCCCAGAACGTGAACCTGCACCAGTCATCTAGGATGTGAGGTCACCTATTCCATTTATAAATCCTGATGGCTGAGTCCCAAACAGCATGTCCTACTACATTACTGATGGTTACCAGGGTTGTTTGGGAAGCTGCCAGTGGATAGCAGTCTGCACCTAATCACTACTGTGATCTGTTTGCGCCAAAAACCAAGGCGTATCAGATGCTCTGTATCGAGGCACACCGGGGTTCCACATCCTGCACCAACGTGCGCGCAGGCAGCTTTGAGGGAAGCGCACGGCTTGGTGCGCACAGCTGATGTGCCAGTAGTCTGTCTGAGAGCACTGCGTAACTCTGCGCATTTTCATTTTCATTTCCATATCTGCTCGGCGACAGTAACTGCGCTGTGGAGCGCGGATCCCGAGCGAAGCGCAGGCAGACTTCAGTCAGGACTTTCTGCCGACGGGACGCATGCGGCATGAAAACAGCTCATCATTTCAAAAGAGCAAAGAGGAGCAGATGGGAAGAGTTGAAAGTCGGTTAACTACTAGTGAAAGAAAGAAATCCAAACAGACACACAAAGGCGGCTCACTTACATTTGCTGGCAAAGTTTTCTCCGAAGCCCCGATGGTCGCTTGTTTAAGCGCAACGTTAGAGACGCATGTAGTCCCATCACACTCAGAGGTAAAAAGTGAGAATGGAAGCTCATGGAGGGAAGCGTGTCCTTATTAGTCGCACTGACTGACCCTCCCACTCACTCCCTCTCTCCCTCATCAGCCTTTCAGATCCAACATACAGTAGAAAACTCCCAGCAATGTCATCTTGCCAAAATCCAGACTTTACTATTATTTTGTATTGTTGTTGTTATTCATTAATAATAAAT
The DNA here is from genome assembly GCA_019802505.1 of Corydoras sp. C115. Classification (NCBI taxonomy): domain Eukaryota; kingdom Metazoa; phylum Chordata; class Actinopteri; order Siluriformes; family Callichthyidae; genus Corydoras; species Corydoras sp. C115. The sequence continues at coordinate 1,539,055 of JAFMOC010000038.1, read as the reverse complement.
ACATTTGGATGGAAGGGTGGCTTAGTTCACCTCTCCGCCCTGAATCCCAATCTGGGTGTAGTATCCATGTTCTCCGTTTGGGTTTCCTCTGGGTCCTCCAGTTTTCTCCCACAGTAGAAAAACATGAATTTGAGCTTAATTATTCATTCATTCATCATCTTCCGCTTTATCCTCTATTAGGGTCTCGGTGGGGTTCCCCATGCCCATCAGATAGACCCAGGACAGGGCGCCAATCCATCGCTTGGCACACACTCACTCACAATTTGGGGAATTCAATTGACTTGATCCATGATTTTGGACTGTGGGAGGAAACCGGAGAACCCGGAGGAAACCCACGCAGACACGGGGAGAACATGGAAACTCCACCCAGATGGGGATTCGAACCGGGAATCCCTAGCGCTGAGAGGCGAACGTGCTAACCACTAAGCCACCGTGCCTGAGCTTAATTAAATGCTTTAAATTGTCCCATATAGTGTGTTTGTCTGTGAGAGTAAGTGTGCCTAGCAATAGTTTGGTGCCTCGTCCTGGGTGTATCTGCCCAGTGCCCGAAACGTGCTCCTCTGGATGGGCATGGGGAACCCACCCGCACAACCATAGTAGAGGATTAAGTGAAAGATAATAAATGAATTTACACACAGAGGAATTTGTCCTCCATATGTAACCAATCTATGCAGTAACACACATACACACAGAGGTGTCACGTGTCTGAAGCGGTGAGCAGCCCTGTACATGGCACCGGGGGAGCAATTGGGGTTAGGTGCCTTGTCCAAGGGCACTTCTGCCATGGTACCTCAGGTTCTTCAGGTCGCAAGGCTGGTTCCTTAAACACACGCCTGCAACTGTCCCTATTAGAAAATTCATTTATTCATTCATACATTATCTTCCACTTAATTCTCTACTAGGGGCGCAGGGGTAAGAACATATTGGGCGCTGCGCAGATACATTCTGGACAGGGTGCAAATGGATTACTGCATACACACTCACTCACAAAGAAATACACAACATAGGGGCAAGATATGGGGCCAATTTACCTTGATTCCATGTTTTTGGACTGTGGGAGGAAACCTGAGAATGCATAGAAAACCCACATGGACATGTGGAGAGCATGAAAACTTCACCCAGATCGGGATTCAAAACTGAATATAATTAACTGATCAAGCAGTGCTTTTTTTGATGGAACAGGGTTCAATTTACAATCCTTTCATGTGTCAATTCACTTTTCTAATAATCATGTACAATTATGTATGATTTATTTATCTTTGTAGCTTTGTGACTTCAGTTCAAATAAGGTTAAAATTAACAATAGGGTTAAAGTTAGCTGCAGTGCAAACAGATGCATTTAAGTCCAGCAGCATGACTTAAATAGGCAGAATAGCAGTTTTAAGGGGGTCTATTGTTCACACTGACAGGTAAGAACAGGTGTTCGTGTTATGACTATATAAGGAAAGGAAAGTCTACAAGAAATAAAAACATTTAAAGTGGAAACTTAAGTAAAGAGAGACAGGAATGTTAGGAAGGAAAAATAAATCTTGGACAGAATTGATCAAACCTACTAATAAACCTGATGAAATTAATTTTAGACACATGGTAATTGTCTGGCAAAGTAACATTGCTTCAGTGGTCAGGTTTGAAATGTGATTGCAAAACACCAGCTAAGTACTCGAATGTAATAAATGTCCGGACCATCACAATAAATAATTCTTCCTTTCAGATGACACAGCTATATTCCAGGACAACAATGTCAAGACCGATCTGTCTCAGATCGTATAATGCATGACGAATCATTTTCAGACATAAATCTATCATATATCTCCGAAGAATGCTAACCTCCTGAACTTTTAAAGAGTTTTGGCTCTTACATTGTCAAAATAAGGTCTTGGTAACTTATTAATGCTTAAATGGAACTGAATACAGTGACATTAAATAGTCAAAGTTACATGTGATCCAATTACTCATTAAGATTTTGTTCATGGATTTTGTGCCTCATTTATTGGAATGGCAGTTTTTTTTATGCCATAAAATATTTTAAAGATAATAGTTGAACACTTAAAATTCCTGTGGTTCTGCCTGCAAGGTTAATAGTTGCTGATTAATATAATATTATAATTGTTGAATTGGAGAATTCTATTTTAGTTACAAATGTTAAAATAAATTTACATATTAGTGGTTAATGCTTTTATTAGGGAATCTTGCACAGCTTCATTAATTTATTTTTGTGCTGTAAAGCAACTGTTTAATGATCTGATTTTGCTAACAGAATTATTTTAATGCAAAAATTAAATGCAGTACATGGTCACCTTCAGTTTGTCCTCTATCCATAGCCTCAAGTCAGTTGGATAAATATGGGAATACATCAAATATTATAGTGTATATAAGTATATATAACTTATAATATATAATAATATAATACAACTTTTCTGTTGGTAATAGTTGTGATGGTCTTCTTTATCTTTGGCATCTAAGAGCTGACTTCTCTTTTACACAAGACAAGTGGATCTTTTGGTCTATCTCTGGCTCAGGGAACCTTCGGCCCAAAGAACATGCCAGCGTTTATGCTCAAAATTAATTCATAGCTTCCTATTTGTATAATATAATTCTCAATTAAATGATTTAATGCAGCAACTGATTGTGTAGCGGTAGGGCCCTATATATAGGGAGCAATTTGGGTTAGGTGAATTGCCCAAAGGCAATTCAACCTTAGTACTGGTGGGACCAGGAATCAAATCTGGGACCTTCAGATAACAATGCTGGTTTCCTAACCACAAGCCTATGACTGTCCCATTTATTATCCAAATGTCTCCATGTCCTTTACAAGAGCTTGATGAGTTTCTTAAAAATACATATTACCCAAAGACTTTATGTATATATACTATATTTGCACTTATCAAAATGTCATAAATTAAGTTAAAATCAAAATTTTAAAACATCAGAGGTTTTAATTAAACAAGGTTCTGGGGTTCCCTGAACATATTATTATTATTTAGTTTATGCTTTCAATACAGAAAAATTTAATCTTGCAAGTATATTCTTACTAATAAATGCCTTAGTTGGCAAATATGTGTGCTGCAAATATTAAGAGATGGTGTGAGCGGATGCGTAGGGAGGAGAGGAAAAGCAGGAGAAAGAAATATAGGCGGGTTGTGTTCTGTGTTACTGCTTTTTATTGCTGCTGCTTTTTTACAGTTCCAAGTTTTTATTATGCTGTACCTTCAATGGCATTATATATGTGTAACACTCAAAGAGGATAATACCAATGGCCTTGTAACATATCGCAGACAGATAAACTTGGTTAAATCAAGTTTATAAATCTAAAAGGCATAAAAATACATAAAATTTTGCAAACATAAATGGAATCATAACTCAGACAACAAGCACCATTGTTATATGTTATAACTAAATTGGAAACCTGCATAGAATTGCATTATACAGTTACAGGCCACTTTATTAGATACGCTATATTCATTGTTTTTATTATCAGTTTTACTTGTCATTAAGATGCACTTTATAATTTGACAAAGTATAAAAGTATGATTTGTTAGTTAGACTAAAAATGATGCAACAATCAAAAACAATCAGCCACCAGCATTCTGTAAGCAGCATCCTCTGCACTGATGAAGTATGACAAATACAAACTATTCAGAAAAAAAATATAAGCTGCAATCTGACATTTGCATGACATGCCTTTTTATATTTACAGGAAACTGTAATAGGCCAAATATATATAAAAGAGGGCACAGTGGGTGAACAATTTGCTTCAAATTGCAACAGCACTGCTGTGTCTGATCCAAACATACCAATGTAAAACAATGTCATATCATTGCCCAAACTTCAGTGTCACTAAAGTACTAAATAACACTAATACTAATAATTACATTGCAAGTTTCCTGACCAAAGTATATGGAACATGGAATTTTTTGAATACAGCTTTAGTTACACTGCACTTTTAGCATTGTCCCATCTTAGGATTTACCTCCGGCTGATATTTAAAAGGCGATATCAGATGTAAATAATATTACTCTCTTAAGCTCTTTCACAATCTTAGCATAATAAATAATGATATTACCACCCTGAATTAACTCCATAAGAATGAATCCATTTGTAACACTTGGTCCATGAATGCAGTGTGCAAAAATACAGTGAGTACCAGGTAGTGGTAAAAACACAGTATATTTTATTAAATTATAACACCCACAAAGAAGCCTAGAACAAAAATCATGTGGACCTAGGAAAAAACATTTTGACTTCTGGTGTGCAGAGGTCTGAAACATGCTTAAAAGGACCACAGGCAAGTTAATTAACATAAACCAGCACTAAACAACTGAAGCTGGCAGTCAATTAACAACAAAGGCCTGGAACTCAGGAACACACACTAAACCAACACAAAAATCTCAGGTATGGTGCAGACCACATCATGATACCATTGTTGGAATATCCTTGTTATTCAGGGAATTCAGGTCTTCCACTGAATTATTTTTAGTAACACCTAATTTCCATTTACAGTAATTACAGTAATTTCCATTTACTTATGCACAACTTTCCTAAAACCCTTTTAAAAGCGTCTTTTCAACCTTGGTAAATTTTTTGGGCTATCATGCACAGCTGTTTGTGAAAACCTCAAGAGGGCAATTAGCCTGGCATTTGATCTGGAAGATGATTGGCTATATCTAAGCAAATTTACTGTGAGGTATCATATTATTATTATTATTATTACTACTCTAACCTAATATTTTATAATGTTTGAGTATAAAATAATGATAATGATAATATGACAAAATTAGTGAAAGGATATGATTCTATAAGGATTACATAGCAACATTACATAGTTGGATGTTCCACTTAACAATATGAATTGACTACCATAAACAATTTTTGGCAAATCACTAAATTGTGAACAATTGGTTTATGAATGACATAATATCATTTAATGTGAGAATGAATAACATCTAAAGCATTAATCTAAAGCATTAGTGCAGATCAAATGTAACTGGTTAGAAAACCATGATGGATTTACATAAGACATAATCCAGAAACAAATAAATGTAAAAACAAGACAATGAGCTCTGTAAATAAGACAGGAACAAAGCAGTATATGTTGGTTATGCAGACATTATATAAAAAATTGAGAAATTACAAAATGTGAAAAAGACAAGGTAGTAAGATGGTTTAAAATCACAATAATCAAACACACACACACAAGAAAGAGACCTGGACATGCAAGGTTTCCAGCTGGGTGAATAGAAGTTGACTATATTTCCTAGGCAACATCATCACCATGACATAATGTTTTTAGCCAACATGGAATTAGTGACTGAATGAACCAGTGGCAAAAATGACAGTGGCAACAAGAAGGTCAATAGAACCAATAAGGGGTCGAGAAGGTCAAAGCATCAGACGGGAGGTCTGGGAATGTATTTACACTAACAATCATTTTAAACTGCAAAGCGATGAACTAAACATAATTATTTGTATTTGATATTGTATTATATTTGTCCCCATAAATCCCTGCTTAAAAAGAATTACAGTATCGTATGTGTTAAATATGTCTACACTTAGGATTTAGGGAAATTAATTAATAACAGATGAGCTGCTATGTCTTTGGATGAAGAGCAAGTTAATAATGTGCCTATGAAAACAAACTTCTTTTGCATTCTTCCTCAATAGTGAATAATTATTTCAATATTTTGCCTAAAATTATGGAACAATTGAACTCATGCATACTTATGTTTTACCTATGTTCTACATAGGTAAAACAGCAAACAGACGGAATGCAGGCTGCCCTCGCTGGTAATCGAATCTGGGATCAGTTGGCAACAGTACAACTACTGAGCCTCTGTGCTTTTTGACATTTTTTTTCATTTGAAGATAAATTGCTATGACATTTGCCTGACATGCTTATAGCACATGATACAAATTTTCATAGAGGACACCTGTCATCCCAATGAAGTTGAATTAATCAAATAATACATAAAGTCTTATTAAATCAAAGCATTTAACAGCCGTTGTGACAGTTAGCCAAAGTGGTGATATATGGGCGTGTTGCAAACACATGTCTTCAATTGTCATAACCAGTCATAAAAACCCTATAATTATGTCAGACAGGCAGTGCAGAGAACAGTTTAGAGGCTGGGCAAATACACCCAGAACATTGCATGGGACACATTCTCACATAGACACACACACTATATAGGGGCAATTTAAAGCAGTCATTTTACCTTGAATCCAAGTTTTTGGACTGTGGAAGGAAACCGGAGAACCCACAAAAAAAACAAAAAAAACATGACATTCCACCCAGATCGGAATTCGAATCTGGATCCCCAGTGATGAGAGGTGAATGCACTAACCAATACACCACCGTGCTGCATCAAATGTATTATTATTATTATTATTATTATTATTATTAGTAGTAGTAGTAGTAGTAGTAGTAGTAATAGTATCAATTAATTTCTTTTTTTTCTATTTTGTTCTGATAAGCCAAAGTCAACCATGTCCTGTCCTGGTCTACTAAGTATTCTGTAAAGTCAGGATTACTTTGCACTCTGTGGTGTGTGGGGCACAGGGTGTAGGGGACACGGTGCCAAATAGTGTAAGATGATCTATGGTGATCAAATCACAGCGCTGATGTTATTTGCCACAACACACACTCTCTCTTGCATTTCTATTGCTGCAGTTTATTTGAACCACTTAAAGAGTGGAATATAGAGCCCTTCTGTGACTTGTGTGCAAAAATTCACAAACATTTGCCTTTAAGTTTTGATATTCTGTGTACTATGCAGTGCAGGTATGCGAATGTTTAGTTGGCACGGTGGCTTAGTGGTTAGCACGTTCGCCTCTCAGCACTAGGGATTCCCGGTTCGAATCCCCATCTGGGTGGAGTTTCCATGCTCTCCCCGTGTCTGCGTGGGTTTCCTCCGGTTTCCTCCCACAGTCCAAAAAACATGGATCAAGTCAATTGAATTCTCAAAAATTGCCCGAAACGTTCTCCCTTGGATGGGCATGGGGAACCCCACCGCGACCCTAATAGAGGATAAAGCGGGAGATAATGAATGAATATATATATATATATATATATATATATATATATATATATATATATATATATATATATATATATATATATATATATATATATATATATATATTCATTCATTATCTATATATATATATTATTCATTATATATAATTCATTCATTATATATAATATATATGGCGGCACGGTGGCTTAGTGGTTAGCACGTTCGCCTCTCAGCGCTAGGGATTCCCGGTTCGAATCCCCATCTGGGTGGAGTTTCCATGCTCTCCCCGTGTCTGTGTGGGTTTCCTCCGGGTTCTCCGGTTTCCTCCCACAGTCCAAAAAAAATGGATCAAGTCAATTGAATTCTCAAAAATTGCCCCATATAGAGTGTGTATGTGTGCGTGAGTGTGTGCCCAGCGATGGATTGGCGCCCTGTCCTGGGTGTATGTGCCCAGCGCCCGAAACGTTCTCCCCTGGATGGGCATGGGGAACCCCACCGCGACCCTAATAGAGGATAAAGCGGGAGATAATGAATGAATATATATATATATATATACACACACACTATATATATATATATATATATATATATATATATATATATATATATATATATAGTGTGTGTGTGTGTGTGTGTGTTAAATCTGTTTTTTGTAGATAAATGTAAAGTAAACTGTGTAAAGCACACAAACTGGTAAATGCAGTTGTTTGGTTGCACCACGTGTTCGGCATGAAGCATAAACCACGTGACCTGAAGCTAGCACCCAGACTGTTGCAGGAAGTGAAGATGGCGGCTTCTGAGACTCTGCTCAGTGAGTCTGTGTTGGGCTGGTCTATCTTTACCATCGTGCTGCTGGTAAGACAACCGAATCCCTTGTGTTTTGTTAAACCGACCGACCTTATATCGAACCTGCTTTCTCATCTGATCCAGAACAGGCTTACTAGATATAATGTTGTCATAACATCCAGCAGCTTGTTGTTTAATAACGCGATGTTGCACATGCTGTCATAATTATAAATATGAACCGAGAATAAAACTAAAACGATCGACACGTTTATTCGTCATCCAGACCGAAGATCATGCGTTATACGATTCTTTGGTGTATACCGTGATCTAATCCTACTTAACGTTACATAAAAGCATTCCATTAAAGTAGAATCAATGTGGATAAGCCCTTGAGTTTTACTGATAGTTGGTAACTAAAGGAACCTAAACCACTTAGGCAAATTTTGTAGTTTTTACCTAAAAGCGTCTAATGCCGATTTTAACCTTTTAACTTTGAAAGTGTATTTATTTTGTGCTGTCACCAGTTTCACCTGAAGTGGGCGTGGCCATCACCGGCTTCAGAGAAACTCGCAGGGCATTTAATTCTGCAGACTTCCTTCTTTCTACACGCAGTTCTTTATTTATTTATTAGTTTCATCTACCATGTGGATACATTTAATTAATTTATTAATTCATTATCTTCCGCTTAATCCTCTACTAGGGTCGTGGGGGGGGGGGGGGGGGGGGGTGTGCCCATGCCCATGGCCGTACTGATGCCCACCCAGGGGAGAACATTTCGGGCGCTGGGCGGGTACACACAGGACAGAGCACCAATCTATTACTGGGCACACACTCACTCACACAGACACACTCTATATGGGGCAATTTGGAGAACTCAATTGACCTGATCCATGGTTTTGGACTGTGGGAGGAAACCGGAGAACCCGGAGGATACCCACGCTGACACAGGGAGAACATGGAAACTCCACCCAGATGGGGATTTGATCCGGGAATCCCTAGTGCTGAGAGGCGAACATGCTAACCACTAAGCCACCGTGCCGCCCACCTTGAATTCATCTGTTTGGAATATGTATACGGTAAATGAAGCTGATGAAATATATTGTGAGTGTAATCACTTTTTAAGACATACTCTTTCAGTATTGTGATTTACAGGTATAAAATTGTATATATAAAAACCACAAGAACTGCATTAGGACTACAGGTTATGTGGTACTTTACTCCTCTACTTATGTGTTATGTATTTTGGCTTATACAATATATTTCTTATTTTGATCTTGCAGATTATTCTGGCATTCTGTTGGTTCTACATTCGGAATTACCAGAGTCGCCAAGAGAGCGAAGTCATCTCCACCATCACAGCAATATGTGCTCTGGCTGTTGCACTGATTACATCTGCTCTTCTGCCAGTGGATATTTTCCTTGTGTCATTCATGAAATATCCAAATGGCACTTACAAGGTTATTTTCATTTATATCATATCAGATGTCAATACTGTACTGCACTATACTGGTTATTGTTTTTCTTCAGGGTTCAAAGCAGCAGTAAAACAATTCCATACCCTATGATAGTGGTGTCAGTAAAGTCTATGTATGTGTGTGTATGTATGTATGTGTATAAATACACACACACATGCTGTAAAATATCTGCTGAAGTCCCATTTAGGCAACTGCCACAAATTATTTTAATAAACCTAACCCCTCAAGATTCCAAATACTCACTTATCCAGAATCACCTTATCAGAAACAAACATACACATTTTCCCCCAATCAGTTGTGTAATTGTAATACAAAGTGAGTACAAATACAATTTTAAGTCATTAAATTAAGTAATTTCCAGTGAACGATCAGAATGAGACACAGTTCTTTAGGTACGTTCTATTCATACAGCAGAAGAATTTCTTTAAGTGTCAGTTTATTTATTTATTTTTTTTATTTATTACTCCCCCCCCCCCCCTTTTTTTTATTTTGGTACTGCATTTAAAGTGTACTGCCCAGGAAATCTCAGACTTCATAAGGACTGTTAGAATTTAGTTTCTTCTAGTTTACTCATTTTCTAAGTTTAAAATGAACCCAAAGCAAGACGTTCATGTCAATCAACAACAGAATATTTTTAGAAGAATTGGTGAAAATATAGCTCTATGTTGCTGATGTGGGATGACCAGCGCATCATGGCTCATTGAAGTCAGTTCCTCTTAACAATATGCACTTGTTTTAATTCCTGCAAGGCAGATGATGTGTGGTGACATCACACATAGCCTACACTGCATTCGTCAATAGCTCACAAAAACTCCTTTTAACATTTTCTTGTTGATTCATTCATTTGGATCTTAGTCACTTTCTTATTGCACATTTTAAAAGTTTTATCTTGTTTTTCCTCTGCACATCTCCAAGCCAAAGTAAAAACCTTTCAACATTAGGTATAATGATGTAAATGCCACTAGCAAACTTGAACAAAGCATCATATACAGTTCATGTTCAGTTTATCACACAAGCTTGTATTAGCTGAAAAAAAATACACTATATGGGTAAAGGTATCTATCTTTTACATCTATGCATTTTACCTCTTGCTTATGACATGCATTCTAAATTGTCATTTCCACCCATCTGTTATACCAGGATACATTCTTATAGTTAATTCTGCACATTTATTTAGAATTTGCATTCTATTACATTTGGGAGCCAAAACTGATGTTGGATGAGAGGACCTAGCTCACAATCTACGTTTTAGTTAATTCCAAAGCTGTCTGAAGGTCAGGGGTACAGTGTGGGCTAGTCAAGACCTTCCCTCGCAAATTTATCTAAGCATGTTATAGATCTTGCTTTGTGCATGGGGTATAGTTATGCTGGGATATAAAAACAACTTTTCTAAATTATTCCATTAAAGCTGATGCATTTAGCTGTGTTCACAATGCATAACTAGGTGCTGGAATCTGGAAACTATAAAATAAAAACTCTGTGATAAATGAACAGTGCTGTAAATTTGTTGTTTGCTATATGTTCCTAGGGTTTCTTTATTTATTTATTTTATGAATTTCAGGACTGGGCAGCAAGCAATGAAACTAGAAGGCAAATTGAGGACACTGTCCTGTATGGCTACTACAGTAAGTTGTTTATCATTAACCAACATTTTTGCTGGTATAGCACAATTTATTCATTTCAGAATTGCACCTTGTGGAGCCTTATCCTGGAAAAGCGAGTAGTGAGGTCACTGATTGTTTTGTTTGAATGTCGTAGGGGAAAAAAAAAACCCTGCCGTTTGCTGAAATGCATGCAGGCATTTTAATATAAAAACTGCATTCATGAAATGACTCCTTACTCATAAGGTCAAATAGACTCAGAATTCGACAATGGGCTTGATTAATGAAGTTTTTGCATACGCTCCATAGAACCTTCTATAAACCACACAGGGTGGTCAGCTGATTTTTTTTCTCACTTTTCAAGCACAGTACTATGCTAAATAAATTTAAGGATACGATGTATAAGGTGTTTAAACCTCATTGCCATTCTGTTAGCAAAAATATAAAACTGGACAAATGAGTGACAAATTTCTAGACTTGCTATATTGATATTTTTACAAATTTCAAAAATTGCTCCATTATGAACATTTTTGGTTTGGAGCACAGGTATGAGTGAATCTGGACTTCTGCATTGTAGTATTTGAAGAAACTCTTTTGATCATAATTTGTGTTTTTCCTGCTTCATCTTTTTGGCTCTGAGATGGTTGAAAAGTTGGTTGATTTGATTTAGCCATGGCAATTTTACCTGTCTGAATCAATGTACTTCTTTGGTGCTTAAGACAAGCTGTCATCATCTGTTCAGCAATACAAGCTCACCTAAGACAGGTTGTCTGCCTACCTCATTTGAACAACGCCCTTTTATTGATGGAGAAACTGGCAGAAAATTAACTGACCGTGAGTGTGAGCTGCAAATCACCCGGGAGTCTTTGCTACACAGACATGTGGATGTGTAAACTCCTTTTTAGGTTTGTTTTTTTAAACATCTTGTCAGACTTCTGAAACAGAAAGTGGTTTCATTATAAAAGTTATATGGAAAAATATAGCTTCAGTCCTTTTTCTTTTTTTTTTTTTTTTTCTAAGACAAAGATATGAAAAGGTAATGGCGAATATGGAATATGCATTCTTAAAAATCCTTACTGTAAAAGCAACAGAGCAAAAAGGCACTGTGTGTGTTATATCCCCTGTTGTCTATTGGTCAGGACCATCACAGAACAGGTATAATTTGGGTGGCGTATTGTTTGTCAGTTCTGCAGTGACACTAATGCTTTGAACACCTCAGTGACACTGCTGGGATAGGAATAATGAACCAACCATATAATACCTGCTCTGTGGTGGTATTACTGGGGTCCTGACCATTAGAGATCGGCGTAAAGGGGACATACACAGTATGTACTGTAGTCCACAAACAGATGGACTACAGTCTGTAATTGTGAAACTACAAAGTTCATCTTTATGATATATGTATTTTGTACAGTAGTGGTGAGTGAATCCTCATTTTAGAATGTACACTATGGAAAAACCTTAGGCTTATTTAGCCAGTGGAGGCTTTATTCAGTATTAATACAGTGTTCATATTAAAGTGCTTAAGTGTAGTATGGATAAATAAAATTTATGTGGCATTAACTGGCCATATTTGCACAGCTTTCCTAGTTGGTTTTAGAGACACTAAACTTTGCAGGATGATTCAGCTCCTAATGGAATGGTGAAATTGTGCTGATCGGACCCGCAGGGGCCTCGATCACCTTAATTTAACTGAATGGTTCAAAGATAAAAATTGGATTTAATGGCTGAAACCCCATGCAGATTCTGTTGCATACCTGTTTAAATGTAAATCAAGTCAGCACAGACAATCTTATTAACACTCACTCACAACTCGCGTCACAGTTTCTCCAGGAATAGCACTACAGTCTAGTTGTGTTTGAAATCATAGACACAACGTTTTTCATACATTCAAAGACTTCCGAAAGACATCTTTTTCTATAAATAATTAGTAGTCTGCTGCAGCTGCTCTTGCTTGCTGTAAGTGGTGGTGCTGTTTGAAACTTGTAAAAGTCATAGCATTTCAGATGTGATGTCATGGATCACATATCCCAATAGACCTGGACGTGTTTAACATGTAGTTTAAAAATCATCTTTAGGCTTTTGCACCTCGGGAACTTTATCAGTTATTAAATGTATTGACATTGAATGTGATGGTACAGATTTACAGAGAATATAGTCGTAACTGTATGGTCTTGTAATGTTGTTTTACATATGTCAGGGTACAAAATGCTGTAGTTCCTGCTGGCAGTGGCTTTACAAGGGAGAAGGGCAACTGAGCTCATTAGAAAAAAAAATGGAGGGAAAAACTGTGGCATGTGCTGAAGTCTGAATACCCCACTAGCTTGATGCATTCAATTTCACAGATGTCACAGCTTGAAAACATTTTATAGCCATCAATGTTCTATTTTTGCTTTAGGATATTTTTTTATGAACATGTTACATCCACAGCATGTTCATAGTAGTGTTTTAATTGTTTGAATGCTGTAGTATTTCCTACATTTCCATATAACCTTAAACGGTATCCTAAAAATTGATTGGCGAAATAGGTGCTTAAAATTCCACTGCCCAAATCGGTGTAGCTCTGCACACCTCACCTTCGTGTATATCTCATTAATAGGGGCAAGTGTGTTGGTGTGTGTGTGTTTCTGTGCATGCCTCTGACTATGTGCATGCATCTGTCTGTGTGCGTAGGCATGCCTGTGTCTGTCTGCGTGCATGCGTCTGTCTGCCTGTCTGTACAAATCCACACTGTTGCTTCGATTGCAAAAACATTTCATATAATTACTCATTAGGATCCTGTGGAGGTTTATATACTCTTCAGAACCAAGAAGAAGCGGCTCAAGGTATTTCAAGACCTCTACATGTTCAGAGCAGCAGCATCAGTGATTGGTGGCCAAAAGCGTTTAACGCTATCATGTGCAGGGTAAATTTATATTTAGATGATGTGGAAGTTGTTTTATTTTATGTTTTTCTTATATTCTCTGCTCTGTTATTTAAATACAGTTTCTTTTTACTAAAAAAATTATAATAATCAAATTAAAATAATCAAAAAACAAATACATGTAACCAGGAAATGTCGGGCTGAGAAGGTGCTATTGGTTCATAGTTCACAATAGAACACTTAGTCTGTAGCTAAATACTTTAATGCATTGCACTGCTGCCATGTGATTCAGAGGATTGGACTGCCTCGAATGAGTAGGTGCTCCAAATAAAGTGCTGTGTGAGACGTCTGCTTGGTTTCCTTTCTGAAAAATGCTTTGGCTTTCCACTGAGAATGGGGAACTTCTCATACTATGTGGTGAAATAATGCTTTGCTTTCTTTATTGATCTGTACTTTCGTTTTGTCCTCGTGATGTTTGCGAGCATGAGTGCGAATGCACTCCTCATTGTTGTCCAGTTTAACATTTGAGTGTTCGGCTGCCAGCCTGCCATTTAAATCACAATAGCCTGCCGCAGTGAAGCCTGTTTCAATAATGGATTCTACAGCAGTCAATAGCAGCCCGTTCTTCTAGTCACTCAAAACATTTGTTCTGTGTCATGTAAGCAGCATTTCATAGTCTTTATCTGTCCACAAGTGAAATGATGTGGTTCAAAACTGGTGCCTCTTGTCACTGTGCTGTAGTTCAATTTGAATCTAGCTAATTTAATGCACCCTTCTCTATCCCTGCCTGCATCATGCAGACAACATCCTCCCTTTGTCCTGCCAGTAGGTGGAGATCAAGCTCCACACCTTCTCACAAAACTGCGCGGCAAATATTTGAGGAAGCCGCAAGCTCTAAATCCTTTATGGGGAGCTTTTCAAAGGTGTAATCTGACAATCCTTTCTATCCTTAGCACTGAAAATGGGAATCGTTTCAGAGCTGACGTTGCATTTGGGTAACCAGAGCATTCTCTGCAACAAAGCAGCACGTAGGTGCGGTGTCCCTTTATATAAACTAATTAAAGATGGATTCCTTTACCACCATATTGCTGTCTTTAGCCAACAATTTTTCTTCAGAAGTGCAAGAGCTTAATATACTTTAGTGTCGTCCTTATGAGGTATTTGATAATCCGGTAATTGTTTTTTGGTTATAGTTTAAGCCATAAGTACGTTTTTGGCTTTTACCTTATGGCCATGCCTTCACAGGCACAGAGCATGAATTAATTAAGCTTAGATGATGGGATGGTTTGGGATTAATTAAGAAAAAAAAATACTGTGAGACAGCCCAGATAGTTTATCTTTTTAACCCTTATCCTTGCTCTATTTCTTTCCATTTCTAAACCATATTAACCCAGAACCCAGAGTGTTAATATGCATGATCTGTTCACAAGTACTCAGCCATAAGCACAAGTGTAATTAGGGTCATATGTGTTTACACGTTGTGATCCGATTACCAGGAGCACATTAGATGTTGATATGATATATATTGGTTTAAGGCAGAAATTCTTAATCTTGAACCTGGAAGCTCAAACACCACCATTCTTTGTTTTTTTTCAGCTTATAACACAGCTTATCCAATTAATCAACTCATTAACACTCCATTGTTAAGTTAAGGCCACTTCACACTGCAAAGTGTAAATCTAAGAAAATCCATCAAGTACATGACACACATGTCTACTCCAACTGTAATACTGAGTTAAAACAGGATGATCTAAATAGATAAACGTATAACAGTGACATTACTTCATCACTAAAGTTTAACTAGTGGAAGGCCCAGATACTATGTTCTTAAAGAGATTTTGGGGTCATTAGCTAATATATGCTTTGCCTGATGTGCATAGACATTGTGCATAGACAATTGAGTTGAGTGTTTACACCAGGGGTAAAAGAAATGGACCTCATGATTTTGACATTTTTAACAGAAATGGGCACAAATATGTCCTACTGCCTTCATTACAATTCAGCTTTCTGGTTAATTGTTTAGCTTCCTAAAACTGCATTGGTGTATTGGTTAATCTGTCGTATACCAAAATCATATACCTGTAGCACCGTTTCCTTTGCTGAACCTGATATTTTTGAAGCTGTTATTGTACCTGCTTTACGATGTTGTTCACATCAATTTAAATAGTTAATTATATTTATTTAATTACCATATAACTGACATCTAGAGCTTTTGTGTCTTGAGGGATAAAAGCTTGCAATTTGCCATAATTGAAGTCATTATACCATTTTATGACCTTTTATTTTTACTTTCAAATTTTCAAGATGTAAGTGCGACGAGTCAGTGCCTGGATGTAAAAGGCTAATTCTATCAGTTCTGCACTTGTTCTGATGCTAAACCATTAGTGTGGCTATGCAGATGCTTTATATGAAATCAGCAGCTTATTCCCTCCTGCCTCTCCCCTTCTTACCTCACCGTGTGAGTCCTCTTGCTTTTACGGCTTTTATTCTTCACTGTTTGTATTTAAGCTATTTGGAAAGAAGCAAAGTTCTTTAGCTTGAACTTTAATCCAATGAGGTGCACAGCCACTTTGGGAAATCCTGCTACTACAAGTGACTCACTAATTTCTGGTGACTATTTTATATTATCTGTACAAAACGACACTAAAGAAAAAGTGATTGGAATTTTCATGAAATATCTAGATTTTTCTAAAATATTTCATTTCATTGTATATTTTAATTACCACTGAGAATTCGTCCTTCTGTTTTGTTAGGATTAAAGAATCTGCCGACAGTTTCCTCCCCAAAATTTAAACTGACAGGATTCATTTTAGTACATTACTTTTATTTATTCTTTTCATCTATTTCCAATTGCAATTTATAGATAGTATAAGTATATATTAGTATATAGTATATTTCCAAGTATTGGAAAACTGGGCGGCACGGTGGTTAGCATGTCCACCTCTCAGCACTGGGGATCCAGTTTCAAATTTTGATCTGAGTTGAGTTTCCATGTTCTCCTCATGTCAATGTGTTTTTATTTTTTATTTATTATAATTTTTTTTTTATCTGGGTTCACCAGTTTCCTCCAATAGCCCAAAAACATGGAATCAAGGTAAATTGGCGGCTTTAAATTGCTTTTTTTTATATAGTGTGTGTGTGTGTGTGTGTGTGTGTGTGTGTGTGTGTGTGTGTGTGTGTGTGCGTGCCCAGCGATGGATTGACCTGGGTGTATCTGCCACTTTAATACACACATTTACACTTCAAGTTATTTTATTTAGTTTTTTTCCCACCAACATGTTTTTGGTCTGTGAGAGGGAACCAGCAGAGGTTTGACCTTGTCTGCTCTAACTGGAAATCATACCAAGGCTCTTGTTGCTGTGAGGCGAGAGTGCTAATTACTACACGACTGAACTGTTCTATATTCATTAATTCATTCCATATATCTATTTTCACTTCCTCTTATTTTTCTTTTCTACTTCTTTACTTTTTTGTAATTTCTCCCTCACCTCTCTCTCTGTCTTTCTCACATGCGTGCACACACACACTTTATTTCTCTTTGTCTTTTCCTTTATGTTGTATTCTCTTAACTGTCTCTTTCTCGTTGCATTCTCTTCTGCTTTCTATTCAGTCCATTATTTCCCTTCTATGTTCTCTCTCTTTGTCCCTCCCTCAGTCAGTGTCTCCCAAGTTTCTGCACATTGTCCTCCCATGCATTTACCAAAGTTGATAAATGACCAAAAATGCAGAACCCTGATTTCTCATGAAAGCTTTGTCATGTGCAGCAGTGTTAATTTGTCGATCTGTTTGCGTTCATTCAGTTTGGTTATGCACCCCTGACTTTAACTTTGGGTTTCCTTCCTCTGACTTTTGTACTGTTTCAGAAGAGCAGAGAGAGAGGAGTTGCTTTGTGATGCTGGTTAGAGGCAATCCCCTTGATATATAGACACTGTCAGCATAAATGCATTTTTTGGCTTTCGCCCTCTTTATCATGCGCGGAATGGAATCTTCACTAATGGATAGTGCGAGTGGTGCGAGTGCCGGATGGCTACGGACACTGACAAATTGCACAGTTATTGAAGCAGGCAGCCATGTATGGTGTGAGACCCTTGAACTTTCTTGGACGAGTAATCAGGCCAAAGTTTAAAGTAGAAACAAAACACATTTTACTTGTCACAGGCCCCTATTAATGGCTAAACCAATCACTGAGAGCAGTGTCATGATGCCAAGTTCATAGCGAGATTTCAATTTGGAATAGTGATCGTATCGGAGGAAAGCTTGGCCTTGAAATCTGGCCGCAAGCCAAAAGGTTAAATTGGAAGTGTCCCTAAAAGAAACCTTGTCCTTGAAAGACATCTAGTGTGAAGCTCACATAAAGGTCAGATGAGGCTGTAAAGGCTGTGACTGTTTTTTATTATAGAAAATTTTCTAGAAAAGTTTCTTAGTTATTAAAAAAAGAAAAAAATGTCTTTAAAGACTGTTTTTAAGTTACATATACCCGAGGTTCCTAATGCACCTGCTCGGACACTTCGTCTGTAAGACTAACCACTGCCAGTAGCTAAAGCGTGGTCTCTTAATACACATTGAATGAAGTGTTTGGGCGGACTGGTTTATCGTACCTGCTTCTCTAACATCCTTTTGTGGTTGGGAAAGAGAAATGGTTGGCATCAGCTTCGTCACATCAGATGAAGCATTCTTTTGGTAAATGACCCCCAGATACAGAGGGTGCTGGGATGTTTACAGCAGACGTGTGTCAGAAGTGTCAGCTTTAATAAGCAAATAAAATTATTGAATGTTAACAACTTCACCGGGGTTTTTGGCGTTTGGTTGTGAATGAAGTATGATCTGTAAAGATGAATTCATGTCCTCCATTATGCCCTTTTGTTTTCAGAAATCCGAAGACATTCGATATTTGTAATCTGGGTGTTAAACAAGAAATCTCCCCTAGTTCTCCCCTAATCTCCCCTAGTGATGTAATAGTAAGCCCTCTCTCCTCCTGTATCCCGAATTCAGTAGCCAGGCAGAGTGGAACTGGTCTTTAATTTGTCCTTGGCATGTACTTCCTATGTAGGCACCGGAACTTCTTCTTAAAGAAGATCATCAACAAATATGCCAGTAAGTCAACTGGAGATATTAAATTGTTTAAAAAGGTTTGCCTGTATGTCTGTCCTGTCCAAGAGGCTAGGTAGTTGGTCATTTATTTGTGGTTGGCATGTTCTCCCTATGTAGGCACTACAACTTCCACCTACAGTTTAATCGATATGCTAGTAAGTCAACTGGAGATATTGGATTGTTTTAAGATTTGTCTTTGTTTGCCTGTATGTCCTGCGAGAAGCTGAACCTGTGAACATGTCCTGCTGCATTTCCACCTTGCACCCTGCGGGCTTTTCCTCTTTACGTCTCTGGCCATTTTCACTTTTCACATTTTAATCATGTTCAGTAAGAATACAGTTTGGAAATTGTCCTCAATTGTCTTCTAAATTCTGAGGTAGATTCGAAAGACATCAGAGGCCATCAATTTTTCTTTTTTTTTAGGTTCTCATGATAAGCAGTGCCTCTGAGTCACTAGGATTATGGAGGGAATGAAGTGTAAAAATCAATTACAGAAACGGTTTAGAATGCCAATCGGCTTGGGGAGCGCATCTATTTTATAATGTGTTGCATAAACACAATTTCCCCCCTCCTTCATCTTCTCACCTTAATTCACTATTCTTGTCATGTGTTTATGTGACTACTTCAAGGCATGAAGGCAGCTTTCTCTTTTATGAGGCTGGACAAGCAGACCTTCATATCCTGCTGAGAAGAAAAAATAATCTGCCATCAGATGCACTCATCTGTGAAGTGGAACTGAATTATTGTAATATAAGCTTTGTGTTTCAGAATAGCTTCTGATACACTATATAGACAAAAATATCAGGACACACCTCTTAATGATTGGATTTAGGGCTATGTGGGAACAGTCTGCCTTTTTCTGTTCCTGCATAACTGTGTTATAGAGCAATGTACATTTAAGCTATGCTTAAATGAGTTTGGTGTGAAAGAACTTTTGTAAACATTTTGTATTACACCTTTGGGTTAAGGTTGCAAACCAGGTCCTCCTGTTCAACATCATTGTCTCACCAAATGTACTTCTGGATAAATGTGCAATACTTTTCTCCAAGTAGTGTAGTTGGTCCTAGGGGTTGATTTTGATACAGGTTTAACTCCTCTCATTATCTTACCCTATGACCCTAGTGTAGAATAAAGGGTGATTTCCTGTGCCCATCTTTTGTTTGTTTCAGGCGCTGGGCAGATACACGCAAGACAGGGGACCAATCCATCATTCAGCACACACTCACTTAGACACACTATATATGGGCAAATTAGACCAGTCAGTTCACCTTGAATCAAGGTTTTTGGTCTATTGGAGGAAATCGGAGAAACTCTAGAAAAGTCACGTTGAGCTCACATGCCGGGAGCAGTGGGCAGTCCTGTATGCGATTCCCAGGGAGCGATTGGGGTTAGGTCCCAGCCAAAGGGCACTTCAGCCTTAGTACTTGGTGGGACCGGATGTTGAACCGCAGACTTTCAGGTCGCATGGCTGGTTCCTTAACCACGAAGTCTACCAATGCCCTATGACTTTGCATTTTTAGCTTTGTGCAACCCTTATTCAAATATTTAGATGGCCCTGTTTTAAATGACCTGTGGTCATTGTTGATCTATTTGTCAGTGATAAATTAACATGTACATTGTAAGAATTATCTTTATCTAATTTAAATGATTTTTTATTATTTCTGAAACTCTTTAAAGATTCAAATTACAAAATGAAAACATTAAATGTGCCATTATGTTTGTTCATACCGTATGTTATGTTATTTCCTCCCTCAATATGATGAATCCATCCTAATAAATAAGTATTAACTCTGCATTGAATTGTGCATAAGTTTATTCCCTGTAGAGACTGTGTTGCCTTATATTAACTTTTGCATAAGTCTGTACAATGGGGGCTGGAACCTGCTCCTGAAAATGCCTCTGTTTAGCATTTGGCCCGGATTTAAAAGTGTTGTAATGCCAACGCTGGCAGCAGCCTCAAACAGGAATAGTTTTTTGGGTTGACTGTCCTTCTGCTCTTATTCCATATTTACATTACTTCCTATGCATTTGTAGTGATCATATAATTATAATTCCTTTTTAGGACTTACTCAGAACTCAGTGCTGTTGTACCCTAACAGTTTTTTACAAACCAAATGAGCCTTGAGAGTAAAAGTTGTAAGAATTCAGTACATCAGCGAATTATCAGCTTGGCTGATTTGTAATCCTCCAGGCACCCACAGAGGGTGAAAGGGTAATGCTCCAGTAGTGTCAGGCTCCACTTATTTACAATCAGTCATTTACATAGATTCCTAACCTCAAGGATGTTTGACATTTTTTGAAATGTAAATTATGTAGAAGATATTTCTCTATCTATCTGTATGTCTGTCTGTATATATACAGTATGTGTGTGGGGGTTACTTGAGTCTCTTAAAGGCAAATATATCAGTTAATCCTGTTAAACACAAAACTTGCACACATTGTTTCCTACACACAATTATTGGCTCTCTTTACTTATATTTCAATTCAGACATGAATGTATCAGCGATGGCCTCCAAATATTTGCATTCGCTTCTTGCACCAGTATTTTGGTGCTGTGCATTTAAGCT
This sequence comes from Corydoras sp. C115, assembly GCA_019802505.1. Taxonomy (NCBI): domain Eukaryota; kingdom Metazoa; phylum Chordata; class Actinopteri; order Siluriformes; family Callichthyidae; genus Corydoras; species Corydoras sp. C115. Next base: position 1,517,659 of record JAFMOC010000038.1, on the reverse strand, counting down.
TTATTCAAATCTAACCTTTTTGCAGGAGATTTCAGGTCTGAGAAACTGTTTTCAGTTAGACGGAAAAGTCCTGACTGTGATCTGTCACAGTTTTACTGCGAAGACATCAAGCTGCAGTTCTTTCCCCTCCCATCTCATTCCACATCTCATCCTTCTTTAAATACCTACGCACAGACCATTAGCAGATTCTATGACCGGTAATTCAATTACCTCTTTCACCTTCTCTGCTCCGCCTCCCACTTACACGCTGGTGTCCGATGCTGCTGTCACGGCCTGATAACACAAAACTGGTTTCTTATTATTCATTTCGCTAAAACTTTCTATGAATCCAGTATTCATGATACATTATGAGTGCATTTATAAAGTTTTCTTAACGCTTCATAACATTTGTCATAAGCCTTTATTACTGTACATAGATGTTCATAATCCTAGTCATAAATTGTTAGAACAATTTGACATAAGGCTTTATAACACAAAGTAACATAATGCATTATAAAATGAACTTATTCAAACTTTTGATTCTTTGTATGTTTAGACATTCTAACTTAAAACAAGATGATTACACTTACCGTATTTTCCGGACCATAAGGCGCACCGTATTATAAGGCTCAGTCTGAATTACGGGGTCTATTTCTGTATTTGACCCACGTATAAGGCGCACCGTACTATAAGGTGCACTCTCAATTACGGCCTCTTTCTGTACGGTACTTATTCTGTACGGCAGTGTATTATAAGGCACTTGCTAAAACATACGATCTACAAGAAAAGTAAAGGATGCAAAATGGTGATTTATAATTGAAGTTTATTCTACTACTTGACAAAACCCACATTATTTTAATCACTCTTCTCCCACAAATCCATCAAAGTCCTCAAACTCATCTTCTGTGTCGGAATTAAAAAGCTGCACAATTTCACTATCGAGCACTCCGGTGTTCCCTCTCATCAATGTCTGAGTCCGTCCCGTCGCCAGGCAGCTGTTCAGCAACGATGCCGGCTTTCGCGAAAGCTCGGACGACGGTTACAGCAGAAACCTCAGCCCAGGCATCCACAATCCATTCACAGACGGTGGCGTAACTCGCCCGCCGCTGCCTCTGAGTTTTAGTAAACGTGTGTTCGCCGTCTATCATCCATCGCTCCCACGCCGCTCGTAACTTTACTTTAAACCCCCTGTTTACGCCAATGTCCAGCGGTCGGAGTTCTTTATTTAATCCTCCCGGAATGACGGCAAGCTCCGAATTCATTTTCGGTCGCACAACAATACTTTTATAGATTTTGGAACTCAGTACACGTATAAGGCGCACCGGATTATAACGCGCACGTCCAATTTCTGGGAAAATTTTAGGCTTTTAGGTGCGCCTTATAGTCCGGAAATTACGGTACTTAAATTTTGTAAATCGCTTCAAAGAGGTAATTAATGACAACACATTACTTTATGCCTGTAAAGAGAGCTTATAAACTTTTATGAGCACTTATTAAGTCATTTTCAAGAAAAGCGCTCGTTAAACACAAATGTTATAAGGCTTTATGGCGCTGGTCTCTATAATAAGTTGATGAACAGTGAAGATGTATCATTTTGTGATATTAGAACCTGATAACAGGTTCTTATAACCCTTAATGAGTGTGGTTATGTACATCTATGGATATTAATAAAGGCTTATGACAAGTATTATAAAGATATGAATATATATATGTAAATATGAATACTTTATAAAGCTTTAAAAATGTGTTTATGATGCCTTATGGATACTGGATTTAGGTAAATTTGTTACCTTTATTTCATATAATATTGTAAATTCTTCTAATTGGTGTCAGTAGTTTTGTCCATGACATTGTTCCAACATACAATTGATACACACTCTGCACATGTAAAGTAATTCACGGGTGATTGGCTCCTAATCGAAGGGATTGTGAACCATTTTTTTCCCCAAGTACTGTTATTCACAGGCATTTATTTTTGAATGATAGTTGTAAATTGCACCCTTGATAATGTCCCAGTGTTTCACTCTCAGCGATTTTAAAGTGATTTAAAAAAAAAAAGAAAAAAAAAAAGAAAAAACGCGTGAAGGGGATAAAAAATATTGTTATATCCTATTTCTGTAATTTAATCTGTAATCTCCTTTACTTCACATTAAAGCATCACACAGCTTTTTCTAACCTACATTTAAGCCTCTGCTTGCACCTTCGCACGACATCTCATCTGCTGATGTGTCATTTTCAAATAAATTGAATGCTTATGGACGGATTCCAAAAACATGGCCCGCATGCAGCATCTTGCGGTAGGACAGCAAAGCAGTAGAGCTCATCAAGACTGTTAGGACTGACAGCATTTTCTGCTTTGCTGGCATGGTCAGGCAGTCGACATATCATCTGTGCATCCATACATAAATACATATATGAATAAATACATTTATATCAACCGATCAGCCATAAGAAAAAAATATTATAAACCTGACTAATGTTGACTTCGAATCCCACCCCCATGTCACCAAATCAGCTTTTACATGCCAAGGCATGGACTCCAAAAGACTCTAAAGGTGCATTGTGCCGTATGGCATCAAACCCATCTGAGGCACTCTGCTTTGTTCCCTTGCATCAAAGACTTGTCCTAATTCTCAGCTGTATTTATTTTGGCAGTAGCTACATATGAGTGTATGCAGCTGTACACAGAGTGTACAGTGTAATTTTTGGGGGAGGGGGGGAAGCTCTCAGTGCTGGGGATTCGGGTTCGAATCCCAGTCTGGAGTGTCTGTTCTCCCCGTGTCTGTGTGGATTTCCTCTGGGTTCTGGGTTTCCTCCCATATTCCAAAAACATGGATTCAAGGCAAATTGCTCTAAATGCTCTAAATTGCCCCATATAGTGTGTGTTTGTGTGAGTATGCCCAGCGATGTATTGGCGCATGGGGAACCCCCCCACAACGACCCTTGTAGAGAATGAAGTGGAAGATAACAAATGAATGAATGATCATTTGTAAGGTTTTCTTAGCTTTCTACATGCAACAGTGAGTGCTTGGTGTTTTTTAAAGCAATTATCTGTGTTTGGGTCTAAATAACTTTGTTTTAGCATGTCTTTTATCCACTGCCAATGCTAGAAGAAAATGTATATTTCAGAAATGTAGCTTTAGTCCTTTTATAGAGTTTGTGGATTATTATAAAAAATTATCATATGAATCATGCATTATGTACAAAATAATATAGAACTTTAATTTCATGTTAGTGGTATAGTACAGTTCAAACCAAGTCCATCATTAATGGAGAATTTGAAATGAAGAAACTTAGTTATTAAATTATTTAGCTCCCCTTTCTCTGTATCGGGGGATTAATATGCTAAACATTCCTCCCTGGCCAGACGCTCTTTGGCATTAGGTCTTGTTAGAGAGTAATGGATGATCCACAGAACACAGTGCAGTCTAATCCCCACTGTGTTAATATTCATGCTGCTATGATTAATGCTACCCATTGATTTGGGCCACAGGCAGGTAGCCTATTATGGCACAAAAAGCATTGTACTGTACTGTTTATTGTTTGGATATTTTAAAGTGTGAGGTAGGCTTGCAGGTAAAACCTGAATATCAATACCATGGTCTACCAAGTACTGATCGCCTTCAGTATGGCTGTCGGTTGGTACAGTGAAATATCTGCACAATATATCAACTAGGAACATAAGTTACTTCAAACTGTAGTACAGTGACACCTCTGGACATGTCAACCCACCCAAAGAAGCATTAACATACGAATGGGGAACCACTAGAATTGGGTGTTCAGGATCCCATTGAGGTTTACATACTGCATATATATATATATATATATATATATATATATATATATATATATATATATATATATATATATATATATATATTAGTGTGTGTGTGTATGTATGTGTGTGTATATATATATATTCATTCAGTATATATATGTTCATTCATGTGAGAAATTTTGCTTACTTTCCAATTTTTTTCTTTAATACAAATCATATTAGTTAGTCAAGCTATGTTCTTTCATTAGTCTTACATTATGACCTAATGAGGCATATGTGAGACTCTAGATGCCAAGCCAAGCAAGCCTGCCCCATACCTTCTCTGATGTGTCAGCACAAGCTATTTCAGGCTTTGCTGAAACTGTCATCAGGTACATATGTTTGCATTACATCGACAAGATTCTCCCATATAGCGTTTAACTTCAGGGTATCAAAAGAGTCAGATTTCTACCAAAAAATGTGCATTTTCGCATTTTTGTTTCTAACGAAATATTGTTTTTTGTACCGTGTTTATGTACTAAAAAATAATGATGAATTATGGTTTTCGCTATGTGCAAAACTTTCTTTTTCAAGGTTTGTCAGTCATTTTAAAAGCTCTCAGTGTAAGATGGCAGAAATTTAGCATTTTCACCATCTATGGTTCATATCCTAAAAAGATTCAGGGTGTCAAGGGAAATGTCGCATAAAGACAGAGGGTGGAAATAGTTACAGAATGTGTGTGACCATCAAGCCCTCACATACTATTGTTTGAAAAACTGTCATGCTCCAGTGATGACATGCAGTCATGTGATAAAGAAAGTTTACAAAAGGTTCTATTTCTTTTTGCCACTTACAGATTTCACATTGGTCATCTTTTAAAATCAGTGTCATTTTGCTTTATTGTATTTACTTAGTTAATATATCTTTATGATTATTGTTTGAATGTAATAAGTAGGATTTGGATACTTAATATTACTTATGTGATTTATAGTTTAAATTAATTGAAAAATACAACTTTATTTAGTTTCTCGGTACACCATCAAATTTTATTACAATTTTGTTATTATTATTTTATATATACAGCAAGATGTCTGTCAACTTCAAGGCAAAACTGTAACTATGAAGATGCACTTAATGTTACATGCATTTATAATTTACTTTGCTTCAAATATAGTCATGTTTTTCAGTTTCTATCTCATATGCATCAGGACTAATCCGTTGATCTTTTTCCAGCTCTGTATTCCATCATCCTCTTCTTCGTCTTCCTCTGGATTCCATTCGTTTACTTTTACTTTGAGGAGAAAGACGAGGATAATGTCAACAAGTGTTCGGTAAGCTTACTCTATTACCCTACTGGCTCTGGCAAGTCACTTTTCATGGACTGAATTTACTTCTCATGCTCTGACCTTTCCTGAATGCAATATTAAATCACCATGTTTGCATTTTAAGCAGAACTCACCCTGTGTTTATGCAAGTGGGTGACAGGTTGCTAAGGTCATACATGACTTCTGTCTTTTGGTTATTTGCAGACTCTCTGCAGTTATTTCTATTGGAATCAGCTTCTAAATCTGCTGAAATAAGATACAGTTGTCAAATTTTTCACAGCAATTAAAATGGATTATTTTGTTTAATTTTGAAGTTGTAAGGTAAGGGGGGGCGAGACAAAAAACAAAAACAGTTTGCTAGTTTCCAGATATTCTTTGATGGTTAAACAGTGCTAAAAGAAGTGTTGATGTAGGAGGAGGTTACAGATAATACAACTATGTAATTAAAAGTGTGAAACTGAATTTTTAACGCTGAAATTTGACAATAAATGGTGGCCTGCACTTCACCAATCTGATATTTCCAGTTCCCCATGCCCATCCAGGGGAGAACGTTATGGGTGCTAGGCAGATACACCAAGAACCAATTCATCGTTGGAAACACATTCACTCACACACACACACACACACACACATATTGTATAAAGGCAATTTAGAGCATCCAATTTACCTTGAATCAGTGTCTTGAGACTTCAGACTGTGGGAGGAATTCGGAGAACCCAGAGGAAACCCACGCTGAGCTGGGGAGAACATGGGAACTCCACCACGATCGGGATTCGAACCTGGATCCCTGAATCCACCTAGAAGCGGACATACTAATCCACTAATGTCACTGTATTTAGGATATAATAATTTAAATAAAAATCAATTGTGTGTTGTGTTATTAAGAAAACTGTTTCAAAGAAAATGCTTTACCAGGATTTAGGATTAAGATAAAGCCTAATTAGATGATCATAAGGTTTCCACTGGTGTATTAAATTTAAATACATACACTGCTTGGCAGGTCATGCACAGTAATATTTTATTGGCCAACCTGTATCCTTGATGACGACATACATTTGTAGTTGTATCATTCCCACAAGCTTCTGCAATGTTACAACATTTATTGTCTTGTACTTAACCACTCGATCACAATTTGTAAATTTTATGTCATCCGCTGATTTTCTGATCCCAAACCTGACCATCTGCAGCAACCCTGGATCATGGTTAAATTCAGGTGGCCTTTTGTTTTGGGTAAGCAGCATATGAATGAATGGGTTTCAACCCATGGATATATTTAAAACTACAAATAATACTTAAAACTTCTTCCTGAACGAAATCCAAAGCTAGCATAGACATTTTGGGATTGGCATAGTATGGATGTATTTTATGCCAGTAAGTAGTTGAGCTACAGCATTTGGACTACATGTAGTCGTGCTAATGATTGTTGGCTAGCCTTAGAAAACAATGAGGTGTTTCAGGCCAAACGCAATAATAGAAATGCATCTTACAAATGTGTGTGTGTGTGTGTGTGTGTGTTTTAAAGCATTTTAGATAAGAACAAATGATGTAATCCCTAAATGCAGTGCAAAGTATAAAATAAATATTAATATTATTAAATCTTAAAAACAAGCTTTTTGATTATATGGGATTATTTTGGATTAAAGGTTAGAGCTGTGAACAAAATGAAGCATTGTGTGAAGTGTCATGGTGACAACACAATCTGCAGTTTCTTTATTCTTTTTGTTTTTGTTAACCCTTTTAAGCAGGAAACGGTGACTGACTTAATGTGGCTAAAGTTGATGTGCAAGCCTGAAAAAGACAAAAGGCTAAGTCTTTAACACTTGAGAGATTTAACTATTGATCTTACACTTGCTGTTTTTTTTCCTAATATCTACATCTGAAGATCTTCACAAGATCTCGATGAAGTCTTCAGGTCAGGAATACTAGAGGGGTTAAGCACAGCTTTTATCATACTTGAAAGAACATTTGTTTTGTGACACTTGGTTGTAATAAAAAAGAAAAATTATTGATTCCCTGCTAATATAGCTGCCTCCTGAAATCCATTTAGACATGTTTTTAGAATTTGAAAGGACACATAAAGTCTTGCCTAAGGGGACAGAGTGGCATTGTTAAACCAGGGTTAATATTTAAATATGGGCTTGATTTCCTTTTAGCTTATTATGGTCTTCTGTATTTAAAATATCAGGGCAGGTATTGTGATTTGATGTAACTAAGACCTCTGTACATAATTGAAGGTTAACAATCCCCGTAAGGGGGGAGGCGTCTGTATAAGTAACTGAGAAAAGTGCTACTGTATTGGATTTGACAGAGCGTGAACAACGGCTTGAGGATTTACCTATTCCAGTTAATAATAAATCAAAAATATTAGGCATGTGATCAGCTGTACGAAAACTACTGAGCCCTCATAAGAACATTGCTGCCAGTCTGCAGTCTGTTAAAGTTCATTTGTACAAGCCAAAAGGCAGTAAGTTGGATGTATTGTAAATAAATAAGAGCAAACTAAAATGGTTAAAAAAAAAAAGTATACCATATGTTTGGAAATATCAAAGTGTCCTATATGTGACACATGATTGTTCCATCATTTGTAAGTCACTTTGGATAAAAAGTGATAAAAGCATCTGCTAAATGGCTAAATCTAACTGAACTGACCTAGTTTTAAATTGGCCAATTCAAAGTTCACTAGAGTACCAACACTATTGTTCTGCTCTATACCACTAAGACTGTGGATTTTCGAGTCGTATATTAAATTACTCCTTCGTTATCTTAGATATGGGGGTTGTTAAATGTGATGCCCCTGTTTAATATAAATGAGTGCTTGTATTACAAACACTATTTTTCTATATAGTCTCCATCAGCTTGTTCAGATGTACTTCACTTTACAAGTGCATGTATACTCTGCTGGTATTAAAAAAATATATATCTACCTTTAATGTGGACAATTTCTATTTATTTATTTTTGAGTGAGATGAAAAAATGTTGCAAAATATACCACTATAAGTTCAGCTTCTCTTCCAACAGAGGCAGCATCTTACCCCTTTAGACCTGGCAAAGATGATGACCGGTGATATCACTGCTGTACCATAAAATAGGTGGGAATCAGATCAGTGACAAAGATCTCATCTTGGCACTAGTGCACCCACATGAGTAAAACTTACAAGAAATGCTTTGGTTCCCAGGAGCTATGCATGACAGGAAAACATACCTTCTAAAAGGAATTTGAAAGCAGCATGCATTAGATTCCCTAGCTATTTCATGAGTCATGGCACTCTGAGGAATGAGGTATGTACAAAAAATCTACAGTGTGTGCAAATGGCATGAAGTAAGAAAAGCAATTCAACTGCATTATACAGTTATTGGTTGGTGTTGGAATAGGACCAGATTCATGATTAACGCTGATTTAAAGTTCTTTTCTCGTAATGAGTTCTTTATTAGGTTTAATTTTGTATGGTTCCTTATTGCTACATTTGTTATTTTCAGCACAAGAGTTTCTAAATTCTGACTGGTTCCTGTCAGAGTCATCTACAACCTAGTCATCGACAATATCTGTAAAAACAATTATATATATTGTCCCCTGTTGGTCTTTTGTTTTCTATTGGTCAGAAACATCACAGAACAGCTATAATTTGGGTGCTGGTTCATTGTCAGTTCTGCAGTGACACTGATGCGCTGAGGGGGTGTAAATAAAACTACAGCAGCACTGCTGCATTAAAACACCACCATGACACTGCTGGAATGAGGATAATGCATCAACCAAATAATACTATTCTGTGTTGGTACTATTGGGGTCCTGACCATCAAAGAACAGAGTAAAGGGGGCAGATGGACTACAGTCTGTAATAGTAGTACTGCAAAGTCCATTTTTCTTTTAAGTGGAACTGACAAAATGGCAATGAATGGTGGGTGGTGGGTCCAAACTTTTGACTTGTGTTCTATATCGCTTATTTTTTGCAAACTTCTTGTCCTCTTATTAAATGTACACTCTGAGCATATTAACAGACTCTCATTGATTTTCATGCTCTTTCTGGCATCTAATTAGTCTGACTTGTGAGAGCACAGGTACTCTTTCTGCATTAATCTTTTTTCTAGCTATTTAGAGGGACTAGTGAAGTTCAGGCATGTGTTTGTATAACTAAGGGCAAAGTTACACCCTCACCAACTAAACTGACAGCCATGCAATAGCAATTGTTTGTTTTTGTGAAATTAGCTCTTGTCATTAACTTGCGTTTTGAAAATGCCAAAAATAATTTTTAATTAATTTATTTATTGTTTAGTAATAATTACTAAGTGTAAGGTTTCTGGCTTGCAATGTAAACGAAGACTGTCATTATAGTTCATAAAGATCCCTTACAAGATTAAAGCTTGAACTTTAAATGAACAGAATGGAGAAAATATGTCCAAAAGGAATTCAAGAATATAATATTTAACACTGCATTATTTACAAACACAATAAGATACTAAATGACAGCTTTATTATGCTGTAGGTTAGGAACCTTAGACATTATTCATTGTTTTTATGGCTGAGCCTTGCTGTTTTTTGCACAGACATTGCCTTAACAGTTATTATATTTGTTGCCCCTGCCAATGAGTTCAAAGCTTTGGCTTTCTCTCATTTTGCGTAACTTGGCAAATTCATCACCAAGTTTTGATGCTTGCCTGCAGCAGTAACATTTATACAACCTACGCTGCATAACCTGTGCCTCCCAGGGCAAATAGATACAGTTAAAGTGATCATTGTTTATTCATGAAGGAAAATAATAACTAGTTAAAAATAAAGCACACTAAAGAAATGATTTCAAAAAGTATTTTAATGTTGAAGGGGATTCAGGATTTATTTTAAAAGTGGACCTTATTGGGCCCCCATAATTAAAAATCAACCCGTGTCTTTAAATTTGCTTGACTCTCTACTACTGTTACTGCTATATTACTGCTGTAATATAATATGTATGATATTTCCTAAATATTTAATACAGTCATTCTGTACATATGCAATTATGACCTGATTTATTGATTACATGATTAAATATATTTCATTGTTCTGCATTCCATAATCAATATAATTAAGTTAATCAGTACTGAGGCACTTGCCATAAAGAAAGGTGTCTATTGATGCCTGTAGAGATTTCCAAGCTGATTAAGCAACCAGCCTATGGTTTTAATTTTCTGGATATTGTGCACTCCTGGGAAGATTTTATAAAGTTGAGACAAAGGGAGAAGAAAAATAAAGGAAAATGTAAATTGTTTTGTTTAGCGAAACACTTTAAATGCTGCAAACTCTTTAAACTTTTGAAGATTGATTTTTCATTTGCTCAGTGTACCATAGAAATAAGCCCCTGCAAAATAAGTAGTCCAATTAATGTTGTGTATCCAGGGAAATAAAATCTCAGATTTAAAGCAGCAAAAAGGGAAAGTAAGAAAAGTTTTCGGATAATTGTAAATGAACATGAGCTTATTTGACTTTTTTTCGAACAAGATAAAGAAGCTAGGAGCTGAAATATTAACAGATAATTAATATTAAATATTACAACAGTTATAAGGTAAGTGAGATTGGGGTACAAAAATTGAGATGGGCAGAGAGTAAGACAAGGTGCCTTTAGACCAAATGTTTCTAAATGTATTTTTGCCCATCTACCCATTGATTTTCAGTCCCTTTTAAGCACTTTTTTCTGTAGGGATTAAAACTGTAGCATATTTTTTAAAACAGTAATATTTATCATAATCTATTCAAAGTCTAACTTGTACAAAAACAAAATAAAGCCTTTGTTTTATGTTTTTAGTATGCGAACCCATGTGTACGTGAGTGTGTAAAGTTAATTATTTAAGACCTATAATACCATGATGCTTTTTAATCAAATCAAATGGTTTCTATGTTCTGTCATTAACTGCAACATTGAAATAAAATTGTATTTACTGAAAACCAAAAAAAGGAGTCTGGGATGGCAGCTAGATGGAGAGAAAGTAAGAGAGAGGCTGAAGGCAAGCAGATGGAAAGAGGAAAAAAAGCAGACAGATATGAGGGCGAGAGAAAGAGCAAGACTGACGAGAAGAGGAAGAGAGTAGGAGAGAGAGGCTGACTGGGATAGCATGCAGACGGCCAGACTGGAGGAGGCAGACATTGACCGAGAGGATGGCTGGACCAAGTAGCCTAGAAATGTGGGTCAATAATTAAAATAATAAGCATGATGACCTTGTGTGCACCATGGAGACAAACAAGAAGAGGATGTGGTATAGAAAAAAGTAAACCGTATGGTCATATATTGTAATGAATTCTTGTGCTTTTTAAAGTAACAGTATTTAATGAGATTCTGTGATTCCTTGCAAAGTAAACATTTTCACAATTAGTTTTTTAATAAAACCAAGCTAGTTTAATATCATGCATTGTATTCATATAATATTTAATTAGGATATAAATATGACTTGAGCTTTGAACATTGCTTTAATGCACTGACGCACAGTACAAAAATTATACTTTGTCCTAGGTTTTGTTGAAGCGGTATCAGAAATTATTATTTTTAACAATACATAATTTATTTGAATGGCTAATTAATGCACAAATTCACCTTGAATATTAAGATGCAGCATTTTGTTTATAAGACATTTTCTGATGTTTCTTTTCTCAATATAGCAAGTCAAAAATGCCGGCAAATACACAATTGGCTTTGTCATTATTTGTGCTGCACTTCTTTTGATTGGGTAAGTACATGATCCACCACATCTATTTTGCTTTTTGTCATTCGGTATAAAAATGTTTTAGGTAGTATATTGTTTTTAATTAACATAAAAGAAGACCTAAAATGCCTAGTATGTCTAATAAATTTGTTCTGTATAAATGAATCCTATTTTTAGTGAAGTTGTCATGCAGATTCAATTATATTTATGGGTGACCCCAGACCTGAGAGTTACTGAGAGACCGATTAGTGCGGCCACCTCACAGCAAGAAGGTCCCAGATTTGACTCTCATTTAGGCATGAACCATGATTCCCTGTGTGAATTTTAAACATCTGCTGACATAGTAATGGTGCAGCAGAACTAAATACAATCCATTTATTTTTGCTTGGTCAGAATGATGTTTGGTTTTGTCTTATTTAACCATCATCTACTCCTCCTCAGCATACAGGCATCATAAAGATTTTTGTAATAGTTAAACAAGCTGACTGTTTAAAGGGAATACAGCCATGATACATGCACTGTATCTTTGAAATCATAAGTGCAATGTGAATCTCAAGTTTTAATGTACCTCTTAAGTTGGTCACCACAAAGTTAAGAGATTGCAGTTCTACATTTCAAGAAGGCACTTCTCACTTTCACTCAGTCTTACCAGGACACTTTGAAAAGAATAAAGGACTAGACCATCATTAAAAAGCCAGACCAGAGCACCGAAGCAATTTGTTCCGCTCTTTACCTTTTGAACCTTCCTCTGAAAGGATAGCACCTTCCTTTCTTAGCAAAAAGCTGGGGGTGTCACCACTTTGTACTTGTCCCTGTTCCTTTTGCATTTGCTCTTTTAATAGGTTTTAACTGGTCTGAGTCAGGGCCCTTTTTTCTTTGAACCTCTACCCGCATGAGATGGATTTCAGTCACTGAAGCATGTTGGAAATCCTGAAGATACTGCTACGGATTTAAAAGATCATGTTTAATTAAAATCAAGTTGAAGTTGTCATCATTTCAATCGTCTTGCATAGCATTTAATTTTGCACTTCAGAATATATTTGAAAATGTCTGTGCAGTCTTAATATGATCCCGCTAGAATATGTTACATTTAAAATGATGTCTGTTGGCTACAGTGAGGACATCAGGATTTAATTTATCATCATAACTTCTGTATACAATTCAGACTTCAATATTCTTGATTCATTGTATATGCTTTTTAGCTGCTTTAATAGAGTAGGTCTCTCACTAAGTCTTGTGCTGCATTGCAGTGCTACACTGGGTGATACAATTCATGCTTCCTGAATAGTACATGGTTACTCACAGTGCTCTATTAAACCACATAAAAATCCAGGATTACCCACAATGCAAAGCCATTTCTTTCTCTTTAGCGTTGCTCCAAATAAAAAACAGACTTCTCTGAAACGACTGCAATCATAAGTTTAATATCCTAAATGTTTGTGTTTATTTTATGTGGCAAATACCAGAAAACAAAAGAATGGTTTAATGTCTGTAAAACTGGCCAAACTGGCAAAAGTAATTATATATCGGACTGGACTGTCTCTAAAATGTTCTTTTTCATGCAACTTTTTCCTTTTCTTTGTTGATCACATTTGAGTTGACCGTTTTTATTTTAGTATAATACTTAACATACTACTATAATCCATTACATGGTTTTTGTTTAAATGCTGATGTTGCAATAATGTGCATCACTGCCAATTGTTCTCATCCATCACAGGGCCTTTGCGCCACTGCAGCCTCCACCTAACCAGAACTCTACCCAGTGGGAGAAAGTGCAGTATCTGTTTGAGGAGTTGGGAAGTGACAGTAAGCACCTTTTGCATTAATAGTTGGAAGTCATACTTGCTACTAAAAGAAAGTAAATCTTTAAGTACTTTGTATATGGTATTAACACTACTAGAGAGCAGATCCTAAATCTACAAAAATGTCTTAATATTAGCACCATATTTTTAATACAAGGTTAACTGTGATGTCATTTTATTGTTCACTATATTTAATTCTGAAATACAGATATTCCTTTAAAATGTTTCCATGAAACTGTTCTTATTAAATTCAGTAGTTACCAGGGGTTTAAATGTCTAAAATATACATTGTTAAGTAGAGACTTTAAGTACATTTCTGTTCATGTACTTACTGGATAATTTCTCTTCCCACCCACTACATTTCAGAGGAAAATATTGTGCTTTCTGCCTAATTATGTTTTTTTTGACAGAGCAAGTCAATGGTCCTTTTTAAAATGAAGAGTTTACACAGTGAAGAATGTAAAAAGCTTTTACCCCCTGATACTTGAATATGAATCCAGTGGCTTTCAACCTATTCAGCATGTGATTGCAAAGTCAATGCAGTATGTAGTCAGGTCAAATTTTAGGTAGCAGTTTATTAGCTCTTGTGAATAGTCATTGTTTACCTCTAAACTTCTCCAATGGTTTCATTTCTCTCTCTCTCTCTGCAAATCAAATTCTTCTACCAAATGTCTGGAATAGAAAAATATCTTTTCCAAACAAATTTGTTATGATATTTGGAACATATAACAATATTTCACATTTTGCTGCTGTTGGAGATTTATAGATAATCATAGTAATGATTCAAACAATGATCCAAAATGCCTTCTTACCAATAAATAATAATCAATTTAGTGGTTTCTTTATCATGTTGAATGTTAACAGGGTTTTGTTCAAACTGCTGGTGGCCCATTTGCCTTTGACCAAGTATACAAGTGGTCCATGAAATAAATGCAGTGCACTTGTGAATGCAGCCTGTGTAATCCTGCCATTTCTAATCTTTCTTTTTACACTACATATTACCCAACCACACCATTCCCCCAAGCCTCTACATTAACAGCTTTACTTATGTGGTGTTGCTGCTGTCGAGTCTGTTTGAAAAAGCAAGCGCTAGCTCAGGCAAATGGCAGAGGTGATGCGTCAGCTTGGCAACAGTGGCATTTAGCTTTGTCAGGGTCAACTTACCTCTTTCTGTCGCTTACACCCCGTGTGAGCGTGCTATTGTTGGTTTAAAGATCAGTTCTTTGTTTCCTTGGAGCTATGGTGAGGTACGGACCATGCTGTGTCTAGCCATGAAGTTACTCTTTTGTATACTTTGCTTCATTGCAAAATGATATTTAATGGTGGCATGTATAGAGGCATTTAAATAAGGTTGGGGCTACTGGGTTTAATTAGAGGGTAGTTTTTAGACAAACCCCTGAAGACCTGTTAGCATCTGGGGCTCAGTGTGAAAATCAAACCATCTGTCATCTGGGCTCTTCCCTTGCACTCCATATAGCTCCCAACCATTTTCTTTTCCTGTTGTCGCACACTTACTGACCCTCCCAGCGGGAAATCCTGGGGGCGATCACCAGCCCTTTAATTTCTCCTTCCCATTTTTTTATGCTCCAGATGGGATGTTAATTAAGTTTGCGGAATGCATAGGCACCAAGTTACTTCATGACATGGCTTGCTAGCATTTTGTTAATGCATACCAGGATGCCTGATGCTTAAGACAGAATTAGAATCTCCTGGGCCACCCTCTGAGTCACCCCATCACCCTGTCCCATTTAGCCATACATACCTGTGTGCACTCTTCTTCATGCAGTTGAACTCTTCATATGCCATGAGGTCCTAAGCCAGGTTTGGTAATGAAGCATGGATGAAGCAGACTGTAGAAAACATGATTTTTATCAGCAGCTTGGAGAATTTCTGCAGTGGTCCCAATCTTCCATCATCAATACAATAATTTGGGGGAAATTTTGATAAATCTCTGGCTAGAAATATATTTTGGGACCTTGCAGAGGTTTGTAGAAATAATGCCATGGTGAATGTGTACCAGAATCAAAGCGAAAAGTGGTTCAGCAAAATATAAGTGTGTGACCTTTTTCTAAACAGTGTATATACATATGACCTTGACGTTTGTAATTTTATAATGCGGAACATACAGGCATGCAAAGTCTGTGTGTGTATTATTGTTTCTCTTTAAGCCTGATCTAAGGCTCAGGAAATAAAATAAATCACTGAAATAAATACTATAAATCTCTAATCTTTCGATTTCTCCCATGGTTGATATTAGGATATTTTGTCTGGTCAACATGAATCCCACATTAACCATTTCCCCCCCTTTCTAAAGCACTAATTCTGCATAGCTCCATCGTTTATTGATCGTGTGCTCCATCAGCCATGTAATATCACCTCTTGTGGAAAATGGCCTTAACTAGTGACACTAGTAAATATAATAGAATGGGTTGTTTATGACCTAGCTCAGTATCAGACGTGTGTCTCGCCACAAGTACCTTCCACATCTCCATGCAAATGTCGAAATTCTAAATCCTGCTGGTGAGATTTCCTGTAATGCCGTTTCTCCATGTGAAGCCATCAAAACTAGTTTGTGTGAAAAGTTTTGCAGTTAAAAGCTGACTTGATAAACATTTTCCAGTGGCACCTGGGTTCTTGGCACACACAGACCCCAGGGCCTACAGGCTCAGTAAGATAAGAGCCTCAGCTCCTTCAATGTGCACCTGAAGCCTGCATCTAGTGTCACTGCTGGACCTTTTCCCAGTTTTTTTACACAGTATATACATGTGTGTATATATAATATAAATGCATGTAGATGCAGATTCCTAAGTATTTCAAATATTTTTCTTGCAATAATTTACATAAAATAAGACTTAAATAAAACTTTAAACCAATTAAAATATAAACTGCTCAAGTAGGCAGTTACAGTACATATCAAAGAAACAACAGTATTTGCAATGGGGACAGCATAGTAAAAAAATGGTGGTGGCAGCCTAGTGTAAAATTGTTATGAAATTGACACTTTACAACCTGAACCTGTTTGATTAACAGAAAAATATGCCCAAATGTGTTGCCGACGTTTTACAGGTGTGGTTAAAGATCAAGAGCCATGATGTGTTAGGGTTGTCAAGTTAAATCCCAGACTTCAATCAGATTCAGAACCTGCAGAAAGATGTGGAAGATTGCTGTTGAGTTTAATCTGACAGAGCTTGAGCAGTTTTGCCAAGAAAAAAAATGAACAAAAATGTCAAGTTCTCTGATGAGGGACATGTCCCAGAGGACCCGCAGGTGTAATTGCACCCAAAGGTGGTTTTACTAATTTGTCCTCCAGAAGGATTTTTTTCCCCCCATTCTTTTTTTTCATTCGACCATTTTTTTGGTAATACATTTTTGTTACAGAGCATTGTATGTTTTAAAGTGTTGACGGATAAATATAATGTAACAAAAACATTTTATGTGACTGGCCTGGAGGAATTAAGAAAGTCAGTGTATAATGATATTTACTCGCTGCATTGTGAGGACTTCTATGCTTTTCTTTTCCATGACATAAATCTTTCAGCGTTAAGGCTCAGACATGTTTAAAGGATAGGGTATGGGTTTTGTGTGTGTTTGTGTTTCTAGGACAGATGGGACCCTAATGGGGTGTGTGGTGTTGGTCACTTCCCATGAGCCTGCCGCATCTAGCATATGATGTGACTGATCTTTTTGCATCCTGAAACTGCAACTGCCTTTATTACATTTCCTCTCTCCTTTCCTATGTACACTACACTACTACACTATACATGAGTCTGTGTTTGAATTTGCAAGCATGTTTATTCTTGGAGGCACAGTATTTAAGACTTTGGGCACAGAACCATACAATTTATTGAACCTTGTGTATGAAAACACTAACAATCTGGTTTCTCACTGTCTCACACACAGATGGCCTGGTGGCGCTGTCATTCTCCATCAGCTGCCTGACTTTGATAGGTATGCTGGCAGTGATCACATATACGGTGAGTAAACTAGTGGTAGTTGTGGAACTGTGTGCGTTTGATTGCATGTCTTTTCTGGCCAAGCCAATACACCATTGATTTTTCACACTCATGAAGGACTAAAAAGTGACTGCTCTGCACTTTCTGCTAGAAATTGGAGGTGCTTGGAATTCTAAACGATGCAGTTTTGGCATTTTAATGGTTCGACTTTGTCTGTTGAAGCAATAAAGAGTTTAGCTTTATATATAACATATGGACACAAATCTTCAAACACCTACACATTATGCTTATAGGAGGTTTTATAACATTTTATTCTTAGATGGTCTCCTCTTTGCAGTTGTTTTTTTGGTGTTTTGATTTTGTGATTTTTATACAGAAGAGCAGTCAGACACTGTCTGTTAAGAGGGTTTGGCTCACAGTCTCTGGTTTAGTTTATGGACCTTGCTTTGTTCCCTGGGTCACAATACAGTGGAACAAAAAACACGGTTAGCTGAGATGGTTCGGGCATCTACTTCAGATTCCTTCCAGACACCTCCTTGGTGATGTGTTCCGGTCATATTTAATCAGGAGGAGACCCTGAGAAAGACCTAGAATAAGATGTATAGGTTATACCTTTTGGTTGGGCTGGGAATGCCTTAGCGTTCCCCGAGATGAGCTAGAAGAGGTAGCTAGGGATGGGGGTGTCTGGGCCTCTGGGCTTAGGCTGTTGCCCCTGCGACCCAAACCTGGATAAACGGTGGAAGATGAATGGATTGAGAAAAATATGCATAATGCATTTATAATGTGGCAGTGTGATTGAATAAAACACCTGAATTCAGTTACCATAGTTACATGTACCACAAAACATTGGTCCATGAAGTGCATCATGTATTTTATTTATGTATTTATTTTCTTTCAAATTTAAACATTTATGTTCATTTTGGTTTACTTTTGTAATCAGCATCTCAAAATGCATAAGAATTATGCATGGAATTGTCAATATAAACTCTTAAACAATATGTAGATTTTATTGTATTAGATACCAAGCTGAAGCATTTTAATTCAGTCAGCCTCATCACCTAAAGGTAAAGGCATACTTCAATGTTGGTCCTTAGCTGTATACCTAATCACCTCACTCTTCAAAGTCTGCAGTTTTACCAGAACAAATAAACAACTGACCCACTATAGTTATTAAGGCATCGATTTCCCTCCCCTCCATCCGGTTTCTCCATCACATGTAATTACACTGATGTTGGCTTGTCACTATGCTCCAACAGATTGAAAGATTGACGCCTAGTATACCTGAGAGTTTAAAGAAATAGCAGTTTACAGACCAGCTCCTCCTGTCTGTCAAGTTGCCAAGATGCCATTTAATAATGTATGGCTGTGATGTATCCTGTCTGTCCACGTCCAATTCTTTCAGCCAGAGTTGTGATCCTGCTTGATGTAGCCTGGCGTATAAAGTTAATTACTTAGCATAGTTTGAAACTATTGAGGTTGCTTGCTTCGTGTCTGTAAAAACTTCAAATATACAGAAAAGTTTTCAGGCTCTTTTTACTGTTGATCTTTAAAACTTTTGGATGCCAGGACATAAAGCATATCCGTATCAGAGGACTGCGACTGCGACAGCCCCCAGATTCTGAGATTTGTCCCTCTTCACCACTCTTGACTCCTACTCTGATCTTTTTCATTTTTTTATTTCTTATTCTTTGGGGAAAGTTAGTCATTGAGAGAGGCAGGCACACACACACACACACACACACACACACACACACACACTTACTCTCATGCTATATCTGGTGCTTAAGATGTCACCTGTGAGGTAGCTGATTTATTGTACTGGCTTGTGCGGTTTTATTATAAGTGATTAACCCAATAGAAGCTGACGTGATGGACTCCGTATGGAGTTAAAATATTGTACAGGACTGGTTAATTAATTATCTTCCTCTTGACCTCGAGATCTAAACATCTTCATGAACCATTAATCCCATAGAACAAGGTCATGACCGTCAGATTTACCCAGTGTTAGTAATGAGTGAAATTAATTTGAATGCACCTACATTACTGTTTTAGGGATTAACAAACTAGTACATTCAGAATCCTGAATACATTTTAGGTAGCTCAGTGGTTAGTATGTTGGGCTATCAATCTGAAGGTTGTGGGTATAATTCCCAGGGCCACTGAAGTTACCAATGTGAGTTCTTGAGCAAGACCCTTAATCCTCATCGCTCCAGGGTTGTTATGGCCTACATGCTCTGACAATAACCATCAATTAGGGATACTTGTAAGTCGCTTTGGATAAAAGCGCCTGCTAAATGACCAAATGTAATATAAGAGAGAAAGGTTGAAATAAAAAATATATATTCATTCATTCATTCATTCATTATCTCCCGCTTTTATCCTCTATTAGGGTCGCGGTGGGGTTCCCCATACCCATCCAGGGGAGAACGTCTCGGGCGCTGGGCAGATAGACCCAGGACAGGGCGCCAATCCATCGCTGGGCACACACTCACTCACACACACACACACTCAATTTGGGGCAATTTTGAGAATTCAATTCACCTTGATCCATGTTTTTGGACTGTGGGAGGAAACCGGAAAACCCGGAGGAAACCCACACAGACACGGGGAGAACATGGAAACTCCACCCAGATGGGGATTCGAACCGGGAATCCCTAGCGCTGAGAGGCGAACGTGCTAAACCACTAAGCCACCGTGCCGCCAAAAATATATATATAGGTAAGTTAAACATATATTACAATAAGACACAAAACAAGGTTTAAAAAAAACATAAAAACTAAACAACTGTACAAATGGTAAGAAGCATTAAAACATTTTATAAAGTGATCAAATAAAGTCAGTGAAGTAACCTGGATGTACTGAATGATCAGGTTCTCCACCAGTGGAATTTTTTTTTTCCCTCCTGGTGACAACAATGCCAAAGTGCATTAGGATCAAACTGGAAAAGGGTGGGGGGTTCCGGCTGCAATATGGGATTACACATGAACTGACCTTTTAAAAAATTCTTCGGGATGTAGTACAGAAGACCTTACCGAGTGACTTCACTCCGTCATCAAGATCTTAACTAATCATTTTCTCATAGTTTTGTTCCTCTCACTCATATTCCAACTCTCACACGCACGTGCACATGCACCTTTTCCCCGGTGGATAACAATCAGCCTTTCAGCCAAGACATGACTTTTGTGTTTTAATCTGCACCTGTTTTTTTTTTTTTCTTTCTCACTCTCTCTCTCTTTTTGCTTCCTCTGCTTATCTTTATGCTGACGATGATCTACATTTCCCTTTACCATCTAGGATCTTCTTATGCTTCATCTTTTTCTCCCCCATTTCACTTAACTTTTTATTTTATGTAATTCGTTTATTTAAGGCGGAGGATTTTACTGAAAAATCCTTTTGAAAAATTGTTTCTTGCCATGCCTTCCTTTAAAGTTCATCAAAGACTGAAAACTATATGAAGCTGTGTGAGTGAGTCAGCCGTGTGTGTGTGTTGCGCTTGTATGTTTTCACACACTTGCTTTAGTATTCTCCATTCTCCCTAATTCCCTGTTTGTAATGATTTGCCAGCACATGGGAACTGAAGATGGTTCACATTTGTAATTAAATTCAGACACCTAATATGGCAACTGCTGAAACAGACTTCTGCCCCGAGCGTCATCTCTAGGCCAACTAGTCCCACCCCTTCTTATTGGGCTGAAATGCCTATTAATGTGCACTGGGGTGTTTAAATAACATCTGATTTATGAGCCCTTTGTGATTACTTTTGTCATGATGCCTTTCCTGACCTAATTCTCATTTCATATTTTCCTCCTTTGTTCTCTTTTATTCTCTCTCTTTGTGTGTGTGTGTCTACCTGTGACCGAGTGTATCTTCACCCACACTCACACTGCATAAAGTGCTGTCACATGGGGGCACTGTTAGGCTGTTAAATTGGATTTCAGAGGTAGAGTTGTAGAGTTGCTGCTCAAAATGGTTGTTCCACACAAACACCAACACGAATCCACATCAATATAAAAAAATAAAATCTGAAATTTGTAGACAGTAATGTGATGTTAATCCGTGGTTTGCAGCTGTACCAGGTTTTAGGCTTCAGATAATTTTTTTCATTGGTCTCCTAAATTGCTTTTCATTCAGCCTTAATGGTAATTTTCGAGTTCTGGTTCTGATGTGGAATCACTGCAGGAGCTTAATGGGTCCAAGTTATGTCTAGACCACTTAAATTAAATTTCTTGGAAATTTTTGTCTTAGATTGGCCAAAAAAAAAAGAAAAAACATATTTAAATGCTTTATTTTACACAAACACACAAACTCGCATACATTGCATTGGCTGATGATGATGATGATGATGATGATATCTGGTCAAACTATAAAATACTCTATTAGAACAGTTGGCACTTTTGTGGCATTTTTAACTTTGTTAGTCTATAAGCCATGATTTTATGGCAGTAATATTACATACGTTGCATAAACATCCATTAATTCTATTTTTGTTTTTTAATATTTATTTAGTCATGAGTGTATATTAAACATCTAGATATGTTTGATTTCCTAAATTTTAATAAATAAACACATAAGGGGAAAAAAATCTTGCATTACATTTATATTAAGTCATTTAGCATATGCTTTTATCCAAAGCAACTTACAAATATCCCAACTTGATTGGGGTCAGAGCACAGGGTTGGTGCAGCATCCCTGAAGCAATGAGGGTTAAAGGTCTTGCTCAAGGACCCATATAGGTAATTTCAATAGACCTGGGATTTGAACCCACGATTCTGATTGATGGTCCAACACACTAAACACTGAGCTTCCACACCCACAAGGTTGTTTCTTCATTTTCCATAAAATGATTTATCTGATTGGGGGAAAATCAAACTAAACATGTGCATAAATAATAACACACATATACATACACAACCAAAAATAACACATACAAATGTATAAAGTGGCACTTAATATTCAGTTGCAGCACCGATAAAAATATGTTCATATTTTTTATGCACAGTTCAATTGCTAGTAAGTTTTTGAACATGTGGTGGGAAGCTAAAGCTCCCACACACAGACATGTAAACTCCACATAGAACCTTATTCACTCTGCCTGGGAATTGAGCCCATGACTTTCATGCTGTGATGCATGAGCACTACCCTGCTGACTGTGTCACCATGTTACCCATGTTTGGACTCATTTTCTTAATTTTTTTTGTCTATTAAAATCAAGTTCTTCTATTGTTTCTTGTTAAATTACATGATTCCTCATGTATGAAAGTTCAAACCGAACAGGTTAAGTTCAATCTCAGTACTTCACTGTGGGTATTTTTTGGATTGCCTGTGTAATCCTATATTTCTAATTTTTATTTTCATAGTGTAAGGGATTGAAACATTATCAGAGAGCTTCTTATTTCAATGTTATGTTGCATTGCAGAGTGTACATGAATGTGGCATTTTTCTTCCATCCCTTTCCTGTCAGGCCTACGGTATGTCTGTGCTTCCCCTGAATCTGATCAAAGGTACACGTAGTGTCCTATATGAACGTCTGGAAAACACAGAGGACATGGAGGAGCTTGAACAACAAATAGACAGACTCAAAGCAAAGGTTTGTGTTAATGTGTGGCCTTGTATTTCTTGTGCAAGAAGTGGAGATTTGTTACCTTTTGTCTTTTCTTCTTAAATTTTGTTTTTTGTCTTTTTTTTTCTTTGGTCTTTTTCTGTCTTTGTTTTTCTTTGATTATATATATATTTTTTCTGATTTTCTCTATTTTGGTGTTTGTGTTTTTATTATAATTTTTTTTCTTTCACTTGATGTTCTGAGGTTTGTGTTCATGTTCATCCTTTCTTTTTTGTTGTATTATTTTATTCATTCATTTATTAATCATTTTTCTTTGTTTCTTGTGTTTCTTTCTCTTCTAATTTCATTAGAAATTCTTGTGTTTCTTGTGTTTCTTTCTCTTCTAATTTCATTTTTTTTTTCATCAGTAATTTATTTTGATTGTGGATTGTTTTTTTTTTCGTTCATTAAAATTTACTCATCTATTCATTAATTCTTTTTTTTTGTGTGTGTGTAATGTGGCTAGAGGCTTTTTTTTTTATTATTTTCGGTGCTGGTGCAAGATGGCTCAGAGGTGCCTGTGATTCAATTCACCTGCAGGTGTATCTGAGCTGAATAGTTAGTCCAATACTTTGCCATTAATGCTTCTTCTTTTATTTATTTATTTTTGTACTTTTTTTTTTGTTCCATTATATTTCTTAACATTATTATTTTTTTGACAAAAATAATTATTTTCTAAAAATGCTGCTTAAAGGCAATTTTAGAAAATCATTACTTGTCATTTTATCCCATTTTTGTTGTTGCAACCTTTTTTAATCCTGCAGTGCAATTGAATATAATGTCATTAGTGTTATTGTCATTTATTTCTCGGTATATGTTTACAGTGCGCAGATGGAAGACCCCTCTCTTTAAGAGACCAGCGAAACCTGCAGGAGCTGGAGGCTAAGCATCAAGTTCTTCTTCGCCGAGGCCGACACCTTGACAATGCAGAGAGAAATTGCTGTAATAAAATGGGTAGAGCCCTCCATCCCATCAAGGTATGCAAGAATTCAATTCTGACAAAATTATTTAGCTGTCTGGGTAAGATTTCCACATACTATGGTATTATCATGTAGTTCCTGTCAGTTAGAGCTGATAACATGATGGGGTAACAGTGACTTACCAAGGCAAAAATGATCTTGATTTGCTCTATATCTTTATTGATTTGATATATATATATATATATATATATATATATATATATATATATATATATATATATATATATATATATATATATAATTTATCATATGTTGTTAAGCCTTTTAAAATAAGCATAACTTACATAAGTTAATGTAATTAATTGCTTTTAGAGATGTAGATAGAATTTTGCTATTCTAACTGGTCAGACATTAGGTTTTTGCCAGCAAAAATACAAACTATGCAGCTTTGGACAAGTACAATTATCTACAGCTAAACTATGAACACATTTTCCCACAATGCACCTGTTGCCAATTAAATTCAACTAAAAAGTAAAGTGAAAAGATTAATTGACAGTAATTACACCTATGCTTACAATCTAACAGGAACCTTTTTTGAACCTCTCTGAATAACATGCCTTCCGTGTTTAACATGTAACATAAAAAAAAAAAAAAAAAAAAATATATATATATATATATATATATATATATATATATATATATATATATATATATATATATATATATATATATATATTCATTCATTCATTATCTCCCGCTTTATCCTCTATGAGGGTCGCGGTGGGGTTCCCCATGCCCATCCAGGGGAGAACGTCTCTGGCGCTGGGCAGATAGACCCAGGACAGGGCGCCAATCCATCGCTGGGCACACACTCACTCACACAGACACACTCTATATGGGGCAATTTTGAGGATTCAATTGACTTGAGCCATGTTTTTGGACTGTGGGAGGAAACCGGAGAACCCAGATGAAACCCACGCAGACACGAGGAGAACATGGAAACTCCACCCAGATGGGGATTCAAACCGGGAATCCCTAGTATATATATAATATACTGTTGCAACTTAATTTTAAAACTGTTAGCCGTTTGGCTAAATCTGGCTTATTCACATGGGAAAATGATGTTGATTTAATGTGTTATCTCTGTTTTTTAATTAAATAAATCGAAACAAATAGAAATAAATGTTCACGTCTTAAAGGAAGTATTAAATAATAGAATAACACTTTAAAGGCTAAAAATCTGATTAAAAAAAAAAGCTGCCATTTAAGGCGGTGCTCTAATTCTTAGTTATTATAGGCAGTCATTTCCATTAATCCTAGTCTTGGACACCTGCCAGACTCATAATTATAAGGCTGTGGTTGGTCAAATGCAAAAATGTACATTTTCAACCTTTTAAATATCAAATCCACTGTTATGATTTATATGTCTTATTGTTGTACTTAAATTGGCAACAATCTTTTTCTTGATGTACTAATGTGCCTTTTTGAGATTAAAATCTCTAGTGACACTAACCATAATTTTATTTTATTTGCTGCTGTATTTTTCTACAAAATACTGTTGTATGACAATTCAAATACAATATAAAACACTTTAATTTTTTGTAAGAAAATTATGCACCCTTGTTTTCACTTGCTGATTTTGAAAATAATAATAATTTATTTATTTTATTTTATTTTTTTATATTCCCTTCCACTTCTCATATAGATTACTATAATTTGCTCCATTTTGGAATTAGGCAGAATAACAGTACCAGTCTGTATTGCATAGTTGTTTTGATTGATTACCAGAAAATGTATATTTGATTTTAAGATTTTTTTTGTTTTAAAAGCTGTGTATGGTGGGCCTTTAGACTATATCTAGTCTGCTTTAATGGAAGTCTTAAACACTCTGTGTTGTTTGGTCCTTCTCCATTTTAAATATATGCATCTCTTCAGCCCTGCAGAGAAGCCTTCATTATTTACAATTGTTGTTAATTCTTCCAGGAGAGTATTTTCTTTGCTCTGACACCTCACTGCACTCTTTCTGCAAGTCTACAGTTCCCTCAGCTTTACCACACTGTACAGCAGAGCCAGACTAATGCTTGCTGTTTGGTTAACAGAGAGTAAACAGATGCCACCTTGCCTATTTCCCAGACCACTTTTTTCTCTGTTTATTATCCGTTCTGTGTATTTTTGTGGGCTATGGAGGAGGAAGTGTGAACTGTAATTAATTGTGTCAGAATGACTTCATACATAATGCTTTCATAAGATTACCAGTTCTCAAGCCCAGCCTGTTTATGAAAATTTCCTCATCATTGCATTGCTTCATCTGTCTGTCATTGAATCTTTTTTGCAATTTTGTTTAATCTCACTGTTTTACCTAAAAATCAGCTTGGAAAAAAAAAGCTGAAATTTTAATCTTAAAGGTAAACATGGCAAGGAACCCCTGAAATATAAAAGATAATAATGCTTAATCACAGGCTTTTTCTAATTATACTTGACAGACAGGTCAGTTGATATGGAATATGAAGAAGCTTTGAATAGCTTGAAAATCTGAGTTAGACTGCACATGAAGTACTTCTGCATAGGTGACTGTAGGAAAGCGTTTCTTAGTCCTGGTCATGGAAGGTGCACTGTCCTGTGTTTAACAGCTGATTGATCTCATTACTAGGCTTTTTTTTATATACATATGGTTAAGTAAATTTTATCTCTGATCCCAAATAACTGTAAATAAAAGTCATAATTAATGTAGTCTAAGGCGATCTAAATCATGTACAAAAATATACAAATATAGTCTGTTCCACAAAAAACATCAAGATGATTTCTATAATACCAGTTACTTCTCAGCCTACCTTTTCTTAGGCTTGTGGTGATGATTCCTGCAAATTGTGTAAACATTTTTTACTAAAAAATTAACTAACTAAGAAACACAAAAAAAGTTTTTCCATGCACTTGGTGTTGCTAGTGCAAACCTCTTGAACTATCACTTGGTGGATGGAAAGTGTATGTAAACTTCTACAGAGTCCCAATGTGTATGTCAAGTGTCGTGGTAATCGAAGCTATGATGTGGATTTGTGAGAATACACTTCAGAGATACATTTATAAGATGGAGGTGGTTAGAGGGTCATCTAACAGGTCATCAATCCCTTGGTTCTAGGGTTTTTTATTCCCCCTAAAAGTGTTTTCCTGAATCTAAAAGTGAAGAGAAGGAAGCTTGATATAGTTTTGGCAGGGGAAACTTTATTATAGGTTTTGCCACGGCTTCTGAGTTGCACTGATTGTTAACATTGTCCGTGTTGATTTGAAGAACACCTATGATCTCATGTGTATTTGGAAGAGGTGCAGTTTGTAAAGCTCAACTATTTGTCTGTCTCAGCAATCTTGTTTGTCAAAATACAAAATTGTCTACTGCAAGCCATTTGGCATGTCTGTATGACATGAGAGAGTTGATACCATTGCTGATTGACATGCTTTTCACCATTGCTGAGATTAATGGCCATATACAAACAGGTTTTATCAGTCTCACAGAATAAAGGTGTGGATAATTCTACATTCTGTATCAGTTTCATTAATTGATTGTGTTGATTGTTCACTGTAGCACCTATGTACTTTGAAAATTAAACATTTTTATTTTACATTTTAGTATTTATTTATTATTTTCCTTAATTGTTTCTATATATTTATTTCTCTTTCTTTCTGTCACTCTGTTTTTTTCCTTCTGTCTTGCTTTTTCTCACTCCATCACTTGCGCCCTTCTCTTTCTCTCTCTCTCTCTCGCGCTCTCTCTCTCTCTCTCTCTCAAACATGAATACTGTATGTATGTGAGGCCAACTCAAGTTCAAGCTTATTGATTTTACATTAATGCAATAGTCAAAAAGCAACTTTATAAACAGTGTTTTATGCCTGAAACCTGAAGAACAAGCTAAAGCAACAGTGGCAAGAAGAACACCCTGGTGATTTTGGGAAGGAAGACACCTTCTGAGGGCTGAGGTTTAATCAGGGACTTAATCAGCAGCCAGGCAGCTTTAACAGTGCAGGACATTAATGGATATGGATATATGTTTAAATTTACCTTGTCCTTCTGTTTGTTTATTTCGGTTGTGTTTCTGCCATTAGTCTTCTCTTCAAGTGGTGAAATACATCATTTGGTTCTTTAAGCTCCTGTGTTTGTCTGTCTGAAACCTATTACTTGTTTGACACTGAATGTCCTGATTGTTTATATGGATGTATTTCTTTGTATATTTCAAGTTCAAATTTTCAATTCTCACTGCTTTTGAGTGGTTTGCATACTGGATACCATCACCCTGTTCTTTAAAGGTTGTCTGTGATATTGCTGACTGTTTTAGCTTTTCCTATGAAGCTTAAAATTTTTATCCAGGTCAAACCATTTCACTATAGATTTGTGTAAATTTTGTTTTGAGATTATTTATGTTTTGCCTGGATGCTCTGGTTTCCCCTCGCAGTCCAAAAAGCGTACTATGAGGTGAATTGCTGATGATAATACATTTCTTCCATATGTATAAAAATGAATAGAATAGAAAGTCTTTGTCATTATACCCACTTGCCTTGTCTTGGTCTGCTTTTTACACAATGACCATGATAAAACCTGTCCAAGGTTTTTCCAGTCTTTCGCCCACTAGACACTTGGACAGGCTCCAGTACCCTGTGTAATCCAGGACCCTTTGTGAAAATATATAAATGAATGAGGAGGACTAGGATTGAACTTCTTCTTTTTTTTTTTTTTTTTTTTTTTTTTTTTTTTTTCCCTCGTAATCTGTTTTCTTTGATAGAATTCCAGGTGTGAAAAGGATTTTGCAAAACTGTTCTTGAAACTGCTGTAGAATGTTGTGCACTGGCTATTACAGGTGCAAATCGGAGCTTGATAAGGAGGTGTACAGATTCATTAGGTCAAGCAGCCATTACAGATTTAAGCCACAGCCATTAAGAAGAGGCCATTACAGAAATATAAGCACTATGCAGAAAAGCTGCATATTTTATTGCCTCTATGCCAAATGGCTTTGGCAGCCAAGGTCATCAGCAAGCATCCCACGCTCTGCCCAGCTCAACTGAAATGAACTGTGTCTGTCTGTCCTATCTGTCTGTTTCCTTCTCTCTGTTGCTGTCTTTCCCGTTGTTCATTTGTTGACCTGTCTTCTCTTTTATCCTTGATTACACTCTGTCTGTCTTTTTTTCCTTTGCTTTTTTAAATACAAGGATTTCTTTTCTTTTTTCTTCGTATTTTTTATCAAAGACTTGAAGAGAGATTTTTTTTTGGGTATCTCCAGGACCTTATTTTATGACACTTTTAAATTTTCTTTTCCTTTTTATTAAGGAAATTAATAGAACACATTATCCACCAACTGAAAACCAGCCAATGTAATCTTTTGTCAAGGTAAACAAACAGCTTGACACTAATAAAAACATTCATTATGTTTTATTTTTTTAGTTATTACAGTTGTAACGGTAAAGATTCTTTCCATGCTGACAGGCATTTATATAATCATTGAATATGTCAGTGGAATACACAAGCAGTGCACCTTGAAATGGATGATTTGTCACATAGGATAACATTGTATCTGCTCTTGGGTTGTCTTAATGCTGTACTGTGTGTTTTTTATTTTTTATTTTTTTTTCTTTATTATTTTTATTTATTTTTACAAAATGAGCTAAACTAATCCAGGTCAAAAAATACCAACATTTCCCTTTGGCAAACCATCTGCACCTATAAGCACTTTTTTTCTGTATTTGTTTTGCCTTGTTTTACTGCAAAGCCTTGAAGCTGCGATTGCCCCTGGCGATAGCACCTGACTGACATGTATGCACTCTACTGTTCAGCACCAATCAACATATCTTTTAAACTGAGTTTTCTAGACCACAGAGATGTCTTTAGGCTTGTCTGTAAGTATTTTTTCATTGGTTGATTCTCTGTCCTCAGGTGTTGCTTGGAGTTGTCTTCATTCTGGTGGCGCTTCTGTTTACCACAGCACTGTTCATTTCCAAGTAAGACTCTTAATTTCTGCTAAATGAGTCTTTTAGAAATTGATGTGTTTTTACACACCATCCACATGCAATACTTCAACCAGTTCAGACACTAAATGGGCTCAAGGGTGCTAAGTTTTTCTAGGTGCCTGGGAGGCCATGTTTTGTCAATGTCCTGATTTAGCTAGACAGTCTTTAATTGAAATGCCATCCAACTTGCAGATTGACTTATGTAAAATAGTAATGGTTTATTCTTCTTTTGCCCAGGCTTGGAATTTAATGTGCTGGGTATTGTTCTTTTCCTGTTGCAGCCTGGACAAAGCATTGCATTCAGCTGGAATCAGCACGGGCTTCATTATCTTCGGCACCAACCTGACAAACCCACTTAATGAGCTGCTGCTGGCAATGCAACCGGTGGGGTGCTGTTTCTTAATCAGATCTTATCTAGCATATGTATAATACAGTGTACAAAATCATTTTCCTTACTTTTAAAATCTGCTCATGTTCCAAGATTCATTTTTTGACAGTTAAGACTACGGTCCTGGTCGTTTGTTGCAAGCTTTACCCAAATTACCACCACAGAATATGTTTAGTAACTGGGTCTAATAGCTCTGAGAAAAAAGAAAAAGTATACACCTTCATGTATACATCTGTCAGAAATGATTTAATTTCATATTAAAAATACTAGTAAAAATACAAAATTCTGTAACAATTGTATTAGTAATTACATAGGCCCAATTTGACCTAGAAGCATTCCAACCTTATTGCAGAATACAGTGTCAGCTCTAACTAAGCACCGATATATGCTAGGAGGAGATTTATTATCTCATAATTCTACTGATGAACTTCTTAGCATCCTTAGTGAAGTTCTATTATATAAAGAATCGTATGCTGCAATTGACCAATAAGAATTGAGTTTTCAACAAAGCTCTGCAATTAAGAAATAACAATCTGTTTAATCAAGTTAATTAACAAATGAACTGCAATTCGTTTGGTCTAAATGGTGCAGCTGTGAACATTGTCTTCTGGTAAATAAATACTCCAAAGAATATTTACTGAGCTAAAATAGAAATCTAATAGAATGCCGATTGGATTCAGGTCCTCCAACATTAGTGTCTGAATGCACTTCTGAAGGATTGGCAACAATTTCCACAGAAACACACCAAAGAATCTTGTGGAAAACCTTCCTAGGGGAGTGAAAGTAATAACTACAGAGCAGTTACCAATTCAAAATTAGATGTAATAAAAGCTCCTGTAGGTGTCCCCATGCTTTTGTCCATATGCACTGGCATACCTGGCTTTAATTTATAAGGGGATTTTACTGTGGTTTACATTGATCAGGATGCTCAGGATCTAAAAATATGGTAATAACAATTTGTGTACTCACCCAATTACATGATTTGAATAATTTTAATGAACTTTGATCATTTTCTGTTAAATAGATTTGCCAAATGTTGTTATATAACTATGTTTGAGTTTGTGGTTGTTAGATTAGTTTGCTCAAGAGATTAATGGCAGCTAGACTGTTTCAGGGTTGCTACTTTATAAAGGCAATTGTTCTCTTTTAAATTACGATATAAGAGAACATGGTGCCTACTTAATTAGATGCAATTACAGATCAGTAATAAATTTGCTATTTATCACAAGCAGCCCCGGAACCTTTTACATATTTTCGTCTCTTCCGTCAACTTTACTGGTCAGTTGCCATGCCCTTGAATAAAGGATAATCTTTTTTTTCCTCTGACACTGACGTCGAACACTTGATTGAATGAAATTGTCCAACCTCTAACCTTGATTTACACAATTGCTCTATTCCTTGGGGGAAAAGGTTGAAATAAAGAATGAAAAGATCTTTTCATGCACAGAACTGCTTGTAGATGGAAACGTTTATAATTAGTGCTCCATGGCTCAAATAGAGAAAAGTCTATTTGTACCAAAGGTGACAGAGGTCAGGTTTTATTTCAGGTATGCAAAATTGTACACGTAACTTTTCTAAAAATAATAAAATACAGAGAAAAGGCGTTGACTATGTAAAAGAGTCTAGGAGATGGGTAATGTTTTGAAACACTTTGGTCATTTTTTCCTTTCAAGAAACTTTATCCATGAATTCTGTTTTTAATGTTTTATGTCAGAGATAAGAGAATAACCTGGTGGTGCAGAACATAATTTAAGCAAAATTGCAAAATGAATCTTCACATAACTTTATACAAAAATATTCTGCTTGATTTATTTATCATATATCATTCTGCAAATATTTTAGGCATTTTTGGAAATCCAGCACTGAGAATGTATATAATGCCAGTTGAAAGCCTCACTAATGATGCTTGCATTATGCTTCTTTGTACCACCACCCCCCCCCCCCACCACCACCATATTATTATTTTTTTTTTTACCCTTTCCTTTCATGAACTTGTATCATTCTCCAGCGGTTAGAAAAATGACTACACTATGTGGGCAAAGGTATTCATACATACCACTTAGTTATATTATATTGAGTCCCAGTTACATGTGTTTAAAATCAAGCATGTAACCATGTATTTTGCATAATTGTATGCCTTCAACTTTGTGGAAATAGTTGTGGGAGGAGGTTCTTTTTTTTTTGGTCCTGGAATAACTGCTCCACAATAACAATACACAAAGCAAGCTTCATGAAGGCATGTTTAATGATTTTGGTGTGCAAATTAATTTTTGTGTAATTACAGACTTCTTGTGTGTGTGATTAGACAGTATAAGACCATGTCTGATTCAGTAAATATGTGTGTGTGTGTATGTGTGTGTATATATATATATATATATATATATATATATATATATATATATATATATATATATATATATATATATATATATATATATAGGACACGGTTTGTTCCAAAAATTTTCATTTTATTTACGTTTATGGTGAAGATGGATTTTGTAGTTCTACAATTACAAACTGTAGTCCATCTGTTTGTGGACTACAGTACATACTGTGTTAGAACAATTCTCTATTGGTCATCTAACTCCAACTGTGATGGTTTTGAACAGAGAACCAAGAGGGGACTAACAACAAAAGAAAACTGATGCACTAGATTCTGTAATTGTAAAACTACGAAGATCTATATGAAAAGTGGAGGAAAAAAAGTACAATGAAGCAAGAAGGTGGTGTGTCCAAACTTTTGACTTTAAGCTCATAACATCAATGTGGTTCCAGGATATACAATTTTAAAACAGGAGTTTGTCCACAACAAGAAAAAAAACACACTTAACTTAGTAGGCTTTTCCACCATAGTTTACTTACCTGATAGCCTTTCGAGGCCAGGAGATATTAAATGCAAAATATTAAAAAACAAAAAAATCAATAAATGTCTTTGCCTTCACCGTGCTCTAAGGCAGAATGTGTTATATGTTCTAGTAGACAGTATTTAAAAAACATTTCAGTGTGTGATATGAATGAGTGTTTTAATTATCTCAACATTTTAGTCATCTCACCTCTAGCCAATACAGAGCGTACCAAAAAATGCAAACTTAAAAAGCAAAGTTTGTGAATAAACAATAAAAGTTGGCTTGTCAACTGTAACTTGTCACTGTAAACAAGTGTCTTTACACTAAATAGCTTTTTGAAAGAACCCGATTTGGGGTGGAGGTGGGAAGTGGGATTGAAGGAACTGAAACTGTCCACCTAATCGCTTCAAAAAGCATGAAGTGATAAAGTGATCTATTTTGCACACAGTGCTTACATGCAGAGTGCTTCACACATGTGCCTGGAGCGGTGGGCAGACTTGTATGTGCCGCCTAGGGATTAATTGGGGTTAAGTGCCTTGCCAAGGGCACTTCAGCCATAGTACTTGGTGGGCCTGTGAATTAAACTGGGGACATTCAGTTTGCAAGGCTGTTACCACAAAATTACGACCACTTACTACTACTACTACTACTAATAATAATAATAATAAGAAGAAGAAGACTGTACAGTTACAATTAGTTATGTAGTCAACATAATAAATAAATAAAGAGGAAATTACAAGCTGTTAAGTAACCAATGTAGACTTACAATACAATAACGGCTCTTTTATTTATATATATATATATATATATATATATATATATATATATAATTCTTAATTATGTATTTGTTGCTATTGTTGAAGGTAAGTCAAATAAAAATGACTTGTTTTTATATCTTTTTGTTTCAGGTTTTTCCTTTGGACTATGTGCTGATTTCTGTCATTACAATGTACTTTGTGTTCACCTCAATGGCAGGCATTCGCCATATGGGCATCTGGTTTTTCTGGATAAGGGTAATTATCTTTTAGTTATACATATTTATATCAGTATATCTTTCAATCACTATGGGTTCATAAGTACTTGTTCCCTATTGATGTGGTGCTACGATTTTAAAATGAGGCATTGTTGCACATAAATTCATCACCTGGTGTATGTCTCTCTTAAATTTGCAGCTGATGCCTGCATATTCTTCAAAAGCACTATGTTGGTGAAGTAAGATTAAAAAAAATCTGTAGCAAGGCAGTCTGTCATGCACCTTACCCTAACTTCACAAAGGTTTCACATGTAAAAATTTTGTCTTTTGTTTAGATTTCCTTTGCGCTGCTTTATAACGGTCATACTCATTTTGATGTTGGCTCACTCTTCATTTGTTTTAAAGTGTGCTTGAACACCACAATGCATACCTTCGACAGAAACCCTTCATTTGAATTTTCTTTCATCACTGCTGTTATGGCTTGTGGCAAGCTGC
This sequence comes from Corydoras sp. C115, assembly GCA_019802505.1. NCBI lineage: Eukaryota > Metazoa > Chordata > Actinopteri > Siluriformes > Callichthyidae > Corydoras > Corydoras sp. C115. Next base: position 1,482,968 of record JAFMOC010000038.1, on the reverse strand, counting down.
TTAAAAGGACAGAGAGAATTCAGTCATGAGATGAACCTGAGTGGTGCCCTAAGCCTCACACATGACAATATGAGACTCAACCTTTCCTTAAGTCAGTGAATTTTAAATAAATAAAAAAATAAGACCATGTTGTCGCACATCTATATTAAAAGCAGTTAAATTTGATTTGGTTGGCAAAATTTGGCTATTAATTAATGCAAATGGTGAATGGTCCCAATTTCAGTCTTGAGGGGAATAGTAATTAGTTGTCTCTATAGGTCTGTGTTTCAACGCCAACAGTCTCTCCTGTGTCAATAATGTAATGTGCATCTTAAGGTTGCCACCACTTTGCCGGAGCAGTTATTAGACCTTGTTAAACAATTATTTATATACATGTACCTCAATGCAATATTAAATATGATTTTACTTGATTTTATATATATATATATATATATATATATATATATATATATATATATATATATATATATATTTATTTATTTATTTATTTTTTTTTTTTTTTTCCCCCCCACTTTTTTATCAGGTTTGAGGTTTTGTAAATTCAAGGAAATTTTGCCTTAACTATTTTAAAGAGCTCCCTGGTTGTTGCTTATGATGTATTCATGTCTGTCAGATTAAGTAGGCGTATTTACACTGCACTTATGTAAGCTGAATGTTGTTCGCCTTATTATGTGACTTCTAATGGAACCTGACTGCTACAGAAATAATATGGCTGTTTTTTTTTTCTTCATTTTTTGCTTCTCTTTTTTTCTATAGATTCATGACACAAATGAAATGAACTACTTTTAGTACCAAATCTTAACACTAATAAATAAAAGCACTTTTTTGTTTTAGAACATCTAAATATCAAATTGCACATCCATAGCAATTTTATATTAGAGGCCTTCATATATCAATAATTAATGTAATTTCTTAACACAGTTCTTAAATCTCATGCACAAGCTAATAATATTTGTGACATGTACATTTAACCTGATTGTAATTTGATGTTTTGCTTTATGTCTGTTTGTACTCTGAGAGCAGCTGTATAAAATCAGACCGCGAAGAACTCGTCCACAGGCGCTGCTTTTCCTCTGCATGATCCTACTCCTGATTGTACTTCACACCAGCTACATGATCTACAGTCTTGCTCCTCAGTACGTCATGTTTGGCAGCCAGAAGTATGTGCTGGAGGTAAAAACAATATACAAGTGAAATGTGTATGTTTACAGTGTCTGTGTACATTTGGAACAGTATGTCAGGAAAAGGAATAAAAGGAGCACATAAGCAGTAGTATATACATTTGATTAATATGTACACTGTACAAGTATAAAGTTCCTTTATCATGTTATTGGTGGAGTATGTGAGTTTTTTTTTCATGCACTAGTGCTTATCAGAATTTAAAAGCCTGTGAATTATGAGGTCACCGTGCTGTATTATTTTTTTCACAAAACGTGTAATGGTAATTTATAAATTATAAATAATGGTATAATTACAACTACTCATAATTGAAACCATTGTATTGTTCAGCTTAATCATGTAATGCTTTATATATATATATATATATATATATATATATATATATATATATATATATATATATATATATATATATATATATATATATATATATATATATACACACACACCATACACACAGTACCAGTCAATATTGCTTCATATATTGTCCATGTTATCAGTTCCACTTACAGTAAGGATGTACTGTAGTGCATGTGTTTGTGAACTGCAGTACATACTGTGTTCTGTGCCCACAACAAAACAGGTATTATTTGATTGGTGCATTATTCCTTTCCCAGCAATGGCACTGATGTATTTTATTTTCTTTCTCTATAGACCAAACTGCCAACATCAGGGCTGCTAGATGGAAATCTCACCTCTGTCACAAGGATATGCGATGCAAATGCACCAGAAGGTAGATCATTTTTAAATTATGTATGCAGCCAAGTGGTAATGCAAAAAAAATGCCTCACGACAGTTGATCCTTAATGCAGTTTTCTTTTATAACAACCTCTTATTGCTGATTCTGGTGAATAGGTTTGGTGACTTCCAATACTGCGATCGCTGAGGTTTTCCCATACCCATCCAGGAAAAACCTTTTGCTAATAGTTAGTAATATTACAAAGGTAAACAGGCAGCAAAGTTATAGTTGATGCCCTAGTTTATAATTTTTTAATTATTTTTTGAGTTGAGTGCAATTGTTTTGGCAGTAACTCGATATTTGCATAATAACTCAGTGCATGTTTTGCACAACAGAATACTTAAGCAGCAGTGTCATGCATTCAGTTTTAACAGCTTTTTTCCCTCATTGTCATTCCTTTTGCATCACAGACTGGTATGCAGATTGATTAAACCTATTTCCAAATTTCTGAAGGGAGATTATTGTGACTCTTTATGATGCAATAATGATACTTATGATAAAAATAAGATTTATTCCACGCTAATGGTCAGTATGTAATCTGCACTTAAGCTGTGACAGCTCAGTAAATAAAATTACTAAAAATTATTTGTGACAGTCTGGACACTCATTTACTTCCCACAGTGAATGGTCTTTCTGCAGATCCTTGTTATGGTTTTGTCACATTATTATCAAGTAAGACTATTTACTGAGGCGTTATCATTTATGCTAAACTTCTGTTTCTTTATTCCAAGTAAATCATGCTATTAATGCTGGTAAAGGTGAGGAATAACAAATGACCAAACTCAAAATGCACTTGAAGAAAGATGACCAGTATTACTTCTGTAAACATGATGTATGGGATGTTTTTGATATTGTGACTGTAAAGTCTCACCGAGAAAGAGATAGTAAGAAGCTGAAAAAGAGTAGGCCTTGGCCCTTGCCGAGGCACATTTATTTCTCCAAGTAGGGAGTGTTTAAAATTCCTGGCCTGGTATTGTGAAGGACAGCATGAGATTGATGTGCCAGAGGTTATTGTATTTATTCAAACTCCGGAGGCCTGGGGAGAGACATGTGAATTCAGAAGCTTGACTATTCATGGATAATTTTAAAAACTGCATTTATGCTTCTAAATGTTCAAAGATAAGAGTTTGTATTTGACATACTTTTATGCATTAAAAATAATATGATGCTTTTTGTTAGGCTAATATTTTGTTGTAACTTTTCCCCACACCCTTTCCCCTCTAAAAATATATGAGCGTCAATTGACAACAATACAATGCCTGGTCTAAGATGATGCCTAATTTCATAAATGTTCTTTTATCTGAATGAGCACACACAAACACGCTTAAATACACTCAAAATTTCAAAAACACAATTCAAAAGAGGCTTGCAGTACAGTGAGAAAATCACACAGTTGGAGTATATATACTTATAGTAACACTTATATGGCTAAAATGACAAAAATGCATAACTAGGTAAGAATATATATTTCGTGGAACAATTTTCATTGAGTTCAAGTATACGGTCAGATACAGATGACTATGGTTTAAAGATTAATAAAAAAAAATCCTATAACTTTGTTTGACTCAGTTGACTTCATGATGCAGGTACAATACATAACCTTCCAAATCCCATACTAAATTACACAAAGTACACTAAGCCAAACATCAGAACAATTGTCACAACTTTTTAATTTGCTTGTGTGCAGCATTTTCTATGCTTTCTCCACATGAGGTCAGTAGTTCTAATAAGCCAGCTGTGGTTCTCACCACCTTTCCTTCTGTATTTAAGTACAGCTATAACAGTGGAATTGCATTCTGTTTATTAACCTATTTTTCAACAAGACCTTGTCAGACTGTGCAGTGTTTAGCCATTCTTATCTTAGCATTAAACGTGTTACGCCTTATAAATCCCAGGCGCTCTCCTCCTTCAAAGACTGATTTATCCTTCTAGGAAGAATATTGTACGTGACTGTGTGTAAATTGGTGTTGGCAAATGGATTTACCTGTAGTACTTATATTCTTAAGGGGTTCAGTCTCACATGTATTAACTTAGTAAAACATTCTTTCTGGGAACTGAATACTTTCTGTAATACTATTAAATATTAATATACAGCATATACATATGGATGGTTGGATTTATAGATATGTGTTTAATAGTTCTATCTTTTTCTTTTTAGTTCTACAGATGACAGACTGTAGACCATCTGTTTCTTTGCATACTTTGTTAGTCTACTTTGTTTTATTATTATAAGGACTCCCACAGGACCACCACAGAGCAGGTATTATTTGAGTGGTGTGTGATATTCAGCACATCAGAGATACTTATTATGGTGGTGGTGTGTTTACTATTTAAACACTTTTAGTGACACTGCTAAAATTAGAACAAAGAAACATGTCAAGTCCCAGGCATCCTGAATACAGAATCCCATGAGCACTGATGAATGATTAGAGGATATCTAATAAAAACACTGCAGCAAATTTGCTGCTGATTTCACATCTATGATGCTTTTATTTTATTATTATTTTTTAAGTACATTGTTCTTGTTGCAATCATCTGTAAAGTAGACTTCTCTACTGAGCCTAATCCAATTGGATCACTTCAAAACACTACCATCATATGTGTGTTGCTGCTGCATTGCTCAGAATTATCCACCACCAAAATAATACCTGCTTCCCTGGTAGTATTGATTACTAGAGAAGGAGAGTAAAAAAGTATGCCGAGATGAACAGGTGGTGATCTACAGTCTGTAATTGTAGCACTAAAAATGGGGAGAAAACATAGACAATTGTTTTTTTTATTCATAACCATCAAAGATATGTTTGCATTTATTTATAATACCTTGTAATTTATTCAGCTGGGGGGGGGGGGTGCTGTGTGGATTGGAGGTAGCCTACACTGTTATACAATAAAACCATTCTGCCTGCTAACCTTTCAGGAGATAAGTGTTAAAGTAAAGGACTAGTTCAAGACCTTCAAATTCATTGTTGATAAAATCCAAGCTAGTAGGTTGTAATGCGTTTGGAATGAGTCTTATAGTGCCAGCGCTTGAACATGATTAAAGATCTTGGAGATCTGAACATGCACATGCAAGATTGCCCACAAGCATTTCACAAGGAAAAGTTAATAAACATTTCTGAAATGGGAATAAAAAGATCTCTGGCTGTGGCTAAGAGCCAGCTGTACAAGCTGTGATGGCTTTTTCTATATGGGGTTTACTATTACTGACTTACTAGGTTCTCCAGACTTTTGCCCATATAAACCTAGTTTTCTTTCTAGTGCCGTGTTTTTATGGTTTATTTAAGGTTATCTAATATAGACCATCCAGATTGCATGTTTTTTTCTGCATATATGTGAAAGTGCTATTGATATGGATGCTTATAGCGGTGACCTATGATACTGTCAAGACAAATACTTTTCCCCAGAAGCTCAATGTAAGTTGTAGGAGGACAATGCAGGGCCTCATTCTGCGTGAGTTACAGTGTGGCTTCATAGACAGAGTGTGTGTGCTTAAATGGCCTGCCTTCAGTCCAGATTTGTCTCTTAATGAAAATGTATGGTACATCATAAAGAGGAGAATTAGACAATGGCAAACAAGGACAGTTGAGCAGCTTGTACACAGTGAGATATTTTACATTCAAACTATAAGAATTAGAATCTTGAATTCCTAAATAATTAAAAAACGTGATGTGACCCAGTGATAAACATGCCTCTGTGTTGCAGGCATGAATTTACAAATTTGTAATTAACTACTATTTATTAATTATAAACTAAAATTTATAATTAACTACCCCCCCCACACACACACACGTACACACATTTTCATGTTTGGTCAAATGAGGATTTTGATATTAACAAATTATGATTATATTACACTTTTAAAGTGTTCCATCTAATCTGGCTATTGGGTTTGTTATATAAAATCCTTAATATTCTATCTGTGACCCTTGCATAATTTTTGTCCACTTGAACATCCCCTTACTGTGAGTCAGGTCAGTATCGACATTTATCCACTTCCAGGCAGATTCTTAACATTTCCAGTGGCTTTAATTATTATCCTTATGCTGGAAATGAGCAGTTCAACCTTTTAGCTGTTTTCTAGCAGCCATTTCCTGAGTCATGCAGCTTAATAACCATTTGTTGTACATCATTGCTGTATTTTCTGGTCTCTCATAGATATAGATGAGTGTGTTAATTAGCCGTGCACCTCATATTTATACTTATGTAAAACAGAAAGTCGTACCTGACTGTTTTAATGCCCCTTATTGCTCAGATGAACTTTAGAAAATAATGTATAAATCAGAATGTTGTTCTCCTAGAAGATGAGGATTTGTCAGGAAGCTATACTAATTGTGACATACACAGATTTGTTTTTCTTTCAATTATAATGATGGAAGTTATGATTGTGTGTGTGTGTGAAAAACCTGTTGGATACAATCTTATTACAAAATTCAGAACACCACTAACTTCCCAAACAATGCTTAAAAAAGCATTAATGACAGAAACTTTTTTCAAATATGTTTTGGATTGTATCCGAATTTAATTAGATTTAATTAGATTATTCTAATGTAATTAGAATAACTTGATACCATATAAGGGGAAATGGTTCTACATCACAGTACTTTTTGTAATGGTCCTTTTTTTGGACCATTTTTCTGACTAGCAACTTTTTTCACTGCCCAGGTGCTTGTGTGCTTGGTTGACTAATGGCAACATGATGATTTTTACACCTGTTTGTAATGAGGTCAGTGGTTAGTGCTTTCACTTTGCAATAGGAATGTTCTGGATTCACTATTTTAGTGGGATGAACAAGGTAGATGTCTTCCCTATGTCTGCATAGGTTTCCTCTAAGAACTTTGGTTTCCGTCCATGATTACATGTTGGTGATGCTTTAAAATGAAATGACCTCCATTACTGTATTGTTTGAAATTACTTCTGCTTAAAAATGGCCTATGGGCTGTCCATGTCTTTTATGCTTCATTACATACATACATTGTGGTGATTTTAAGAAACATGATGTCTCTATTGGCAACAAGTGCCATGTTAGGATTGCTCATTGGGGTCTATTTCTTTCTGCTGTCTTCATCGGTTTATGATTGTTCCATAAGTTGTGTCTATTTAAATCAGTAACCATTTCAAAGTAAATTGGTGTTTACACTGCATTATGTTTCTGCCTATTTATGTGAAAATACATCTGAGTAATTGCGTTGCATTGTTATGAAATTAATTAATATAATTTCCAAATTAGTTTACTTCATACTGCTTATGTAAACTGTGAGATGAACAGTGAGTAGAAAAGAATGTTGTTCATTATCCTTTTTAAAATTATTTAAAAAGTTTGGTGTCAATTATTACTAAATAAAATATGTTTAAAAATAGCAGTGATCAGGTTTTTTTGAGGTTGTGCCAGAAAATAGTTTAACCCATTTTTACAGTTACATTTTTATGTTATCTATTACTAATGTGCAAAAATTCCCATTTTAAGACAAAAGGTTAATGTGGCTGCTTATGAAATGCGACTCTTGAGTAAATCAATAATCTATTAAAAGCATTCCCCTTTTGGTTGTGATATTTATTGCTCTTCTGTATTAATATTGGCTGTACATATAACCCAACAAACCATTCAAACCAGGTTTATACCTTAGGAACACAAAAAAATTATTATTGATAAATAACCCATCATAAAATAAATAGAAAACCCCTTGGGAATACCTTTTGTATGCTAAACATGTAATTCTCCCTTTATTAAAGGCAATGTGTGAATCATTTGTTGCTTTATTAATCCTTACACACAGCCCAGTAGAGAAAAAAGAAAAATAATGTTTTTAGACATATCATGTCCAATCCTGCTTTGTGCATGAGCTCTGGTGCTCCCCCCATTTCAAGAGATGCTCTGCCTTGTATAATGGCTCGTTGCACAACCAAGCATAAGTAGGAGGAAGTGTCAAGCAGAGCGAACATGTGACAGGGAGTGATGGTCTGCCAGCCTGCACAAGGAAAGCCTTGACCCGAAAACAAGCAGAGGATCGAAGGGGATCGAAAAGGATGCAGTGTGTTCAGAGAAAATAAGGGAGAGAGACTTTGAGAGGGCGTGTGTGTTGTAGTGAGTGGGCATAAGTGAATGAGAGAAAGTAAAAGGGAGAGGGAGTTTCAGAAATACAATGAAGAGTAAAAAAAAAAAAAGTAAGCGTACAAGGTTAAACTTAAAAGTGAATGTGAGGGTGCAGGATAAGTGAGTGTAAATAGTGAACAAGTGAGTATCAGCATAAGGAAAAGGAAGTGTAAAAGAGTGAGCAAAGGTGCAAGGGGGGATTACAAAGGTAGAGTGGATACACATGAGTAGGTGCAAGTGTGAATGCATATGAAGGAAGCAGTGAGAATAAGTGAGTGGATGAAAGGGTGCACGTGTAAGCTTACATCAGTGAATGTGAAGAAGCGCAGTGTAATAGGAGGAGTGGGTGCCAAAACATAAATCAGACATCAGTGAATAGTTTGAGATGCGCTTGAATTGGTCTGCACTATAGCTCTTTACAGATATTTAGTCAGCAAATTGTTGGCACCTTTCCATTGCCTCATTTGTCCATCCTATGCATTGCAGTGAAGATCTTATTTTAAGTTTTTTTTAACAAGTCAAATTGTGCAACACGTCACAGTCCCACAACAGTCATTTTGTACCTTTTTTATGTAGATCTACAGAGTGCTTATCCATGCATCAGAAGACTATGTGAATAGTGCTTTGTTAAACCACATCACTTTGTACCTTTACCTACACAATTTCCTGACCCATTTTCGAGCATTATATGGGTTCCACTGTTGTTTCTCTTATATAACGATGATGCAACACATATTAACAATATAGACAGAATAAAAATATTGTAAAAAAAGTTTAAATATTAAGCATTCTGTACTCAACACAGGACAATGTCCTTTAAATTTGCATAGTTAGAGAAATGTTTTCTTTCATCTAACCCACACAACATTTAGCAAATAGCCTGTAAACGTTAGGATAACACCTTTTAAGACCAAAAGCTCAGTTTGGATGGCCATGTAGTAAACACTAAAAATATATTAATTATATGCAGGATTAGGTCAACAACAAATCACAGTGATTTGAGTTTGGTCAAGTTGGATCTGTTAGAAATGTACCTTTCTAGTGAAAAGTGCAGACAATTATGTAGCGTACAGCATGAGAATCTTTGAAAGAATTTACTATTCATGACTTCAAGAAAAGCACATTGAAACCTCCGGGATGAGCTTGGTGACTTTGTTTAAACATCATTCAATTATTGCTGGATTTCCAACACAATGTGCATGCAAAGGTAGCAATCAAACACCGTGAGGCAAATCTCCACACGACAAAATGACTATTTACATTTTCTCCTCATTTTTCATGCAATAAATAGAAATTATATGTGCATTAATGTTTGCAGATGGTTGTGATGGGGTTGGGCACAGCATTTATGATTAAGGGCAATTTGATCTTCGTTCCAGGCTAAATAAATACTCTATCTGCAGGATCAACTCTTGTTGCTATGGCTACACTTCACCAAGTCAAGTCAGTGCACCAATGTACTATGCTGCCTTAAATGGAACATGCAGTGTTTTTCATCTCATGGCACTCCACATGTGCACATGTGGAGCCTGTCATAATGATTTTCAGCACCCTTCTAAAAATGTATAAGCAAAATGTAAAAATATTCTTTTATTAATACTCAAGGTCTTTAAAGGAAAATATTTTGCCCTTATTTTTGTGATCAGGTCGAATTTTCTTATTGTGGACTAAAATGATAAAAGGCTTTCCAGTATTGAATTTGTGAACAAATTCCACAATCTCAATACGGTTGAGAAATGGCATTTTTACAGGCTCCCTAATATTACTTTTAGCGTATGATGATAACAAAGGGGATCTATGTTTTAGTCATTGCAGAGAGTTGCTAAGTAGCAACATATTATTAATTTGATGCAAGTGAGGAAGTGATAGTGCAGGTTAATGATATTTATAAAACAATTCATGCAGAATTTATCCCAGAGTATTCAGCAGTTCTGTAGACACATTAGAAAAAATGTCTTTCTCTGTTTTTGTTACCCGCTCCTGCCCATATTTACAAGTCTCTTTTAATTAAAGTATATTTGTATAGTGCTTTGCTGTATAGAATTGTCACGAAGCAAATTTACATGTAGATAGATGGATAAATATAGATACTTCATTGATCCCGAAGGTAAATTTTGGGCAACCAGCAGCTGTATGATATTGCACAAATTAAACAACAAATAAAAATAGCAATATAAGAACTAAATATGAAAAGTGTAAGATTTAAAATAAAGGTAAAACAAAAATATAGAGTAAAAATATATATCACGTATATGGAAAAAAAAAAAAAAAAAGGTTTAAACAGCCAGTCCAGTACAGTACTCTATGCAAGAGCGCATTATATGAAGTGAGGTCCGCAGTGCAAATTGTAGTAAAAAGAATCTGTACTTAATCCACTGCATTAAAAGCTAGCAGAGCAAAACGAAGCATACACAGAATCAACAGAGTTCAACAACAAACAAGTCAATCAGAAGTAGATAAAAAGAAGTAAGCCATTAAAAGATAAATTATTCACATAGGTGCAGTTTATTAGATCAATTAGAAGCATGATTTTAGTCTTTAGTTTCGAAGAAAGTGTGTCCAAATTCTGATCAGAGAAGGAAAAGTTCATTTAAAGTTGAGGAGTCTTGCAAAAGAAAGTTTTATTTCTGTATATGATATTACACACACATTATGTCATTAAAGAACATGCAAAGTACAACATACAGTTGCTATGAGTAAAACACCTTTGCCCAAGAACTTCATTGCTGCTTTATTGTAAGAGTAATAAGGTAGTAATGTGAAAACATAATGTTTGCATCTGGTTAATTTTAGTACTTATGAGTTATAATAAGCTGAATATTACACTGCAATTTGGTCATTATTACACAACACTTTCAGGTCTTGCATCACCCTGACGATATTTATTTAGCACTAATGAGCTGCTCACTGTATGTTATTGTTGGCCACAAATATGTTTTCTGCCACTTTGCCTCACTTTTGCACAACTCGTTTGTTTATTTCTTAAGTTGATTATTCCTTTCCCGCATTCCTTTTTTGTGCATTAAACGTAAAGTTAGATTGGTTTTCATTGATCTGAGTACTTATTTACAAACCAGTCACACGTCGTGGTTACATTTTTGGGTGTGGTTGGAATAACCCTCCGCATTTCTCCGCAAGACTCATAATAAATAAAAATAACTTATCTTAATCCAATATATTTGGATCTAATACAACATAAAAAACTTCGTCTTCTTTAACATCTACTTTAACATTTTTTTTATTCATTTTAAATGTGCATTCGCAACTGCAGCAGCCTGCAGAATATGCTCTAGGCATTTACTTATTCCCTTTAGATTTGAACATTATAATACAATCCACTTAAAGAATAAGCAATAAGGGAAGCGGCTTGAAGAAATGCAGTAAGCAGAGAAAAAGGCTAATTTGGCTAATAGTGACTAAAACCAGAGTGAAATTATTTATTTTTTGACTTGGCTTTTCTTTATTACAAACGTATTACGGACAAATTTCTGATGAACCCAGCAGAATTATCTTTACACATCGGGTCTTCGGGGTATAGTCTATTGTATTTATATTTAACTGTTGTTTTGTGAAGCATAAGCTGAACTGTAACAAGCACAAAGCTTCTTACATCAAGAGTGTCCTACCTGGCATTACTCGCCCAGTCCTAAATTCATAATTGATCAGTGTGTCAGACATTGTAATCTGTGAAATACAAAATTCAAATGCTTATAGACTTGGTTACCTTAAGAGTTTTTCATTATTTTTATAAAATGTTAATGAATCAAGAAGTCATTTGTAGCATGTTAGCATCCTCCCACATGCCTTTGTGACGCTTGTTCATTAATAAATACGTATTATACGTAACCTTTATGATTAGATGGCTACAAAACCTAAGTGACAAGTTTATTATTATTTTTTTTTTATTGTTATTGTTCTGGTTTATTATCCTTTTGAAATCTATGCCAAACCAAATGATTCAGCAATTTATTTAAAAGGTTACCTGCTGTGATCTTATGCGTGATCATAAGCACATTATATTTAATGCCATCAAGATGTTTCCGACTCCTAGGGACCAAATGGATTGCATTTCTCTAGAACATCCTGTATTCTGTTTTCAGGCTTCTTAATGGCTTATTCATTATTGTTTTGATTGTATCCTTTCATTGTGTTACTGGTTCTCCTCTTCCTCATTTTTCTTGAACTGTTACTTTTACTGTAACTTGATCTTTTCAAGTCACTTTAATAGGCTTTTAGTTTGGTTATCTGGGTTTCTAACAAAAGGGGAGGCTTATTTTTGCAGTGCAAAAATCTTTAACACATTTTTTTGTTTTGGTAAAAACGTGGGTATAAATTTGCTTGTCCGGGTGTACTATGTCCCAATACACTCTATTTTCTCTCGCTCTCTCTCTCTCGCTGTCTCTCTCTCTCTCTCGCTCTCTCTCTCTCTCTCTCTCTCTCTCTCTCTCTCTCTGTGTCTTCATTCTTTGTCTACTTCTCTTTGCATCAGATTGTAATGATAAGACAGTCATAATTACACATCTAAGCATTAAAACAGAGTATTTTAATCAGCGACTGTGGCATCTGCCATTTGTCTCAGCTGTCTGCAAACTTGCTTCCTCCAGCCCCCCATCCCCCCCAACCCCCATTGTGGTGTGTAGTCATCACTTGCTGAAGGAAAATGCAAAGAAACAGCTGTTGCATAGTGGACAATAGTGGACACATACAATGCAGGCACTAAAATATTTTCATTTAATACATACCAGAACACATTTGTTGCCTTCACAAGAGAATTTTGTTTAATAATCCCTAATATACAGTTTTGCATAACTTTAGATCATAAGGAAGGCTCTGTACTCTGTACTATTCAACAAATGTGCGAAATGGACTTAAGCCTTTGAGGCTTACTAGCATTTGTGTGTGAAGCAGTAGAAATGCATACTCGGGAGTGATGACTCATATTTCACCACTTGGCAGGTTTAAAGAGAATGCTTCAGTTGTGCAGTATACTTTAGTGGAGTATGAATAATGGTCTGTGACTGTTTTTTAGTTTCGGCTTTCCTCCAGGAAAAGGCAACTGTGGTGACATTCACCTAAGGGTACAGCATCAAAAAAATCAGAATAGGAAATAAGTCACTTTTACAATATTGTGTAAATAAATCTGTTCCTCTGCTTAAATTATATGCTTGTTGATTCTCTGGATGTCAAAAAGTTAACACAGTCAAATGAAAAAGTCTTTTTTTTAATTATTATTATTTTTTTATTACAATTTTTTTTATTGTTCTCTTATTTTCCTACTGGCCAAATTCTGTGTGTTTTTGTTTCTCTTTCTAATTTGTTTAAAGCAATAAATAAATAGCAACAATAATGCTTCAAAATGTGCAAAAGTTGTTTCTTGTACAAAATTCATTAAATTCTTTTAACCACAAAATCAATAAATCAGGACAATCATGGCTCCAACATTTATATTAGACTTTAACATGTTTTAGGGCAAGTGCCACTTTTTAAGGTAATTACTGTTTTACAGTCGCACACTCATAATAATGTAACCTTTATTTAGGTTTCAAATCTATATTGCCAAGTCACAGTTGGAACATGTAGGTGTCCCTTAAATGATTGACTATACCAGATGGTTAACTGGTAAATTCGTCACATTATTCTTGTTTGTTGGTAGATCATCCCACCACAAAGCTGTATAAAAAAACAAATATCTTGAGATTGCAGTTATATATAAGTTGTATTTATTTATTTATTTTTTCTCAGCTTTTATCTTTAGATTATCGAGTGGTCTATACCACATTCTAACTTCAGTTAAAAAGTACCGGATGTACATGCTTTTATTTATTTATTTTTCTTTTTTATTAATCTTTGATTTTTGGTATCTAAAGTGCTCAGTCTTGTTTTACTTTGTAAGCCTTCTTTACCTCGATAATCAATTCTCAGGACCCCAAACAGGTGTTGGTAAATCACTCTCAGCAATGTGTGTTTTTATTTATTTTTTTTAAATATAGTTTTTGTTTTAAATTCAGTGTTCATTTACTGTTTATTATATCATTAAAAACAGTAACTATTGTGTTGCTATTCAGTTTGAGATTATTATCTTATTAGTGGTCACAGGAGGTGGTTGGTTGAACAGTTTTAGATGGTAGATGGTTCTCAGCCCAGCAGTGAGACTAAAGTGTTTAAAAACTGTGTTCATGTCAGTGCAGTGCTGAGACTGATTCACCTTCTGTATTACTTGCTTTGTTGGAGTCCTCGGTTTTAAGGAACTGGGCAAAAAGGGCCAACTAATGATGTGGAGCAATAAATAGACTACTGTGTGATGCTGTACAACTTTATGTGCTTCTGCACTTTATGGAACATGTTCCAGGATGACACTTTTTTAACATTAAATGAAGTTTTTCTTTGTTTTATTTAGTCCAATTACTATAGTTATCAAGTACCTACCTATTTTGGGCAATTGCATGCTTTTAACTGTATTAACAGTTTGTGGAAGGCACATAGAAAGACCCATAAAGCTATGGTTTGGTTTGGAACAGCTTAATTAACCCATACAGAGCCCTGACTTCAACTCTACCAAACACCATTTGCATTACCAGCAAAAGAGAATGTGGGTCAGTGATGGGAAAACTCTTATAAATGCATACGCATCTATTTTCTCATCTACTACAGTATGTATTTGCAACAACTGTCAATTAGAAACCATTATATAGTCTGAATGATTAAAAAGTCAACCACTAGATACTTGTATAGTCCCATCACTTACCAATGCTTCAATTAGGGCAAGTCATTTTTAATTTGCTCTGGGATTGTAATTTGCCTCTCATGCAGACGGCTTGTTGTTTTTTTTGTCAGTGACAGATTAGTTCAAGGCATTTCTTCCCAGTGTGTCTAAGCGAAGAGACCATCAGTAGCACAAAGCGTATAGCTTCTGCTATTACAGATGGCGGTGCATGCCCGATTGCTCAGTCATACTGCAGCACCAGCTTGAGCTCTTAGCATGGTGTCAGAAAAACACAATGCCACTTGCCATAATGTCAGTTCAGTGATCTCTCAACTGGTCTGCTAGTATCTCATTATGCGTAAACCATATTTCCACCCAAAATAACACAAATTTAGGCTATAATTAGTCTCTAATCAATTCTAGCTCTTATTGCTTTTTCCCCGTGTATTTTTTTTTTTGCTTTAATTTATTAAGGTCCCAATTGGTTCCCATTATGGATTTCATTGGTGGGTTCATCAGTTGTGATGATTAAAATACACTCTTTCCCCCTGAGTGTTTTGTCACGCAACTGACGATAGATAATTGAAATGCCATTAACCGCTCACAGTGTTTGCCTGTATCCCTAAAATGTGTTTGCCTGTTATATTTTTGTGTCGTGCATTTGAACCATTTAATTAATATAGTTGTAAAAGATGTAAAAGTTCCATTCTATAGCCATTCAGTGACTTATTATTCTTATTTTTAATAATGGAAGTTAATTTTTAAGATTGTCATCAGAAGTGCATTGATTCCAAGTTGATGAGAACAATCTTTTCGATGCTTTTTTTTTTTTACTTTTGGACTCCTGAATATTTGAAATTAATATATACAGTGGTGTGCGAAAGTTTGGGCAGCCTTGTTGATTTTCCTGATTTAGCTTTATAAATCATTTGTTGTTTGGATAAAAAATTCAGTTAAATATATCATATAGGGGACAAACACCGTGATATTTGCGAAGTGAAATGAAGTTTATATGATTTACAGAAAGTGTGCAATAATTGGTTAAACAAAATTAGGAAGGTGCATAAATTTGGGCACTGTGCATTTTATTGATTTCAAAACCTTTAGAATTAATTATTGGAACTCAAATTTGGTTTAGTAAGTTCAGTGACCCTTGACCTCCTTGCACAGGTGACTCCAATTATGTGAAAGGGTATTTAAGGAGGGCAATTGTAAGTTTTTCTCCTCTTTGCACCTTGTCTGAAGAGTCGCAGCATGGGAGTCTCAAAACAACTTTCAAATGACCTGAAAACAAAGATTGTTCTCCGTCATGGTTTAGGGGAAGGATAAAGAACACATCTCAGAGATTTCAGCTTTCAGTCTCCACTGTGAGAAACATTGTGAGAAAATTGGAAGACCACAGGCACAGTTCAAGTCAAGGCTCGAAGTTGCAGACCAAGAAAAATCTCAGAAAAACAGAAGCGAAGGATGTTGAGAAGTCAGTCAACCCACAAACCAGCCGCAAAGACCTACAACATCATCTTGCTGCTGATGGAGTGCATCGTTCAACTATTCGGCACGCTTTACACAAGGAGATGCTGTATGGGAAAATAATGCAGAGGAAGCCTTTTCTCCGCCCACATCACAAACAAGCACATTTGGACAAGCCAGCTACATTTTGGAATAAGGTGCTGTGGACTGATGAAACTAAAATAGTTATTTGGGAATAACAAGGGCCATTATGCATGGAGGAAAAAGAACACAGCACTCCAAGAAAAACACTTACTACCTACAGTCAAATTTGGTGGAGGTTCCATCATGCTGTGGGGCTGTGTGGCCAGTATAGGGACTGGGAATTTTGTTAAAGTTGAGGGCCCCATGGATTACAATCAATATCAGCAGATTCTGGGGACCTGTAAATAAGCTAAAGCTGCGCCGGGGCTGGATCTTCCAACAAGACAACGACCCTAAATACTGCTTCAAATCGACTAAGGCATTCATGCAGAGGAACAAGTACACCGTTCTGGAATGGCCATATCAGTCCCCAGACCTGAACATTATTGAAAATCTGTGGTGTCACCTACAGAGAGCTGTCCATTTAGGTTTGATGGTTTCCAAACACAAACTAGAAACGTTTTGTAAAGATGAATGGTCTAAAATGCCTTCAGCCACAATCCATACACTCATTAGAAGCTATAGGAAGCATTTATAGGCTGTTATTTCTGCGAAAGGAGGATCTATTAAATATTGAGTTAAGGTTTTTTTTTTGTTTTTTTTGTTGGTGCCCAAATTTATGCACCTTCCTAATTTTGTTTAACCAATTATTGCACACTTTCTGTAAATCAAATAAACTTCATTTCACTTCTCAAATATCACTGTGTTTGTCCCCTATATGATATATTTCATATATTTATATATTTTATATATAAATAAACAAACAAACACACTGTTGATCTAGTTACTTGTTTTATAGTTTTAAGGCAGAGTTTAGAATTATAAATTGATACATTACCTTTTCCAACAGTAGATGTTTTTCACAACACAAGCTAAAATGTTTTGACCTGCCTGCAGGAAGCTCACTGATGGAAGGATGGCTAGTTTTAGCAACTAGTTCACAAATATAAATACATAAATAACACTTATCATGTTTTCAAACCTGTTTCACGTTTTCTTTCACAGATCAGTGCATAATGACAAGATCATATCTTTTCCTTCATAAGTTTTGGTTCTTCAGCACAATCTACTATTTTGGTAATTGGGCGTTTCTTGCAGTAAGTATGTGTTTTTGGTTTAATCTTTTTCTACATATCTATTTATATCCATCTATCCTTCAATCAATCCATCTACAGATGCAATCATAATGTAATACTTTAATATGCAACTGCATGTTTTTGTTTTTTTTTTGGGCTGTTTTATTTTTTTAAATACAACATAACTAAAAATGTGTGTGTGTGGGGGGGTTCTTTTCATTTCATTCGTTTCATTCCACAAACCACATGTCCATAAAATTTACCTCTGTCCCAACTGTGCTGCGGGCATTTTTTCATAATTAACTAAATTAAATTAAATAATTCTATTATCTTCTTAATTGAAAGCACTGATTAGAATATTTTTGTCCTGTTGTTTAAGTAAAGATAATCATAATCACATAATTCCATAATCACAGATTTCAGTTTCTATTGACTGCAATTTTTACATTTCATTATGGAAATGGGGTTTGTAAAATAAAATGAGTAGTACATAAAGATTTGTGGAAATGTGATATTTAAACATTATTGATTGACAGAAAAAAATTAATTAAGGAACTGTGTTCAAACTGTTTTATAAGATTGTCAGTAAATGTCAAAGGTATTTTTTAATCTTACTGTGTCTAACAATAAAACAGCAAAAGTTTTTTTTTTTTTTTTTTTTTTTTTTTTTTTTTTTTTTTTTTTTTTTTTTAGACTTATGTTGTTGATTTTGATGCTGGAAGGCGATCCATCGTTTCTATAACTATAACAGTGCAAAGTCAAGTGGACAAAGTCTTAATTAAGAGTGATGCAAATGGTCATTTAAATTTTAGCAATTATAAGGTTCACATAACAATGCAACATAGGTCAGTCATATTAACATTTCTTAATGACACAGTTGGTACTAATTAGTGTATGATTAATTACATATGTAGTGGGATTTGTAGTAAATTTAAATGGCAGCTGGTGTCATAATCACTGCAGTTGTTTCATTTTAGTCGTGTTTGGACAATACAACACATTTTGCTGACATTGGCATTTTAAGATTCCAAACTGCATACTTTCCAAGTTGATGAACATGGTTGTGTTGCTCTTTACTGTCAATTAATAATTTTTAAGTTCTGCATATTAACTAATCTGTTTAAAACAAAAATAAAAGATTGTAGATGGTAACCTGACCCCTGATCAGCTCTCTGAAACACAATCTGATTTGTGTGAAAACAATAAACAAATCCCTTTCCTACTTCCCTGCTCTCTTTTCCCAGGTTTTCATTATTGGTTTGTTGGTGTCATGCTGCAGAGGGAAGAAGTCAGTAATCGAGGGTGAAGTAGAAGCTGATGATTCTGATCAGAGTGATGATGAGTATGTTCGTTAGTTTTAGAATCATTTATATATTTTGTCCAAAAATAAGTTTGTAATATATAATGAAACACATTCAAAGTTTTTTGATAATTGGACCAATAAAAAATTCTGGTAAATTTATATGTAAAATATTAGTTTATTGTGCAATTTGATCTGAACAATTATTTAAATGAATATAGTTTTCATACTGATGCCATAATATAGTACTTTATAATGGTCTATTAACAAAATTATTTTATTATTGGATAATTTAAAAAGAATGCTCCTCATATTTTGTAAAGTAATTTAATTTTGTTTTTCTAGTAGTGTAGCTTAATTACTAGATTATACACTCATTTTACGGATGCTTATTTACTGTATAGATTGATATGTCTGTTTCTATCATTCATCTAGTCAAATTTACTGTTTAATACATTAACCTAAAGCAACACGTACTTCCACAATAAGTTAAACTGAATTGTTTGGATTTAGTTGCTCATTATTCACTAAACGCTTGTTGAGTTATTTGCTGATTTCTGATGATTACATAATTTTGATATTTTAAATATTAAATAGGTTTTTGTTTACTATTTTTGAAATATATTTGAATTGTTATTAAAAGCATGTTGCTCTTTCATGATTTCACTGACTGTATTATAAAATAAAATCTAATAATCTATCCAGAATATTATGGCAATGAAAATGTGTTTGTCTTGATAATTAATCATTAATCATTATTGTTGCATTAATCATTATTGTTTTAGTGAATTTGGACTTCTAAACAAAGTCTATAACTTAATAATAATAATTATATTCCTAGGCACGGTGGCTTAGTGGTTAGCACGTTCGCCTCTCAGCGCTAGGGATTCCCGGTTTAAATCCCCATCTGGGTGGAGTTTCCATGTTCTCCCCCTGTCCGCATGGGTTTCCTCCGGGTTCTCCGGTTTCCTCCCACAGTCCAAAAACATGGATCAAGTCAATTCAGTTCTCCAAATTGCCCCCTATAGAGTGTGTTTGTGTGAGCGAGTGTGTGCCCAGCGATGGATTGGTGCCCTGTCCTGGGTGTATCTGCCCAGCACCCGAGACGTTCTCCCCTGGATGGGCATGGGGAACCCCTAATAGAGGATAAAGTGGAAGATAATGAATGAATGAATTATATTCCTTATTATAATTATTACTATTATAACTGTAAAGTATTTGTAAGGTTTTTTTAAATTTAGTGTGGAATAATTGTATGATCTTGTATAATTTTGTATCATTATAATATGTCATTATTGCAGCGAGTGATTGTGTGTGTGTGTGTGGGGGGGGGGGTATAGATATCCACACCGCAGTGAGGAAAGTCATAGTTGCAAACACAGCCTCATGGGGTTGATTAGATTACATTATCAAAACAACATATAGCTGCCAAGAAAGCTTCACAATTAGCACCTTCATCTTTTGATGCTAAATAAAAGTGTTGGAAAAGTAATAGTAAAAACTTAGATAGGGCTCACACATTTATAAATGTGAGAAATGTTTGAAAGAAGATGTGCACATTGTATTATTAGGGAAGTAATGTTGTTTAGCAGGGTCAAAGTGCAATTTAGATATGTTATAGGTGCTTTAACAGATGAAATGAGTGAATACATTTGAATGTTTTTCATCTTTGAACTTGTTTGTAAGTAGTTTTTTGGCCTTACGTCTGAGTAAATATAATGTCAATATATTCTCAGCATGCACTTTATTCGAGCCTGGGCTGCAACTAACTTTGCACTCAAATGAAATCTTGATGTGTTGTGTGCTTTTCTGCCCAACACTATTACACTGAGAAGGTACCTGAATTACCATAGCCTTTCTGTCAATTGGTGTTGCCATTCTCCACTGACCTTTTTCATCAACAAGGATTTTATGTTCACATAACTGCTGCTCTCGTTTCTTTTTTTTTTTTTTTTTTTTTTTTTTTTCCCTCTCTTTCCCCTCTCTCTCATTGCATCTTTTTTGAGTAGACTGTACAAACAGACTGTTTGAGAAAAGGTCAGGAGATTAGTACTTAGAAATATTGTATTACAATGTGTTTTAAATAGGAATATCAAATATACATGGAGCTAACTTTGGCTTAACAGCATTGTTTATATTGAAATATTATGTTGGGGTAACAACATTACCCCATTGTATTTAAAGAAACTGCAGTCCATAACTTCAGAGAACATTTATATGGTAAGGACAGCATATAAAAAGTGTAGAAACCAGGGCAAGCACCTAATAAAATAGTGTTTGTGAGTGTGCGTGCATGTGCTAATGTAATATTTATAGTTAATATTTCTGTTAATATAGTTCTATTACACTCAAATGAACATTATCCACATTAATATTTCACATTTGAGTATTTGTGTTAACTGAATTATTTTAACATTACACTCCCAACACGTTCTCTTGACAGTGAGATAGCACCTGGCACTGCTTAGCCTGTTTATCAACTCTCCTTAAATAGACTCGGTCTGCCTTCGTTCCCTGCGCTTGCATCACACCATCTTCATATAGTCTCACTCTGCCAGTCTATGCCATATTTCTAGTGTCTTTTCCAGTTTATCTTTGATTTTTAGTTCTCAATTCGCTGAGTTTGTCACTATTATTTTTATTTTTACTGCTCTCATTTTTGCAGTGTTATTTATTTTTAAGTTACGCGGTTGCAAAATCATTATTGTAAAAAAGGGTTTTAATATAAAATGAAATATATAAATTACGCCACTTTTAATGCAGAGCGTTAGAAAATGCTTTAATTGGCCTGAGCTGTGATCGTCATTTGTGCATTTCATAAATCAGATCAATTACATTAATTTTTTTCTGTAATTCCAAAGTGTGACCTTAAATCACCCACTTGTATTTTTCTTTATAATCAATCTTTTTGACTAGCTAGCTACTTCAGAATTTTGCTAATTTAATTATTTTCTATGGTTTAATCATTCCAACAATTTTCCTCGAACATTACTGACTATAGAATTTGAGCAGCTTAGACGTGCATCTAAATATCTGATTTATCATGCACAGCAAGCTGTTCAGAGCAATGCACAATGGGCCTCAAGATCAATTTTGAAATAGAAAGTTATATTTTGAACGTTGCTTGGGGGAATCTTGACTCTTAGTTTTTATAGAGTTTATTCGTGAAGCTTATCCTCTTTGTACTCACTTCTTATGATATTGAAAGTGAATGCACTGGCTGCACCCCAAGGTGCATTTAAAAAAAAAAACTCACAGTGGTAAATCCATTTAAATACAAAAATATATACATGTAAGGTTTTAAGGAACAGATTCATGGATGAAGTGTGACTTGGATGATATTTTATAATGGCTTTATATAAATAAATGATATGTGTAAAGGTAGAGGGACACCAGCACATTACAAATACAAGAACATTGCATTGTAAGATTTCCTCTCCTTTCTCTTTGCCTGCGTCCAATAGACCACCACAATATAACAATTCGTTTCAGCCATATCTGTTTAACCTTTTGTTTATAAAGTCAGTCGTTATATAAAGATTAGGATTCTAGGATTAGAGCTACTAAAAGGTCATTGTGATATTGTCACTTATCCCCAGATCTCCTCTTACAGTTGTTTTTTCTTCCCCTCACCTCACAGCACTCAATACACTGCTTATCAACCAAGCATATGGGCATAGTCGTTAACCTTTTGGTTAAGTAAGTAACAAGATTTAGTTTAGCATGTATTGATATGTTATGATGGTAATATTCATTATTATTATTATTATTTTTATTATTATTTTTACTACTACTAAAAAGAAGTAGTAACTTTAACTTGAGCAGATATCTAAACGAGAAACCTTTTTATAGGGCATCAATTAAGACTAAACCTGTTGCTAGTATTCAGAAGGAATTCTCCGCCTATTAGTGCGAACGTATGACAGATTTTGATTTTCATGACTTTCTCCACACTCCCTTTTCCTTGTATTGAGTAATTTTTGCCATGTCATTTCACTTTATAATATTTTATTCATGTACTTATTTTTTTTAACAAATTTGCCTTGTATTTGTGGATGTGTACATTTTCTTGTAAGATTTCCTTGGCATTTTGCTCAATAAAGTCTGATGCAATTATTTCAAATAGAATTAGATATAGAAAAATGTGCAATCTAATAATAACAATAATAGCAACAAAAAGCAAGCTAATTCAAACTTTAAAATATGGAACTAGCAGCATGACAAACCCACTTAACCCTGCCAAAAATACCTGAGAATGAATTGGCTTTTAGTGTTGACTTGTCTAGTTTGGAAGATGATTCAGTTCAAAAGTAGCAGACTGTTCCCTAGTTTTAGAACTACTGTACAATAAAGTCTGGTCTTTTTTTGACCTTGATGCATAGTGTGGAATATTTAGAAGCATTTGATTGGCAGATTGTAAGATGCGAACAGTGGAGTGAAGAGTATTAAGGTCAACAATACAACTTTGGACTACTGCATCCAGAGCTTTAAAAACAAGCATTAAAATGTTCTCTCTGAATTTCAATAGAAGACAGTGCAGGGATGTAGCTACTGAAATGCTTATCCATTTCTTAGTGCTTGTCAGAAGATGGCTGCAGTTTTTATATATATATATATATATATATATATATATATATATATATATATATATATATTTTTTTTTTTTTTTTTTTTTTTTTTTTTTTTTTTTTCGTGGAATCAAATACAAATCAAATCATATATAATTTATACTTTTATTTAATATTTTTTATTTGTTTGTTAGTTGTCTGTCTCTCACTGTTAAAATTTACCTATTTTAAAATAAAAATGATAGATTGTCTTTGATAGACAAAAATGATAAACAAATAATTATTTTCCTTTAACTGTATCATTTTGAACTTTTATGTTAAATATGATTCATAATTTTTTGCTTCTAATGGTGAACTAAGACCAATTTGGTCTAACATTAATAAAACTGCTCAGTTTAACAGGTCGCTCATCATTAGATACTGTGCCATGTTGACTTGGTTCTGCATGTTTTAACAAATCAAAGCAAATGTATATTTAGTTTGGTTCTCGTAGGCTTATGATCTAGTGGGTTTATATGATTGGGATATTTAAGCATGGTCATGTAAGAAATTGATAAAGTGCTGACAGATTACAGTGAGCCCAAAAGGCTTAAAACCTTACTGAACACTGAGCAAAACTGCTAGTGCAGAAAGGGTAAAAGGTCTGGTGATCTGCAGTGACCTAGTTGTCTCGGTCTGTGAGTTATTCAATTACAGTCTAGAGGAAGATGCGTCTGCTACTTTGTCTGGTCTTACAGAAGATGTTCCTCCTCTTTATTTATTCCTAAATAAATAGAATTTAGTGCATAGTGAGTAAATTTAATTCTTTAGCTCAAAGCTAATAATTGTTTTTTTTTTTTATGCAATCCTGAAATGTTTCATTACTTGGGATATGAACATTGTGTGCTTAGGTATTATTTAGGCTACTGGTTTACTGACTGGAGAAAAGCAGCATTTTTTAACTCTTATTTTTAAGGTGTCCCTGTTTGGTGGCCTGAATTTAGCTTTATAGCTGTAGTTGATTGAGTACCTGAGTGTATTTATGTCCCAAAACCCGATAAGATTAAAACATTTATAAATATTTATTTATTATTATTCATAATCATAAATAATCATAAAATCAAAAGAAAGCTAGTTTTCTAGTAAGTTTAGTGTCCATCTTGGGGGGACAGCTTTGCTCATTGGTGCTCATTAGCCAAGGCCACTATTCCAAAGGCTATAAATGGTGTGGGCAACAATATTAAGTATGGTAACAATAATGTGGTCTTTAAAAGTTCAGAAAAATTAGGATCCTATAATTGTAAATCACAACAATGAAGGGAAAACAATTAAAGGGCTTTTCTGTTAAAAACCTAAGCCAATGCAACAAGTCCCAATCCACAGATTGGATCTAACCTGAGGCAACCAGACCGTTCTATTGCTGTCTAACAAAAGATTCCAGTGGGGAAAAGAGCATAAAGTGTGTGAATCAATAAATGCTTTCTGTTAAGTGTTAAGTTTATTATTGTGGAGAATGTGGTGGAATCAGTCATGGCCTGGGTTCACTCTTCACCTGTGGATGGACTTTTGTGCAGTAGGACTTTTTATTTAGAATTTCTTATTTAGAAATGTGGCCACCTGAGTTCTTTCCTTTATGGCAATTTTTTGCATTGTGGCAGAAGGACAATTTGAGCAAAACGACTCCACATGGGACGGTCCCTCCATCTAGATGTTCATAGATGCTCCATCTCCAATATTCCTACAGAGTGAATTTAACACCTAGTGGAATGTATAGCACTTCAATTGTCTATAATTTAAGTAATAAAAGCGGACTAATGTGCTTTAGTTAAAAGTCTTTAATAAATGATCATTTACTATGGTAAATTAGATTATTACTAGAATCTGTTACAAACTATGCCATGAATTGTATGATTATTATACAGACAGGGACATTCTAATTGAACAACCTCTAAAATAAATTAATTATAAAGATTATTATAAATTATAAAGCAAACTTAAATGGACCTTAAATGGAAATGGTTAATTGTGACTCTTCACATCTTCTCATTCACCTGAGCGAGGGTGCAAGAGAAGAGTGCTATCTCATGAGCATCTGTGTGGTGGTTGGATATTGAGACTGATTTACAGTGACAGGAATACTATGGGCTATTTTTGGGCAGTGTATTTTTGTGAGTTCCTGCTGTGTGTGTGTGTTTACATGAAAACATTTTCTTACAGCAATATATACACATGGTAACAAAAAAGGCTTTAGACTTTTTTTATATAAAAAGAAAAAAAATAAAATAAAAATTGAATATTTGGTAAATGTATTGCTTATTGTGTTGAGTTTAATTTCTGCTTATTGTTTGAACCATTCCTACTGGGAAAATGGTCTATGAGCTAGTCATTTATATATTTTGAATTTTAACCATTATTTAATCAGGGAAGACTTCAAGACTGAGTTCTGATTTAAAATGACAACATGGTTAGTGCTAAATAGTACCTAAAGAAGGAGAGTAAATAAAGGGAGAAAAATAAATAAAATAAATGGAAAAACAATTCCATGAAGCTGTTACAGTCAGAAAATTAGTATCTGCAATTTACCAGGATTTTGGGATGAAGCAAAGTTCCTGAAGAAACCCACGCAGGCAGCGAGAGGACATGCAGGCTCCACATAGAATTTTTTTTTCTTCCTCACACCACCCGGGAATCGAAACCAGTGTGGGGGTGTGTGTATTCGTGTGTGCGTATATAGAGTTTCTGTTTTGCTGTTCTTTTTCTGAAACCTTTGTGTTACATACAGGTTTTTTATCCACAATATGTTTAAGGAATCAGTCGAAGGAATTTTGATAAACTGTTGCATTTTACAACTTTAATTAGATAATCCAGCATTTTTGCTGCATAATAGTTCTTGTTCTTTCTCTTGTTTTAATCAAGTATATTTAAAATTGGTTTAAAGTTGCTTTAAAGATACCATGAGACCTAATTTTAGCTGAAGATTTAAATAACCTAATGAAAATTTTTAAAAGCCTAGAGATCTTTCTTGGCCTTGAACTTTAGGAACAAAATACACTAAGCTCTCTACATCAGCATTATGATATTTACTAAAGTAGTATACTACATTTAATTATTTCTGTTATCTGTTTATAGTGGAGAAACTTTAACAATTCTAGTTAAAAAAAAAAACTTTTTTATTATACAGTGTATAATAAAAGCACTGTCTGTTTTTTGGAAAATGGAAACTGTGACAACTGATGAATTTATGCTATTTAGTTTCCTTTCTAAAAATGTCTACAAAGTAAACCGTATAATGTTTTTTTTTTTTTTTTTTTTTTTTTTTTTTTTTTTTGTCAAATTGTATTTTTATAGCACTAACTCTCATGGCTGATAGGCTCACTGCAGTACCCATCTGTCATACTTTATCTGTTACTAAATGCATGACTGATCTCTAACTAAATTCTGAATTTTTCAAATATAACACATCACTTGTACATAACTTAAAAATGAACACATCAGAGAACTTTGTGGAATTGTACTTCACTGAGTCTCAGGAGGCAGTGTGAATAACAATTTACCAAGTCTGTAAAGTGAGAAGCATTAAAGCTTAAAACCCCTTTTTCAGTTTTTGGGAGTATTCCAAGAATCTCATGACAAGACTACTAATGTGTTCAGGGAAGAGATTCAGTGGTTTAAATAGTCATTAAAATGTTTATCTTTCAAAAGTAGCAAAACGTTTGAACATCTTAAAATGTTCGATGTAAGTAAGGTCATCTAGAGTACATTTCATTTAAAACTCTACATCAAGTCCAAGAAAAAAAATACCAAACAGAAACTTAAAATCAGTGCTTTATTGTTTGATTCCTTCCATTTCTACTCTTTACTTGTTAAAAGCACATCAAAGCAAATTTAGCTCTTGAAAATGCCAAATAAAGAGTCTTTTATTGCTTTTAGAGCCAAAGAAGTTTCAAAAAAGGAAAGTTTGAGCACTCTACATCTGACACAGAAGCTTATCCTATATTTTAGCTGGGTCACCCTGAAGAATACTGGAAAGTTCTCTAGTGTGTTGATGTGGTTTTCTTCAATAGTCTCTATTTTAAGCCACTCGTACACATGGGCCAGTCACAGATTTATCGTAGTCGGTTAGACAAATGATTTTAGCATTACGTATACTTTCTTGCACTCTTTATGCGCAGGAATGAGTGTGAAAATGAAAGCAAAGCCATGGACATCCAAAGTCAATATGGTTTTCATTTATAATTTAAAAGCTTACCGTAAGAAATACCAGTGCTAATTAAACTCCATGAAAATCAGATTATTTTTAAGGTTTAATATTTTTGCAAAACACTTTGAATCTTGTAGCTGAGGCTCAAATGTAAATAATTCTTATTAAATTTTAATTCTCTATTGCAAGAGTGTAAAAAAACAAAATTTATGCTAGTTGATTGACATTAACAAATAATAATAAAACAAATTAGCACTGAAATTGTCTTATTTCTTACTAATAGTAGTGATGTGCCTGTGACTGTTTTTAAAACCGTTCTTGACTCAAAACAGGATGTAATATTATTTAGCACTATAAACCTGTATTAAAATATGATTAAGAGATTTTAATAAGTCAAAAATTATTAGATATATTAATTAATCAAAGATTGCAACATTAATCAAAGATTGCTGCCATGCGTTCATTTTCCGCTGTGAAGAATGATGGTGGATCTGTGATGTTGGGCTGTTTTCCTTGTTTATATGTGTGGTATCATGTACTTTGACAAGTATCAGCACATATTATTTGAAAAACCAGCTGCCTCTGTCAGGAAGCTTGATGTAAATCCTCTTTAACTCATCCATCAGGACAGTGATGCAAAGCCACAGCAATCCAGATACCTTTAAAAGTATTCATCTCATCTTTTTGTGCAATGGGGGTCTAAACTTATATAACATACAAAGTTATATAATAAACATACAAAAATAAAAGTTACACACAATAATATATATATATATATATATATATATATATATATATATATATATATATATATATATATATGTATATATATATATAATGTAACTTTTATATTTGTATGTTTTGATCTGGAGTTAACGCATCAACTAACGACTCTAGGTAATTGTCATCCTCAAAAATGTCTTGTGAAATATTCATTGAAGGGCAAACTATAATTATATTCATTATCTCCCGCTTTATCCTCTATTAGGGTCGCGGTGGGGTTCCCCATGCCCATCCAGGGGAGAACGTCTCGGGCGCTGGGCAGATACACCCAGGACAGGGCGCCAATCCATCTCTGGGCACACACTCACTCACACAGACGCACTCTATATGGGGCAATTTTGAGAATTCAATTGACTTGATCCATGTTTTTGGACTGTGGGAGGAAACTGGAGAACCCGGAGGAAACCCACGCAGACACGGGGAGAACATGGAAACTCCACCCAGATGGGGATTCGAACCAGGAATCACTATCGCTGAGAGGCGAACGTGCTAACCACTAAGCCACCGTGCCGCGCTATATATATATATACAGTGTGTATATATATATATATATATATATATATATATATATATATATATATATATATATATATATATATAAATAATCCATCTAAAAGTCTTTCTGCCTGTAAGTTCGAGGTACTGTGGAAAACCAACTGACAGAAAAGGAAGACTGGAATTGTCAATGGTTTCCTATATAGGTATGGGCAGTCCACAAACTGACATTGTTTAAAAAGTAAAAAGAAATTATAGCACCTAAAAAAATGTAACCAGTAACCAAAGCCCAGAATAAAATCCAGGCATCTAGAGCTTTGTGTTGCTGTTACCTAGTTGTCCAACAAGCAGACTATATGAAAAAAATAAAATAAAACATGGTTTAGTATCATGTTACTAAGTGCAGATAAAACATTTATCTAAAACAGACCAGCCCGAGTACATGATAGAGTTGACACACCCTCCAAAGCTGTACGAACATATTTCCTCTTTTATTTACATTTCTTTTTCAAATGTTAACATTTTCGCTATAACTCATCAGATTGGCATTTTCTGTCTTTTCCCAGCAAAATAAACTTGGCACAAGTAAAACATATGTAGACAAAATTTTTATTTACACCATACAACATTTTGGATTTTTAAATATTTTATACAGGGCTGCAGATGAGAGAGCTTGCTGAGTGCTGTCAAGCAGATTCTGCAGTATTAAAGTTGTGAAATATATTATTCATATAAAAGTGAGTATTACCTTTATTGCATTTAAAGCAATGAAGAATGTAGCTTGACAAACATTCGTTTTTTTTAATGACAGAAAATCATCGTTGCCTCTCTCAATATATTTTGTATCATATTATAAAGTAAAAAGTGTAGTAATGGCCAAACGGACTTGTTATAAACTTCTTAAAAACCTGCATAAGTATGTACATTGTGCTCCTGGACTCAGTTACCACGGAAACGAAAAAAAAAAAAAAAAAAAAAAAGAAAGAATTCTGAGCCCAATGAAGCCTGTGGGGTGGCGTAGCATAGTGACATGTTTTGTTTTTGTCTGAGGTCTCATTTTGAGAAATATACCTTTTGCGGATCCAATTCACTTCAAAACATAAGTTTGAAACAGATGATGGTTTTATTATACATCTGGCTGCCCCCTCACTAAGTACACTAGTGAGAATACAAAAAGAAAAAGAAAAACACTGACGTTTTTGTCTTTTATTCATTTCGATCTCCTTCAGTCTTTTTTTGAATCTTATTGGCACATAATGTCCCTGCCATACATTTAGGACCCAGATATGTCTTGCCAAGGCTGCTTGAAGTGGTGTCCATCTTTATTCCAGTGCAAAATATATCCTCCCTCCTTCACCTCCGGGGTAAAACGCCTTTTTTTTTTTTTTTTCTAATTACACCTCTGTTTGGAAGTCTCCCTCTTGGACATCCAGTGGAAGGTTAACACACTTTTCCCATTCAGCAGGAGTCATCTCAAGTGAGTCTTTAGTGTTTGACTCCAGTACATTCATTGTGGCGTAGTTCTGGTACTCACAGGCTGGGTTGTAGCTCTCCCAGGGGTTTTTGTTGGACATGGTCTTATCCTGAAGAAGAAAAGAGGATGATACATGGCGATGTCAGAAAAGCCTTTGTGCTGCCATGTTAAGTACTCACCTTAATCTCTAGAGTGGCACAACTGTGAAAAGACTTGGGTCACATACTGTTTTCTAAACTAATGTTACATTCAGTAATTACACATTCTCATTTATAAGGCATTTGCTCGTCTGTACAAAAACATTAAGTTTAAAAAAATCAGATGGGTTATAAATTTTAGTTAATAAATAAGGCTTCAGAAATAATTGGTAAATACATTATTTTTTTTTTTAATCGGAGACGCTTGATGAATTTGTAGACTCATATTTATGTAGAGCATAAAGAAATCATACAGTATAGTAAAGACCCACCAACTACAATCTGATTTTCTATGTGTGTAAAGAACTTTTGTGTATGACTGAAATGAACCAGTTATTTGAACAGTATACAATGACAGTTTTATGCAAATGATTGGTCGTCCCTGCTAAAATGACAAATTGTTGTGTTTCTAAGTGTCAATAATTAACACATTGTCTACAAGAAATATGTTTAAATATGACACTTTCTGCAACTCAATATACATAATCTCAAAAAAAAAAAAAATCTTAACTGTGCCATATTTCTTCAAGCCACATTTTTTATTATCTCCCCTTAAAGTTCAGCACAGTAAATAAATAATAACAGTGCATTTAAATTTTTTATTTTATTTTTTACTAAGAAAGTCAATAAAACATTGAAAAATGCCTAGGGCTGGCCACACTTTTACATAAGACAATATATGACTTTTATATAAAAAAAATAAAAAGCCTCAATAAAAATTGTTGACTCTTTTAAAGGTCAAATATTCACTTAAACCTAAGCTGCCTAATGCATGTGATGTTTTAGATAGCTCCACCATGAATCAGTCATCTTCACCATGCACCATCATTTTGCCAATTCCATGACACACTGATATGATGTAGTTCATGCTATTAGCAGTTGATTGGTTTAGAAGAAGCTTCACACTGGTAGACTGGTGCTGTGGTAATTATATTTTCTATTATGTCTATAAGGTAAAATATGTTACACATTTAATATTCATATAACTAATAAGTACTATTTACATAAGTTCCATCTCAAAATGCAATACAACACTATAATCTGGAATTTGTTTATTCACTTAAAATAGATTGTTTTAAACAGAGAAAAGAAAAAGAGTATGATCACTGTTTTTAATGATGCCTTTTATTATATTTGTAAATCATATTTTTTAATAATTTGGGAATTAAAAATTATTATTGCAGTGGAATTTTACAGTTGGCTAAAATGCACGGATCATGTTGGATGTTACGCCAATAAAACCTTAGTGAAACCACTTAATTACATAATTAAAGTTGATTCGAGTCACAATACTTTTATTGGCATAGTGTTAATACAAATGACCCTTTGTATTAACCCTTTGACCCAAATTTTAATGTCAAATAACCCTTTGTTAATTTAAGTGTAATATACACTTAAATTAACTCTAACACAGTTTCAGAAATAAAAATAGGATTAATTTGACAAGAATATTTAGATGTTAAATTTTTCATCTGCATTTTTAAAACAGACTGGGAACACAGGTGCATTATTTACAAAAACAGATTTACTGTGTGAAGTCTAAAAGTCATGATTAAATAAAATCAGTAATGACGGACAATGGATACAAAGTATAGAATGCCTGCTGACAGGGACAGAATGGTTTTATTAAAAGGTAAAGGTATAAAAAATTCTTACCTCTTGAGGTTTTTATTTTCCAGCATTCTGCATTCCCCCCCCACCCTCACATCAATTCTTTATTTTGTTTATCATTGATTGTGATGCACTAGATGCTGGTTTAAGTAATTGCTTTACATGCACCTGCCTGAACAAATATAAATTGCTTTGGACTGCTGAAAGAATAATCAACATGTAGTTTAAACGTTTTCTGGACTTTATCATAATTAACGGTCCTATTTTTGTAAACAAATTGCCTGATAAAAGTAATGGAGGAATAGTGCTCAAGCTCAGTGCTAAAAGAACAAAACACAGGGAAACTCTCTCTCTCTATGTGTGTGTGTGTGTGTGTGTGTATATATATATATATATATATATATATATATATATATATATATATATATATATATATATATATATAAAATCACTGCTATTCTTTGAACACCACTATATAATGGTGTGGTTGAATGTTGGTGTAGATGGATCCCAGCAGTACTGCTTTTAAACACATCAGTGACACTGCTGAGAATAATCCAACAACCAAATGACCACCAGCATCATTATGTAAATCGTAATGAACGATTAAATGATGATTACACCATAAAGATGGACTTTTGTCAGGACCACCACAATACCACCACAGAGCAGGTATATTTTGGTAGCATTGCTGCACTAAAAGCCCCACACCGCATCAGTGTCACTGTAGAACTGACACTAAACAATACACCACCCAAATTTTACCTGTTCTGTGATGGTCCTGACCAACAGAGTACAGAAAACCAACAGGGGACTAACAAAAAAAGAAACCGGATATACTAAGATTTGTAAGTGTAAAACTACAAAGTCCATCTATATGTGGAGTGGAGGAAATAGACAATGGAGCAAGAAGGCTGTATGTCCAAAAAAAAAAAAAAAAGTAACTCAAAACATTTTTACATGTACACACAAGTAAGTTGTAATTTTACTGAAAATGATTTCAACATTTGTATTTATTATTATTACCTGATTTATGTATTTATTTTGCAAATTACCTAGCCTAAGACTGTGGTAAAATATCTACAGTCACGACACAGGTCTAAATGAATAAGAACACTTGTTTTTAATATAAAGCTTCTTCCGGTGGTTACTAAGCAACAAGCAACAAATGACATTGTGCAGGGAATTGATTAGAATGCAAGTGGAGTGAGATTATTTGCAGTTAAAGTGGCATCCTGTCACTTATTTTATAGTGAGAGACAATTCTGTCAACCTCTAATATATTAAGTTATGTGAGTAATACTGACAAATGTTCCGGGTGATGTTATTTTATAAAATATCCTGTTTTTTATTTAACCACATAGTTAGAATACCACTACTTTACCTGGCAAAGCTTTAAAGATGTACTTTGGACTTGTAGATCTTGTCTGACTATGTAATTAGTACTAATTCTTTTCCCCATGTATTGCACAGTGACCTCTAGACTGCCTGGGAGAGCAAATCAGTTTTCCTGTTTGTCATGCAGCTACCAAGCAGTGATTAGCCGATGACAAAATAAATAAAAAGAGAATGTTAAAGGCTCATGTTCTAGTGAGTGCGAATAATGATGATTACCAGAACCGCTTTCCTTCTCTCTCTTGTTTACAGTTGTTACCTTTAATTCACTTCCCAGACATTGACAGACAGGCACATTTGTCCACATCAATACACTAGCTTGACATCTATTAATTCCTTTAGTCTCTTACTTTATGATGCTGGTTCATGGCAGTGTGTAAGTAAATGTCTAAAAATGGTTCTTGCTGCATGGCCCTCCCCCTCCCCCCCTAAAATCACTCTTACTCACCATGTTGCCCATATTTGGTATGTCTCGAAATCGGTCCAGGGTTTGAAATTTCTGATTCAGTTCCTGGAACAGCTCCATGTGTCTTTTCCTGGTGTGCATGACTTTCTGTAATGGCAAGGAGTGGTGGCGGGTTGGAGTTCAATCAAGCTGATAACCATAGTGTTGCATCAGGAAAAACTGCTTTTTTTGCCCACTTTGAAATATATCACTTTTAAATAAGAGAAAGACTCTTTGCTTGAAGGCATTTCTTTCCTGTTTTATTTGTTGTTGATATTCTTTAATACTTAGAAATAGAAGCAACTCTCCAAATCTTTACCTAAGTGCTACGACAATGCTAGAATAGATAGTAGCATTGGCTGCACGAACCAAAATGGTTTGCACGGCACTTATTCCTTTTGGAATAGGGCCAAATGTGCATATTCTATGTGACCTTAAAAAGTTTTGATTTTCAGCTTGAGATCTGTGAATGTAAAAGGGATAAAATGGGAATGGGAGTTGCTACTCTGTGTGGCAGCTGACAGCATTGCTTTTACCCTAACTGCACAGCTCTATAAATCTCAATTGTGTCAGGACCTTACTTCTTCAATAAGCTTAAGTGCTACACAAAGTAGTTGTAAATTAAAGGGTACAACACAAAAGCAACAAATGGCCCTTTTGCTGATGTAAGAAAAGCCTGAGGCATGCACTTCGTCAATGAATAGGTTTTACATACCTCAAAGTCGAGGTCCTGGTACCTTGACTTTCTCCTCTGCATAGCAAAAAAGGACATAAATTAATTTAAACATGTTTTGCATTTGTTTAATTCAAGCCTTAGTTTGTTTTTAATGGAAAAGTCTTACCTCTAAAGAGCTCATAGAGGTAGTTGAGCCAGTTTCACTGCGTGCCAGCCCTACACTCTCTTCCATTTCAGCCAAAAAGTTCTTGACAGCAGTGCGGGGCTCGAATGGGAGGGTCTGCATGTGTTCAGAGGCTCCTGGGAATGGCTGATCTATGCCGGCACCCATGTGCTCCATCCCTGATGGGCTAATGTTAAATTCAGCACCGACCTTGTAGTGCATCAGCCTGTCATGCGGCAGAGTGTCCATGGCGATGTTCCTCTTGCCATCTTCCTTGAGCAGCGTGGGCATGCTGCCAGAGCCTGTGGGCACTGATGCTGCTGCTGATGTGGCACGAGGCATCACAATGTAGTCTGTTTCCATGGCACCCTGCTGAACATGACTGCTGAGGTCCTGTTCATTCTGACGCATGGTGTCCTCTGTGCACAAGTATACTGTGCGGTGCATGTCACTGGCGCTTTCGCCCAAGCACTGATCGCCCATAGGCATGTGCAGGCCTGATGGCTGCTGAATGATCACCTTTGAGATGATGTTTCCAGGCAGGGTGGAATAATTTAGGCCCTCTGTTCCTTTCTCCTCCTCTTCATCATTGAGGGAGATTCGTGAAAGCGTGCCAGTGATGGTAGCAGCGCGGCATGAGCCCATGTCTTTGTGAAGGGCTGTAAATAGACAAGTTGATGGATGTTCTTGTTAGAGAGTTAGGAAATAGAAATAATTATATATCCTGCTAAGACCATGGAAAACAAATGAATTTAAAAAAATGCTCTTTTATTCAGTAAGCTGTTTGCATTGGAGGTACTCTGTCATACAACTTTGTTAGCACATCAGAAAATAATAAATGCACCCCCCCATATTTAAATAAAATCTAAATTCATCCAGTTACATTTGTCCAGGCCTATTATAAAAAGCTAATAGGAAAAAAACATGTTTGTATAATAAAGTGCAAATGTGTTTATCAAACTCACATATTTCATTTTAATATCTGTATTTTATTTTACGTTGACTAAAGTGACATACTTAATAAGTATTCATTCATTCATTATCCAAGAAGAACGTCTCGGGGCAGAACGCCGGGCAGATAGACCCAGGACAGGGCGCCAACCTATCGCTGGGCACACACTCACTCACACAGACACACTCTATATGGGGCAATTTTGAGAATTCAATTGACTTGATCCATGGTTTTGGACTGTGGGAGGAAACCGGAGAACCCAGAGGAAACCCACGCAGACACGGGGAGAACATGGAAACTCCACCCAGATGGGGATTCGAACCGGGATTCCCTAGTGCTGAGAGGCGAACATGCTAACCAATAAGCCACCGTGCCGCCTTACTTAATAAGTAAGAATCTTTATTTACAGTGCTTCACAGACAAAGATCACGTGATTAATTAATTTGTCATTCTTTGTGAGTTATACCAGCAATCATACCCTGTGAAAAACCTAAAACATAAATACCCTAATATTACCCTGAAAAATAACTGATTTATGGATGGAACCAATAGCCTCTTACCTGATCTGCAGGCAATGTCCACATCTTTTTCAAAATCTGTCTATAGAAAGAGATGGAGGCCAATTAAAGATGAAAATGCAGGTATATGAAAATCACAAACTTACTCACCCACCCATTACACCTACATTTTTATGACATACCATTTTTTTGGACCTTGTGTTGTGCACTGGGAAACAGACATACTTAAATAGAAAGGGGTCCTTCACTATATATATATATATATATATATATATATGTGTGTGTGTGTGTGTGTTTTAACTAAGTTAAAGGAAAAATCCATTACATCGGAAATCAGAACTAAGATAGATGGCATGCAGCTAAGTAAGGTCTCTGTCATTGTGGAAATGATTCAGCAAATAAAAATGAATTGTTGCCATTATGAACCAGTAGTGCACTATTAAATCAACTGAACAGCAATCTCTGAAGAGCTTATTTCCTTAACCCATTAAAAAAAGAAATAAATAAAGCCAAAACTTTTACTCAAGTAGCTTAAAAACAAACTGTTTATCCATGACTTGTGTTGTTTTAAAGGTTATATCTGTATAATCTTATTTATATATTATATATATATATATTACAATTTGTGATAATATGTTTTATTTTACAATTTATAAAATGTGTATGACACTTACCATAATTTGAGCATGGCCATTGGGGAAGGTGCCAGTTGCATCACCACTAATAGGATCTTGACAGTTTCGGAGTCTACATCTAAAGGCATCTTGAACCTATAATGTTGAAATATTTTTTTTTACAGTTGTGTAATGCTAATCTGTTTTAAACCTTTATACAACTTAAAACTTACAACACTTAAACCTTTAATAATAAACCTCCCTATAAGATTACATTGTTTTTTTACAACTCGGCAACATTTGCTCTGGATAGGACCCAGATGTTAGCTGACCACACAACATATTTAATATCTTAAGATGCTTATTAAAAAAAATAAAAATGTATTATTCTGAATTATTAGACTAAACCAAATTGAAAAAGCATAAGTCTGTGAGGGGGTGAGAAAGATTATAAAAGACAAGTTGAGTGAAATAAGACGAAGCCAGAAAAATAGTGCCCTTTTTATATGGCTGGAATTAAAATGGCCTACCTCTCTGCGGAGAATACAGTGCACCATGACTATGACGAAGCCCTGGAGCGAGTCGAAGACAGCGAATAGAATTTGGAACAGGATGGAGCGTTTGTCGGTCATGGCGAGCACAGCCGACATCCATGTGAGTGCCAGGAGTGGCAGAACCACACAAGAACTCCAGAGAGAGGCCCTGAGAGAGGATGACATGGGATAAAGGAGGGTAGAGTGAAGTGTCAGGGGGATATCAGGAAAGACAGTTGGAGGAAAGGATTTGGAAAGAGATTATAAAGAAAGTGGGAGGCCAAAAGAAGGATTAAAAAACATTTTACAAGACTGCACTAACCAGATTAGTATTTAAATCTCATTACATATCACACTACTTTATTCATAAACCTGCATCAAATTCCCCCATAGGAAATATTCTTGAGCTTAACTGTTAAACATTTAAATGTGCAGCTTTTAGCTGATTCCATTATCTTGAGTGGACTACAGTTAAAAAAAAAAAAAAAAAAAACAACTTTGCTTTTTTCTCATAACATACATTTTGTACCAAAAACAAACTCTTTAGAACTTAATTAATCTCAAGTGTAAGAGAATATTTTTAAACACAACCATGCAACCAATTAAATGACTTAAGATGAAAAATACTCACATGGCGTTACTGGCTGTGGTCGCTGATAAAGCAGTTGTGGAAACTACTCCACACTTGGCACACTTTAAAGTAAGTCCTGTATGGGGCTCACTCATCTGCCTATAGGACAATTAAAGATTCCATTTACATCAAAAAAGTTAATCGGATTATAGAAACCTTAAAACAATGGCAATGAAGGCACTGCACATTATTTGTATCTAGATTCAAATCTCAGGGACAATTCTCAGCAGCACTGATAACATCCT
This sequence comes from Corydoras sp. C115, assembly GCA_019802505.1. Classification (NCBI taxonomy): domain Eukaryota; kingdom Metazoa; phylum Chordata; class Actinopteri; order Siluriformes; family Callichthyidae; genus Corydoras; species Corydoras sp. C115. The sequence continues at coordinate 1,444,747 of JAFMOC010000038.1, read as the reverse complement.
TTTACCATATGGCTATTTTCATGCCATCAGCTCTGTCTACCTCCTGTTGAAGGTGAAAGCATGTGTCTGTGTACATAAGATGGCAACGAACCAGACAAAAGAGCCAGAAAGACAGAGTAATAAAAAAGGTTTAACATTAGTCTTTATATATTAAATTAAATTATACTTTGATGTGTTCAAATTTAAATGTATTTATGTGTTTATTTAATAGCAAAAAACGAACAAAACCAATAATTTTTTTAATTAGCACTTACAAATAATTAATAACTGGTACATTTTGGACCCAATCACAATAAATAAATAGAAGTATGATTTTAAAAGGTTAAGTAAACTTGGATCAAACAAAAATGTGACCAGCCTGTGGAGTCATTGTTTTGTCTGCAAATAAAGCTCTATATCATGACGTCTATTTCTTTATACCTAACGTGGGTATACGTGTTTTTGGTTATGTTTGCTACATTTCATCTTTTAAAAATGAACAGCAAAAAATTCTAATTCAGAAAAAACGGTGTAATTAACAGCTAAGCATTTCACTGGTGAACAGTCCTCATACCCTGACTACTGAGGCATGACTGCTCTCAAGTCCCTCACTGATGATGAGTTATAAAGTTTAGTAAGACATAAGAGATTTCTTAAACAGACCTGTTGCCATGTTTTTCACAAGTGTTATATGGATGAGTTTGTCATATAAAATTTATAAGCTATAAAAAAATCTCCCTTTTCTTTTATGAATGCAAATATTTTGTTTTGTGTATTATTGAAATTAAGAGCAGAGGGCCTATGCTTTTTGTACATTGTGGTAAATTAATTCATTAATTTAATATAATTGGTAAAGTTGATTTCTTTTCATGATTAAATATACTTACCCTGGCCTATGTTTTAGCTTCTTGTCCAAAATTCCATCTCTGGAAACCAGTTTATTAAACACCAGAATTCCAATCACCATGTTAACCTGCAAAAAAATATTTGGACAAATGTTCTAGTAACGACACTGTAATCTAGTATTCCACACGGATATTATGGGTATAAGGGATTGAGCAATTAATTTGTGTTGTATTCTTATTGTATTTTTCTTGCAGATTTTATTGTGAAGCCTCAGACCAGAAGAACAAAAGCTCTTTTACGTGTGTGTGGGTGTGTGTGTGTATGCACGAGGATGTGCAATATTTTGCATTAGATGGAACAGCTACTGAACTGCTATTACTTTTCCACTATACATGCCAAAATGAATTGGGTCATCCTTCATATTATATAGATTCAACCATTTGTAGCCACATTTCTAAAAGCTAATATTTATGCAGTCCTCACAGCTTCAGATTGACAATGGTAGTAAAATAAATAATTTTTTTTCTATTTTATGTCAAATTTTTAGCAGAAAAGTTTATTAAATACTACACCTTAAAGTTGCCACAATCAACTGTGTAAACATTGGGCATGTTTAAATCCGAAATAAGTAACATATTTTAGTATTCTATAATTTATTGGTTCTATTCTATTTAAACTATTTAAACTATTTAAAGAACTATTTAAAATTTAATTATTTAAATGAAAAGAGAGTGAGAGAGTGAAAAATCTTTAAATGTAATAAAAGCAAATGAACTGCATTATAATTCACAATAGAGAAACAACATTGAAGATGATTAAAATCATTTGACACAAAATAGTGAACTAGTTGAATCATGATCAAAGCAAAAAAAGTTGATCAGTGCATCCTTTCTAACGCTAAAAAGGAAACCGCTGGGATCAAATGTAATAATTTGGGTTCCCACATTAAACAACATAATTGGCTTTAGCTGAATGGAATTATAAATAGACTGACACATCTGTGAGTGAGTGACAAGTTGGATTGATAAATTAATAGAAATATGGGCAAATATAGAGAGACCAACTGAATAACTGACTGAGAAATTAATTATAAACTCACAAAATTAGATACAACTTTGATGTTCTCTTGATTTAGTGTCAATAAGTAGAGTAAAATATTTGGTACATCTTTAAGGGCAGCTTCTATCTTGCGTATATAAAATGTGACCCAACATTTTGTACAAGCTACATTTAATGACTTATTCCCTCATATCAGTAGAATCATTACTGTGCTTTAAAATGTGTAGATGTTGTAAATGTTTGGTCTGTGTGTAAAAGGAAATAATGAAGGATATTTATCTGCTTGATATATTACAGATATACATAGATATATCATGAAATAGATGTAGTCATTTGATGTAGGTTAGTTATAACCTTAAAAGTTTATGTTTATATCATTCAAATAATTTAATTTTCATGTATGTCATTTATCATTCAAAGCATTTATTTATTTATTTTTTCAGTAGCTGACTGGGTCAGCTTGGGATATGAACTTAACAATGTGTTAACACATAATGTAGCTGGTATTTTTGTTTTACAGTTATGTAATGTTAAGGTGTTTAGTTTTAGCTTATCCATTATGGAAAAAACAAATCACTCACAAGCACTACTGCGGCAGCAGGACCAACAAATGCATATAGCAGACCTCCCTCAAGTGAAAGCCAACAGCTGTGCAAAAAGAGAACAAACTGATAACACGTTTCAAAAGCAAATCGGAGTTATTAATAAGGTAAAAAAAATTTATTGTGACGCTATCAATGCTTAATATATACAAGTCAGTGTGCTTGTGTATGCTTGTTGTTCAGGGTCTTACTATTGTGGTGTCCCATAGCCTTTTGCTTTTGTAAATCCTATCGAGATGGCAACCACCAGGGCAGGCAATCCTATAAATCAGAGAAATGCATATAGTGTTGATTTCCAACACACATATTTAGCAATAACTGTTTATGAATCATTTGCAGGTACATTTTAGCCCGGTTTAAGGTTTCGGACTACTTAATTTCATGTAAAGAATGAACTGAACATGGCAAACATGAATGTTAAATGAGAAGAAGCACCTAGCATTGGAGTTTCCCTTTCCTTAGCAATCTCTGTCCTCCATACAGAGTGAACAGAAGCTATGAAAGGCTTCATTTAGCCATAGCCGTGCTCTGAATGGTAACGCATTTCCACTTATACAGGATTTATCGATGCAATCAGTTTGCTCTGAGAATTTGTGTATAGACCCAGTGGTCATTCTCGTTCTCCACCACCTACCTCCCTTCCTCCACTGGGACTCCTTATGCAGCAACACTTCCAGCATTAATCACTCACCACTAGCCTATATGCAAACTGCAGTATATACACTGGGATGGGACAAATACACTGGGGAGGTTTATATAACTGAATGGGCTCCTTTAATGTTTTAATATGATTCATAAAAATACATAAACAATGTGCATTCCTGGCTAGATTTTGAGGCAGCATTAATAGTGTTATGTTTACTAGTCAATTTGACTTATTGTTTATTACTTAGAAACCCATAAGTAGTATGTAATATGCTATAGGAGTAAGCAGCCAGCTTGCAACCAGAGTTTTTAAATTATAGTATTCCAGAATAATACAATGTATATTGTATTCCAGAATGCAAAACAATATGATCAGATACTATTTGTGAGCTTAGTCCTCTGCACTGTATGTGCAATATATGCCTGGTTAAACTAAGTACTTTATAAGGAATACTGTTGGTTTACTGAGTAACCAGTATTCACATGACAAACATCACCTTATGATTATTACATATCATACTGCATATGTTATTCTGTACATAACCAGGGAGTCTTTGAGCTGAAACTTTAGTTATAGTTAATGTTAGCTGTATTTTTAAATCCCATCCTTGTAAGTGAGCTATGGTTATACTTGCACACTGCATAAGAGTAAAAAACAAACAAACAAACAAAAAAAAATAGATAACTAAATAAAATAAATTATAGAAAGTTGTTATTAAAAATTTGGTAAAACAGAGTAGATGTATAAATATTTATATTATATATATATATATATATATATATATATATATATATATATATATATATATATATATATATATATATATATATTTTTTATATCTTGCTACTACTGATTTAGAGTGCCATTTTATTCAAATAGTTCTTAAAGTGGGGTTTGTCTTTTTATTGGTTAATAGATGTTTTTGTGTTTTAACTTCTTAACAACTTTGGTTCAAGGTGTTCTCACTTCAAGGTGTTCTCTTGCATTTAATTATTTAACGTATATGTCTGGTTTCTCATGGTAATCTTTTTTTTTTTGCATGAAGAAATGCAATTTTTGGAAATGCAAAAATATATAAAGGACATATATACATTTAATTATATTTAGCTTTTTAAAAAATAATAAATAAAAAAAAATTGTGATTTGCCTGCTAGTGCTAATAATAAGCTGCTAAATTGAACATATATTGATAGTGTTTTTCTGTTTTAGAAGGTCCTTGGAGTTAAAAAATCTAAAATCTAATAGTAAAAAAAAAAAATACAATAAAATTAATAGTTAATCCTTGAAAAACGTTGATAAGCTTTTTTAGGACATTTGGGTTTCGGTATTATTCCCCAGGAAAAAGTGGTGGTACATGTAAAGCTATTTCAGTGATGGCAGAGGCTCTTAGCCAGGTTTCTCCACAGCTACATTCAATAGCTGATGGATTAGACAGTGGGCACTTGGGCAATGACTGTCTCAGATTGAATTGAGGGATTAATTTCTTGGGAGACATAGAGGAGACATAGATGCGGATTTGTCAATATAAGATGGCATTCAACAATTTGCTCACCAGTTTCAACACGAGTTTGTCACAATCATTTTATCAACCCTCTGTTTAGTTGTGTCTGGTGTGTCAAGCAGCCGATCCCCTGTCCATCCTCAACCAACCGCTTGACAGATTATCACCTCTATTGTTTATACAGTTTTAGCATAGACCAGAGTAGAAAAAACAGATGTTGAACGTAATAACAGTACACAATTAATAATATGTTAAATTATTATATTATATTATTATATTCTTATTAATAAATACTTTTTTACTGATGTATGCACAAGTATCCCACAACAATTTAATTATTTGCCTGGCAGATCCAACACATTCAATTCACGTAATTATTCAATTTATTTTTGCATTTGTGTTTCTTATTTTTGCATCTGAGACTAAATTCTATATTTCTATGTCCCATTCTCTTTAAGGTAGCGACATGCACTTGTACGTACAATGTTTTACATTGCCCCTTTTTAAATAAATATATCAACACATATGGAGATTTAGTAATAGTTCAACTGTTAAAATAAACATTTATTCATTTTTTTTTTCATTTAGAATCAGTTAGCCTCATTTATAGATATTAAAGAAAGCATATGGTATGATTGAGTGCTGCAAAAGCAGGAATTTGTTTTAAATTTGAGTAAAAGTCACCTTTAGCTCTATAGTCATTACATAAATCAAAACAGGTTGTCAGTACCTAATAAATAAATAAATCTGTGTACATCTATAATACCATGTACCAACAGAATGTAATATTCCATCATTTTATGTAAGAATAAATTAAAATGTATGCATTAATAAATATGGAGTTAATATAAATTTATGATAATTGCCAAAAAATGAAAAATCATCATGTGATGAGCTGAAGCTTTACAGTAAACTTCGAAGGTGACCAGATCTTTAGCTTATCCGTGAAATCGGACAGGTTTAGAGCTCTGATTCAGAGAACTGGCAAGCAGGACAAATTATGCAATCGAAGAAGGGATCTTAATACTCCTCTGGGACTGATAAAACAACTTCAACCACTCTACCTGCTACTAAAAGAGTAGAGCTGTAAAAGATAGCCATGTACTTACCCCAGCCTAGACACAGAAAGCGTTTGCGGATAAGCCTGGTCCGCACCTTCCCTGTAACTGCCATGTAGGACTGCCAGGCCTCAGTCAGAACCCAACAAAATGATGCCAGGAAGAAAAAGTGCAGAAAAGCAGTAGTCATTGTGCAGACACCCTGTCAATACCAAAAGAGTTCAAGGTATTAACTTCTCAGATGAAAGTAGAGACTCATATGATCTCAAACCTTAACCGACTCGATAAACCTTTTAAATAATACATACTTTAGCAGGCCTTCATTTTGTCTTTAATACTATGACAGACAAATAATACAGGGCATAAAATAGGTAATAATTTGTTGAGATATTCAGCAGCTCAGCAACAAATAAATTTTTGCTGTCTTGTATTAAATCCAGACATGTGTGACTCATAAACAATTAATTTAACACACAAATTAAAGATCAGACACTAAAAAGTTAAATGTTCTTGGATCAAATTGCAAACTGGGTGCATTTGTATGCAAGGCAGACTCTCTGGAGCCATAGGATTCAAGATCTCGTATTTTAACGGCTTTGGAGACTTGGCGTTGGCTTCTGCACTTGTGCAAATCAAAGGCATATTACTATAATAAAAGTTTTATGCATTTAGAGAGCAGGTATAAATCAAAATCAAAACCAAGTCCCATGCTACAGTCAAAATAGGACAAGGCATTAAACATTTACCATAATCGACCTAAGCACATAGCATAGGATCATTCATAACATTCCATTTAGGAAGTATACTACAGTGTTTCAGAACAGTTCCTTAGTCTGATAACAAAATTGTGCTTAATTAAAACTCAGATAATATTACATATCAGTACACAGAAAACCATTTTATCTGTAGGTAACAAAGATTCAGCATAAAATGAATACGATATTTTATAAAAGGTAATGTCTTAGGCAAATTCTTTCTTAATCTGTAGTATGTCTCTACTATTTGGCCTTTTTGCACATTTTTTTGTTCATCTGCCTGCCCAGCAATTTCAATAATAAAAAGTATGTTTTAAATTTCAAAATTTAAAATAGAACAATGATTTTTTCCTTTAAAAACTTTTTTTAAAATAATACAAATACTGTATTTTTACCACAACACTGATTACAAGGCATGTCTTATAGGACCACAAATATCTTTATAGATAATTTCCAGAGATGAAAAAAACACTTGTTTTTGTAGAATTTACAAAAAAGACCCATCACATGTTATGTAACCAATCCTGTGGTTGGTTGGTAGTATGCTTATTTTAAACATCACCCCAATTTAGCAAGACTGTTAAGCAATAAGTGCATCCACACTACAGAAGTGACGGTTATTGGGAAAGTTAAAGATACATCTAAGAAGTACCTTAAAAAAGAAACAAATGTAATAGAAATAGAGATCAGTATATACAAAATAAAATTAAAATTTTAAAGCAAATAGGCACATATTTGCGTAATAACTACAGAGAAAAAAAAATGCATACAGAACATGTAAATAAAGAGAACTATGCAAAAATGACACAAGATAAAGGCTCATTACACACAGAGCGATGTGTGACAGATGCCAGCTCATGTGCAAGTCCCAAACCAGCTTTTAAAGTAAGAAAGCGGAGCCCATGGGAACACTTTCACTAACTGCATAGACAGACTGGTGTCAAGAGTGGTGTCATTTTGAAGTAATGCAATCTACAATGTTAATGGCACTAGCAGTTATAACACCATGCTGGCTATGAGGACCAGGCAGTGTCAGGATTGTATTGCTGACTGACAAACTGGAGAAATCCAGGAGAGCTGAAATAGCAGACAGAACTCCAAGTTTAGAATGTAGGTAAGACATCCCTAGCATAAATACATGAGGCACACCATGGACTGAGTATACCAGAACATGTTTGAGTATTTGAACAGGAGTAAATAAAGTGAATGTGAGGGGAAGTGACGGCCAAAAGCCCTCCCAGGAATCCAGAGTGCATGCTGCCCTTTATAAAGAAAAATTGCTTGGGATGTTGAGCCTACCATGTCTGTATCCATGGCAACAGGGTAACTGCATTTTGGAGTGCAGTTAAAGTCCAATGCGGATGAAGCAGTATGTGGGGGTAAGGAGGGGGAGGTCTGCTGGAAGAAAGTAGCAGTTGTGATAGGTGTGAATTTTAATGATGAATGTTAAAGGGAGGGGTTGTTAAACTATAAGAAATTGTAATTCCATCAAATTAATTATATAATAAGAGATCACATAATAGAAGATAATTTCCTTATTAGATGAATATGGTTGATTAGGTTTCTATGCATATGCAAATAGTCTAGTCCTGCTTTGTATTTGATAAGACTTTTTCATTCACTACAGTAAGCATTCAATCATTCTTGTAAAATAACCTCTTTAATGCAAATTAGGTGCTCTGAATTTCACTAATAACTTCACTCATATGAAAATGTAGAGCAGGCTCTTGCATCAGGAAGAATATCGGCTGCCATAGAAACAAGAGACAATCCACAACATATCTCTGTTCTTTTAATCTGGACCATTAAAATCAATGATGGCACTCTTACTTAATGTGGTGCTATCTGTTTATATATGGATATTTAGAATGTACTGCCACATATTCATGCTTTTTACAGATTTGGTTCAGTACATAACATAAGCATTGGCACTTTTGCTTAAATGTCTTATTTACCTTCAAACTAAAATTTGTCGGCTGTGCTGCCTACAGGGTGCAAATTATTCATCACACACAACCTTTTTTCCAAAGTTGCTTCTTATTTCTAGTTATTTTATCACTAAAGCAGTTAAGACCACATCCATCATAATTTCCCATGCTGCTATTAAATGAAGTATTAAATATGGCCACCAATCAGGGCCCATATGTGTTAGAGAAATTTAGATTGTCAGATGTGGTTAAAAGAGAGAAATGGATTTAGACATGCATAAGATCAACTTGTATTGGTGCAACAAAACCTGCACATTCATGTGAATAATAATTATGTAACAGCCATAGCCCATTTAATGAATAGAAATCAATGGTGTAAAAATATACAGACTTAAAGATGTGTAATTGGACTAAGGGGCAATTTGGTCCTAAATTGAGGGTCTATCTTGCCATTTTTTAGTCTGACTCAAACATCCGTCTTAGAACACGTAGGCCTACAATTTAGGAGCCTTCTTTCAGATCTGTTTTCCAAAGCTGTAGTATAGTTAACAGCTCCATTAATGTTACTTTCAACTTACAATGTACATTCAGTCTGCTCTGTTACACTCAGTATCAAAGAATGAGTTGTTCAAAGCAGCACATGGTCTGCTCCAAAACAGAATCCCTTTGGTGTATTAAAAATTGCTAACTTTATGTAATACATTATTCATTCATTCATTATCTCCCGCTTTATCCTCTATTAGGGTTGCGGTGGGATGCCCATCCAGGGGAGAACGTCTTGGGCGCTGGGCAGATACACCCAGGACAGGGAGCCAATCCATCGCTGGCCACACACTCACTCACACAAACACACTCTATATGGGGCAATTTTGAGAATTCAATTGACTTGATCCATGTTTTTGGACTGTGGGAGGAAACCGGAGAACCCGGAGGAAACCCACGCAGACACGGAGAGAACATGGAAACTCCACCCAGATGGGGATTTGAACCAGGAATCCCTAGCGCTGAGAGGCGAACGTGCTAACCACTAAGCCACCGTGCCGCCCGTAATACATTATATTCAATTTAATATTTTGAATAAAAGCGTGAGAAATGTATTCAAATTATTATTTGCAAAAGAAATGCATTAGACAGACAGACAGACTGTGCTTTCACTTTTTAGCAAATAAGTCTAGTTTGCACAGTTTCCTTCCATGCTATTAGAGAAACTGGTGATAAAAATGTAAATGTGTATGAATTTGTTATTTCCCTGCAACAGACTGGTGACTTATCCTAGCTGTTTCATCACCTCCTGCCTATTTACAAAATTAACTCAACCAGAAACCATATTAGTATTAAAACTGATGCATCTTATTGTTATGCATCTTAATATATTCTAAGAAAATGCTAGCTTAAAGAATGTTGTAATTCCGATCTTACTGTAAAACCAGCCACCCCATTTTCCATCGGCTTTGCTCTTGAATATGATAGCTTCAAGAATTCAAGACTAGTTTAGTCCTGACTATTTATATATGACAGTTTTCCTGTAACATGACGATTACCAATTAGGATTGGGTGAGGGCTATTACCAGCTTCCTCCAAAGCATGTGATGACACCAAACTACATTTTTTGAGAACTGCTCCTCATGAAACATCTGGGAGCAGTGTGACACTAAAGAAAGCATCCTACCTTCCCACCTTCATCCCACAGATGCCCATGCCCATGATTTGCCATGTGCTGTAACTGTGACTGACAAGGTATAAAATCATGTGCTGCCATGCTTTTCCAAAAAGCACTGCCAATTTATGTTTAAAATAAAATAATTATGTATATATATATATATATATATATATATATATATATATATATATATATATATATATATATGATTGATTTACATATTTCTAGACACAAAATTTCTAGAAATTTTATGACCATTAGTCTCTTTTCCCATTACTGTACTTCTCTAGCTCCAGTACCTGTATTGGTTGTACTGTGTGTGGAAATAGCGGAAATATTAGCATTACATATTTCAGTCAGTATGAAAAAAAGAGAGACAGAGAAGAAGCAAGCTAATAATAAATGCAATGTCCTGGCAGCCTTAGTTACAGCACCATGGAGACAGTGCAGCCTGGTGCTGAGCTGTTCAGCCCTAATTCATTCAGCTAACTTCCGGCTTCATGCTGTAAAGATCTTTGAAAGACATACTGTATCTGGGCAGGGTCTCTTTGTGTTAACAAGGGAGGAAAAATGGATATTGGAATTTAAAACTACACAAACTTCGTAAGTATAAACAAAAATGAATACAAATTGTGCCAATAAAACAATGTGCGGTTTATGAAGTGAAGTCAATGTGTGAAGTCTTTTGTTACTATATGCTTTTTGTATAGTATACTGTATATATATATATATATATATATATATATATATATATATATATATATATATATATATATATATATATATATCATCTCGTTATCTTCCACTTAATTCCAGATGTGGGACACACACACACTATAGGGGCAATTTTAGAGCAGCTAATTTACTCTGAATCCATGTTTTTAAACTGTGGGAGGAGGCTGGAGAACTGAAAAAATAACCCACATGGACACGGGGAGATACAATATATGAATAAGAAGTTATTATTAAGTAAATAATAATAATTATTACTGTTATTAATATTACTAATTATTATTACTATGTCCCAGAAATTATGTTTTACTTTGATTGTAAACAAGTTGTGTGTGTGTATTTATACTTATGTAAGGCACAGCATATGTAACCATCTTTCCACCCTTGTGGCTCTAAAAATTTTTTAAAGAAATCTTGGACTCTGCCCTGGCAGTGGGCAAACAATGCTTTCTTTTTGTAGACATTTTTAAAATATCCCAGCAGTGTAGCCCAAATATGGCTGTATAAATTTATCCACACTTTATGGACTTTATGTCCAATTGCCACAGATATATAAAATCAAGTATTTTGCCATGTATTTTAAACAAATGTATACTTCCAAATTCAGGGAAACAGTTTGGAAAAGATTATTTTATAATTCCAGCATAACTGTGCCCCAGTGCACAAAGCAAGGTCCATGGTTGGGTTTGGTGTGAAAAAACTTGAATGGCATGAAGAGAGCAAGGTTCTCTCATCCAACATCAGTGTCTGACTTCATAAATGTTTATTCTGGATGAATGGACTAAAGTTTCCATAGGCACACTCCAAAATGTTTCAGAAATCCTGACCAGAAATGTGGAAGCTGTTATTACAGAAATGTTGGAAAACAACATGAATTGGATTTTATAAAAAGTCTATTACTTTGTCTATATAGTGTATTTAATAGCATCACATTCAGTAGAATTTAAAGTAGTTGTAGTACATTGTAAAGTCAGCAAGTCTTAGAGAGGCTTTAGGATGAACAGCTACCACCCCCACCCAATTTCAGACAGCATCCAGACATAAATTAAGAACCCAGAGCATAAGAATCACAAAGCTGTGAAACTGTCTAGTCAGACAGAGAAAGCAAACACTGAATACAAACAATACTACAAATAGACAGCATAATAAGAAAACTGCTGCTACCTGAATATATAACATATTATTAATACACAGATTTTCTTGTGTGGTGGGGGCGTCACATAGCAGATGCAATCAAGATAATTAAATAGTGTACTGAATGTGACATGGTGTACGAGATGTAATGTTGTCATATTCATGTAGTTGGCATATTTTTCCTCATTCGGAAGTGTCAAAGTGTGAAACTCTGAAATGCAATAAAAGATGACTCAGTTCAAACCAATAAACTAAACAAAAGCTGTAAACATGCACATTATTTATCATTATTGTAAATTCTCTTTGTATGAGTGTTTACATAAAATGCACTGCTGCACTATATGTCAGCTCATACAAGAGTAAACTATACAGAATTCCACTTGACTTAAGAAATGTTATGTGTCCACAGCAATGTGTCATCCCTTGTGTTGACGCACTCAAAATTTGTGTGGGAAGTGGCACTTAAATTAAAAAAAAAATCATCTGTGCAATACAAATAACACCCTCCTATTAAACAATCCCAAGATTGATCACCTAAAGATATATGATGGAGATTATACATTAAATTGACAAAAGTACTGGGACACACCTCCTAATCATTGTGTTTTATTTTGTGCTATAACCATGGGTTTATACAATCAAGCACCATGCATTTTGGACAAGTGTGTGCTTCCAGCTTTGTATTGAGACCATTTTTAATGTGAAGGCATGATATGTTGAACTTGGTGTGGAAAAACTTAAGTGTAGGTTTTGATTTTTCAACTATAAAAATCCACAGCATTTTGACCCTGACCCCATCTAACACTTATGGAATAACTAGAGATTGAAAGCCAGGCCTACACCAGTTTTTACAAATGCTTTTCTGGATGAATGAGCAAAAAAAATCCCACAGAAACTTCAAAATATTGTAGTAAGAAAAGAGTGGAATTTGTTCCAGCTGAATAGGACAAACCAACATAGAATTAGATGTTATAAAACACCTATAATGTGCAGGGGTCCAGAAATTCTGGTCCATATAGTGTTTAAGGTGACTGTTTAACTTTGTTAACTTTCAACATATCATATTCATGCACACATTGCATTATTATATAATAAATATCAAATGAACACCGTAAATTTAGTGACAGTCTAAAAGTACTTTAAAAGCATGACAATAACCCTTCATAAGAACAGAACACACTTTTAGACCTGACCCAAAGGAGATGGCCTTTTTGAAACCTGTTTCACAGAAAAAACCTGACATTTAAAAAGATGCACTCACTCTGCTGCTTCTAGGTCATCAAAATCACTGATACACAAGGATACTATGAAAAACTACCTGGTTGCAAGTATATAGTATATAATTAATATAATTAAATTAATATATAATTAATCAAATAAATATTCAGTTTTAGCCTGAATAAAAATAAATACATTAAAATAAATATATGATTTTGATTTAATATGACTTTGTAAACAAATATAATTATCATCATCATCACTAGCCAATCATGTATATATACTTACTGTAAATGGGGAAGAGTACATATACCTAATTACCCAAGTTAAATGACTTTTTATATACTTTAATTAATCTTCATTAATTAATGTTTACACTGTACCAAACTTATTGTTACATTGTTACGGTGAAGGAAGTTGAAAGTCTATATATATATATATATATATATATATATATATATATATATATATATATATATATATATATATATATATATATGATCTTCCAGATATCCTCAATTTTTGAGCTCATAAAATTCTACCTTTGGGTAAAAAGCTGTAAAAGTTTTTCGTTACCCTCAGGCACCATGTGAAACACATTTCCTTAATGTTGCCTTCTTATTTCCTTTTTTCCATTTTTTTTTCTTTTTCTTGTTCCTAACTCATTGCTCAAAGGAAGCAATCAAATAAAAAAGAAATAAGGACAGATGAATTAGAGCCAAATGCATTCAGTGAATGATATTCCTTCTACCAAAAAAAAAAAAAACACTTGTCAATATAGTATGACTTAGCTCATAAAGTTTAATAAATTTGTGTTCTGTAAGGCACTATTTTAAATTTTCCTTTTTTTTGCAGGGACATAAAGAGCTTGACTACTGAAATGTTTTGTCATATACGATACTGATCTTACAACCTACAACAAAATATTTGTATTTGTGCATGTAGATGGTAGTTATTTTGATATTAAGGTAAAATTTAAAAAGAAGGGTAAGATTTGCTGATAATTATTACTGCCTTATTAATCCATTGCAATGAAATATTTTAAGATTCTCAACAGTGTTGAAGTTTCACGTGATATGCTTGAGGAAATTCTGTTGGAGAAATGAACAACAAAGGTATAAACATAACTACAAGCACCAATAAGCAAAGCCAAAAAATAGTTAAATTGTATTAAATTCTATTACACATCACTGACAAAACAAGTGAGCAACACAACTGAACCATTTTTTTACACATCCCAACTGTTGTTTATTTCGCTTTAAGGCACTTTTCCAACAGAAATGGTTGCATTTACAAGCAAATTGGGGCAGCTGGAATTTGAAGTCCACACATTTGATTAAAAGCCTAAAGGTATCTGATAACTGTTGTAATATGTAATTGCACTTTTTAAATATCACTGGATCACCACAACTAGAAAATGTTTCTCACCACATTATGGGTTTGTGTCTGTCCCACCAGGATCAGAATGTTGGAACAGATGATTGAAACGCAGAAGTTGATGAGAATGATCGATCTCTCTGATCTTATGTATCTGAAATAATATAATAACATAATATGTTAAGTGTATATTAACAAGAAAAGTGTTTTTATCTCAATTTGTCAACAGATATCATTTACCTCCACAAAACAGCATACACCACAGCCAGGGTAATTAGAGCTATACAAGACAGGCCACAGCCCACGATTAGAGTCACAGAGGGGACTCCAGTGTAATCCATAGCCTGTAAAATAGTACAAGGTTTTATATGCTGGTAATAAGGGCTTATTAACAAACCACCTGTTTTAAGCACAGCTTGAAGTTGGTTATCAATGCCTTGACCAACCATGCTGCATAAATCAACATGTACAATTCAATGCAAACAGATATGGTAAATAAAGTACTGACTTTGTGTATAACTGAATGTAATATAATGTCTCAAGCACACGAAAGCCCTGATACAAGCCAGCAACCTAAGATCTAATTTACACTTTGTGCCAATATGCCAGAGCTGTCTGGCAATACGATTTGTGGCTTTGGATTATGTAGCAGCACTGCTCAGCAACAAATGTATCAAGGCAACCTTCACCATTTTATCCCCTGTCTGCTTTACTATATTTATGACTTTTTCCCAGAATTCCATCCTAAAAAGCACCTCCCTTCTGTTTCCCCCGCTCCCCATCTACCTAGGTAATATTAGTAGTCACAATTCATGTGAAATATAGCTTCTGCATCACAGTTATAGCACGGTTTAAACTTTGACCATGTCTGCATAATAGATGTCATTTGGTTTCTATTTTCTTTTTTTTGTTGAAATCCAACTTGTGCATTAAAACCCTCTGCCACCAGTTGTCTGTTTTGGTTTAGTTTAGGTAATCCTGCTGTAAAGAACGCTGGCTAACATATTTGTTAATATAAATGCACTATGTACAAAATATACATATTTTTATACTTACAGCATGCAGGAATTAATGAGTGACCACAGACCAAATGTGGCCAGGCATGTTAAGAGATACAGTTTTATTGTTTCTATATATTATTGTATATTAGGTGCTAAGTTCCCAATTTGACATTTGTATCCGACATCATCAGTGGTTTATTAAAACCTGGAAATATAGACCTAGTAATGTCCCATCAAGATCTGCACAGTGTACACATACTAACCCTGTGACTAGTAATCACTTCACTAATTTGATGGTATTTTGTTTGTAAATGACAAATTCTCCAAAACAACAACAAGGCTATAGACAGTAGCAGTTTATCAAGATCATAATCAGTTAAAATCACTTTAATCACACCAAAGTCAGTCGTTTCATCATGAAACACAACTACAACAAATATCTTCTTGCAATTTATGATAGCAATGGGTGTGCATAGACATTCAGAAAATGGACTGGGGCAAATTCTATCTGTCAGTTTGACTTTGGAGAAAAAGTAACATATGACATCATGGTTCCAGCACAGGATTTCAAATCAGATGTCATAATACCTGCCTTTTTTGTTATAGTGTTACATAACTATTTGAGACACAGTGACTAAGTATGTCTCTTAACATCTACATTTGTAATTTTAAATTTAACCATAGCAATATCACCACAAATATTTTAAACAGAATAAATATACTATTTAGTCAATATATGACTAAAATATATCCCTAAAAACAGTATATGGTACGTCCACCACAAAAAATGGTAAATACTTATAGTTATTAATATTAAATGTTCTTATATGAATAAACTATTAGCAAAAGATTAAGTGTGATAACAGATGAAATGTCTCAACAGCGAGGGCCTACTTAATCATGCATCAGGTATGCTCTCTCTCTCTCTTTCTTTTCTTTTCTCTCCCCCCCTCTTTCTCTTGCGCGCGCTCTCTTTCATACACACACACACACACACACACACACACACACACACACACACACAGACATTCATACATACATACATATATACTTTAATGTGAAAACAGCAGAGATTTATACTGAATCAGAATCAAAATTGGACACTGCAGCCTTTGCAAAACCAATTTACAATACATGATCCGATTCTGTTTTTGAGGACTCTGCAATCCATATGCAAGTGAATGGTGAAAAATGGTAAAGAAGGAAGCATACTTACTGTTTCTATAGGTTGCTGAGCCAAAATGGCGAAGGTAGACACCCGATCACATATGCATTTCGTATGGGATGCATCTGTAAACACCGTTTTACATCCTTTAGAGGACCAGCTCCCCCACGAATTGTTCCTAGGAGAAGAGGAGAGATGAGATTATTTCTGACTCGTAACTCTCATTGAGGCTTCGTGTCATGAGTAGCTCATCCAAATCCCAAATTATGCGGAATTGAATTTACTTGGGCACCGAACTAATGAAAGAAAAAAAAGGATGGTGAAAGTCAGCGCGGGGAGCGTTTAAGTCGACAGCGATCTAACGAGCAACGCGAACACGGGGAACGGAGCTGTCCAGCATCCGCCGGTGCTGAAAGCGATCGCGTTAATTCTCCATCCCCGAACCCGAACAAAAACCCAGTCATTACCAGGCTTTCTTCAGTCGAAACCGCGAAGAGACTCCGTGTTCCCCCCTGTCACGCTTCTTCGTCTTTTTCCTTCTTTGCTTTCGTATTCCACTCTCTACATCTTCTTCCGATTGATCTTTTTTTAATGCATCTATTAAAAATAAGCGGATTTTACAGGCTTTCCTGGGGGAGAATTTATCGTGGAAACGGCCGGACGGCACCAGACGGATGTTAGGCTCCTCGCTGCTACAGGCAGAGAGGGGAGGGCGACTCAAGCACAACGCCACGGAAAAAACGATCCCTCATTTAATCGTCCTTAAACCACAACCGGCAGCTGCCTTAATATTGACCGAAATCTTCAAAAGTAATTTATGTTTTAGTCAAACGCTCAGTAATTTTGTTCATATTCATAAACATGGAGTGAATCCGAGAGCACCACCCCGTGAAAAGGGGCTGGATGGTAGCATCCCGATTCTCCTCTCTTCAGCAGGCAGTGAGAAAGAAAACACCTTTCCCTATTAGTCTTAAATTCCTGTCATGGCATTACAATCAAAATTGGAAAATAAATTAATAAATAAACAAATCTTTGACCACACATAAGGGGACAATCAGGATATGTAGTGTGTTCATAAATCATAGTCTTCTTTCTTTTGGCAAGAGTACAAAACCCTGGTTTTATTACATAACTTAAAGAAAACACCTTATTTCAAGGGTTTTAATAAACATGCATGGTTTAAATTTGATCACATATGCTTGTTCAACTGTCCAACAATGTCTGTATTAAAAACATATACAATTATTTGCATATACGATTGAAAACACAAAAGCTTTGCAATTTGAGTTTGATTGCATCTTTAAAATTACAACCTTTTAGGAAGAGGAGTTCCTAAAAAGACGCAAAAGTCTTTCTTTTGGAACTAAAATCTGTTTGTGTTTAATAATGAACATCTAAATCAAAAACAAAATATTTGGAAAAAATGGCTTAGATATTTAAAACTAAAGAAGGACACTACACTATAAAAAAAAAACTCAATATGTTAAATTTGTATATGAAAACATTAAATGGGTACCAAACACCCAATGAGTGGCCTTACTACAAACATTTATTTACCCATAAGAAAAACGCAAACAACACAGTACAAAGTTCGGGAATATAAATAAACAAACAATTGGTAATAAGAAATGTAAAGCTAGCTGCTAGACAGCAACATAACCACATTACTAGCAATACTTTTTTAGCAAGGAAAATGTGATTATGACAGTCAAATCATTACTAAATTTTAAACGACTTTTTCCTTATGTACAGACATATACACAAGAAAAAGCATTTTTGATTTGGCACAGTTTTACACGGGATGCTCTTTCTCTCTCTTCTCTATGGAACTTTTTTATTTATCCAGGTTTCAGACTGGCACTATGAGTGCACTGATACATATAACGTCAATGGCAAGGCATAAAAGTATCTCCAATTGGGTGTTAGCATGTCTTTGGAATGTGGAAGGTAACCACTATTAATAATATGTTAAACATTTGTATTTCCTTAAAATTTTTCATAACCTAAATTACAAATGTAATATGGATTTAGATAAGATACCTTTATAAGATAAGATAGCACAAAACCAAAAAGTGTCATTTCAGCAAAACCACTTTAATGAGCAGTCAGATCATGTTATTATTAATTCTAATCTGAAAGAATACAATAACTGTTATGAGAGCAGGGATATGGAAGTCTGCCCTGCATTACTTATTGAAACACTTTATAAAGAAAGCAAATAGTAAACTTGCATGTTCAGCTGTAGCCTTCTTTTTTGAATTATACAAAAACTGAACAGGGGTGGTCTGTTTGTAAAGTATCCATGTTGTCCCATTTTGTCTAACTAAGCCTCAACACAACAGTGAACCTTTTTTTAAGACTGCACTGAGGCAAGAATAGACAGAGATCTGCCCGAATGCACATAGAGACAGTGGGAACCCATGAGGTGTTGGCCCCTACAATTAAGCCTGTATCCTGTGAGAACTATACACCCACACTAAAAGCAGCACACCAACAGTAATGGCAAGAACACTCACACTTTAAACCTTGCTGTAACAGTATAGCATGGGAGAATAATATACACCAATGCAGATTGTTTTGCTTTGAATTGTACAAATAATAGTTCCTTTTGGCCTTTACCCAATCCTGCCAAAAAACGGGACTTGCCTCAGACCACTATTGATCAGATGTTATTTATTGTCATTGTAGTGTTATAGCAGTGAGCTTTGCTGATTTAACTGCAGTAGGTGTTGCAGCATTAATTATTTAATAGTGTACTGTCATTTCTTTTTTTTTACTTTGGTATTTTGGCTAAATTAATGACCATGTAATGTTAGTTCAATAATATTATGATTAGTGTTATATGCTCTATGAGAAAAGGGTGTGGAAACACCATGGGCAGTTCGCAAAAACATTTTAAAGCAAAAAAGAAATAAACACATTTGCACACAAACACACCTAGAGCAATTGAGTATCTTCAGGTCAGTAACATCCATCTAACCATGTAAAGTTTTTTTTATATCATTGATAAAAATACAGTCCAGTTAGAAACAGTTAAAAAACACTCACACACACACTGCCAACTTAGATAAACACACTCATGTTCTATTATATTAGTTCTACTATTCTATTTTATTTCTCTATTTCTAATTTTGTAGGTTTCTCTAATCAGGCCCTCACAGGAACAGCTCAAAACAGTGAAATTTTTTTCGGGGGAGGGGGGGGGAGTCTTAGCTATGGAGCACAAACTGGAGTGATAGTGTTGTATAATCCAATCCCACATCAGGAAACATAAAGGTATATCTAAAGTGTATGGTGAGTGTACATGCTTACTGTTGGTAAAGTAATCTTGCAGGGTGAATAAGTGATTAAATTCACCCATTTTATAACTTCATTTTGGCAATGTAACACAAATTTTTTTTTCTCCATATTTCAGCTATGTTGGCATGTAATTAGTCTTTGCTTGCCTCAGTGCTCTCTCACAAAAGAAGGAAAAATGAAGCAAGGTGATGACAAAAAGAACTGATTTTACAAGCATAAGCCTTACCCTTTGAGAGACTGGCTAGTAGGGGATTACTTTAATTTCCAGTGATTTACGACTCATTTTATAAAGCACTAAAGTGTTTGTGGATTTAGACTTTTTTAAAAGCTGTTTCAACAGAATACAGATTTGACATTATGGATCTGTAATATATTGTTTAATTTTTTTAAAACTACATCGTTATTTTTAGTGACTTTTTTGTTTGTTGTCATACCAAACAAGTTCAGAATGTATGTACACTTATTTTAGTTTAAAAATACATTTAAACTAAATTAATCAGATTTTTGTGTATTTTAATGAAGTTCTTGTTTAGTTGTATATACCACTTATACCCTAAAGTATGAAAAAAAGATTATATATATTTGCAAAAAGATTAAGGAAACTGTCATGTGGAAGTTAATGCTTCTTATATTTTTTTCTCTCAGTTAGGTAAATAAAGTTTTTTCCAAAAAACTTCACCAAGAAGCGACCAACTACAAGAAAAAATAATGTTTACAATGTTTATAAGCCTGGGAAATGGACTATAATTTACATCACCTTTTTTTCTAAAATGAAATGGCTTAGGTTGTGTACAAACGGTTGATGTGAAAAATTTGGCTGTTTAAATAGAAGCCTATACATTTGCTCTAAAATGGGATAAAAATATGAAGTTTGTCAGAATCTAAGATTAGATGAGTTACTATCACCGGTATAAAAGCTGTGTTGCAAAATCTCTTGCAGTTAGAATATAAAACTTAGGCCACACTTAATTAAATATAGGTCACACTCAGTTAAAAAATAACATTATAAAAATAACATGATTAACTAACTTAATAAAACATATGAATATCATTTGGTCTAACTTGTGGTTAACAGGAGTTTTCTTCAAAAAATGAACATTGTTTAAAAGATAAAAAAGTACAAGTGGTAAAAAAAAATGAACTATGTACTTCAGTTATGTCCAAGTATGTACTTTTCACCTACACAGACTAATCTGCCATCAGGTGATTCACTGCTTAATTGATTATATTGATCATCACTTAGACAAATGGAAATGGAAATGCTCCAAGTATTTTAAAATGTAGTACAAAGGAAAACCGAGGACTAAATATCATGACTAAAGAAAAGAAAAAGCTATTAAAGGAAATTTAAAAATGGCAGTTAGGAAGTAAGGATTTACAAAAAAAACAAGATATCTATTTTCTGAATAACTGAAGATTTAATAATCACATATATGTTGTGTTTAATAGTTAATAATTTATAGTGTAACGAATCATGAACTTATGAACAAATCTTTCTATGTCATGCACTAAAGAAAAGATGGTATTGTTTAGTTTTCCATTGTTTAGTTCTCCAACTGTTTAACCAGCATTAATGTTGAGAGGTTGCTTAAAAGCTTACAAAAATCATGTTTGACGTTAAACTGGTAACACATTAAATTACTTTTCTCAGCTTAGTTGTAATTTTTTGTGGATTTTACATTATAGTAAAAAAAACAAGTGGTTTTAGATACAATCTTAAGTTTACAAAACTCTCAGGGTGTTTACAGACAAAATATTTTCAATGTGTACTTTCAGAGATGACAACACGCCTGCATTTCCAAAAATACAAAGCATTTCTTTTCCTTTAACCACAAACTACAATACTCAGATCAACAAAATAATTATTTCTTAAAAATTTATTTATTCATGAATAAACAGCATGGTCTTAACTCAACTTTATTAACACTATTTACTAAGAAATATTGTCTCAGAGCATCTAACTAAACTGTTTTAGGCCAAACATTCAATTTGGCATCATTTTTTAAACAACTATCCATTAAATGAACAGTTTCAAAGGATTACGTTCAATTGTAAAGAAACAAAAATGTTCAAGGTACTGGTGTATTCATTATCTCCCGCTTTATCCTCTAATACGGGGCGTGGTAGCTCAGTGGTTAGGGTGTTGGGCTGTCAATCTGAAGGTTGGGGGTTCAAATCCCAGGTCCACTGAAGTTACCAATGTGGGTCCTTGAGCAAGACCCTTAACCCTCATTGCTCCAGGGATGTTGTGATTAACCCTGTGCTCACCTTGTAAGTCGCTTTGGATAAAAGCGTCTGCTAAATGACCCAATTATTATTATTATTATTAATAGGGTCGTGGTGGGGTTCCCCATGCCCATACAGGGGAGAACGTTTCGGGTGCTGGGCAGATAGACCCAGGACAGGGCGCCAATCCATCGCTGGGCACACACTCACTCATACATACACACTCTATATGGGGCAATTTGGAGAATTCAATTGACTTGATCCATGTTTTTGGACTGTGGGAGGAAACCGGAGAACCCGAAGGAAACCGGAGAACCCGGAGGAAACCCACGCAGACACGGGGAGAACATGGAAACTCCACCCGGATGGGGATTCGAACCGGGAAAGCGCTGAGAGGCGAACGTGCTAACCACTAAGCCACCGTGCCGCCACTGGTGTATATATATATATAAATATTCTTAAAGCAGGGAAATGTCAATGTACATTTACATTTACATTTAGTCATTTAGCAGACACTTTTATCCAAAGCGACTTACAAATGAGAACACCACAAGTCAGAAGCCATGGAGAAAACCAACTATACTGTAAGTTCATCAAACCTGATTGTTATTGTGAATGTTTCTTTGCTGTTCTTTGTGGAAATCACAACATATAAGCCCAAAATGAAAAATGTAGTACTGTAATATGGTGATATGATTGATATTTTAGTAAATACTACTTTTTATCTTTCTAAATCACTCCTAACCATAACAAAAAATAATTGTAATTGTAATGAAAATAAGGTGTATTAGTGTGATCTCATGATGCAAGATATTAAATGTTACAAAAAATTGTGATTGTATAATTGGGTAAAAAACACATAAATATTTATTTATTTATTTTGTTAATTTAATAAATTCCTCATTCATTTTTGGCACATAAATTTTAATGCAAGCAGATTACAGACCTCAAGAGCCATTAGAAACACTGCATAAAATAATAATTACTTGAATGAACCAATGACCACTTAACCCTAGTATTCAATGAATGACAAATATGGAAGTAAATACAGCCAGGCCCATCTTTGTAGAAGCTCTCTTTCTAACCAGCTTTTCATAATACCATTGGGCTAAAATCCATTACTGTAGCTGAAATCATACATGACATACTGACTGATGTGCACCTGATTCACTGAAAATTGGATTTGGTAAATGTGCTCATTCTCTATCTCTTGCTGCATTCTTATCTACAAAAGTATGGAAGGCACGTGCCCTTCTGCTTCATTATGTTTGCATACAGTGGGTCACAGCGCAGCTTTCATATGCAGAAGTAATTAAGATTAAAGACTCTAGCTATATTCAATTTACAGAATCATAAAAAAAAAATCCAACAGAAATCAGTACATGACCAATACAAGGTTTTTATTCCTATGAACTTTCATACCAGCTACATACATTTCATGTTCTTTAGTTTTGACAGAGGTCATCAAACTGTACAAGCCTGACCTGTGTATTAAGAGAGATTGTGGTATCTTATCTCGTCAGTAATGAAGCTAAGATGTCTGTATTTTTTCTATCCATCTACATATGTGTATATGCTAGCTTTTTGACAATAGGAGAAAACCAAACTGCCAGAGAACACTCCAAGCAATCACCCCATTATACATAAATTAAAGTATGTATAAGTAAATATGATTTGGGGTTTACATGAGTTGTATATGAGCTAAATGCTCCACATTTAGAATGATATATAACAAATACTTACATGATGGAGCTATCCCAAAGTACACAAAATGGATTCATTGATCCCTGCAAGAATAAAAAAAAACAAATGTATATTATTCATGAATTTAAATAGCTCAAATTATAATCAACATATTGTGCAAGGTCAAATGTTTACTGAATTTTATAATGTTACAGGTTGATAACTGAATACATTTTACTTGGCCACAACCAAAAACATACATGCACTCTTACACGCTCATGTTCAGGCACACACAAATATATATTGCAAATGCTTATTAAAGATTAAATGTCTATAAAAAACTTGTTCTCTTCATATTTTGAAAAAATACTTGAAAACCAAATGATAGCCAAAACTAAATTCATGTAGCTGGATCGAGTTACAATGAATGAACTTGAATGAGTTAAAATCCACTGAATGAGTTAAATTATTATAATAATAAGGTTAATATGGTGACCGCACCCTTGTTATTAAGCTTTGTTTAAGTTCAGACATGTTCAGCTTTTATTAGGGTTTTACTTGTATTTCTCAATCCAACTTTATGAAGCCCATGGCTACAGAAAAATCACAAACCAGTAATTTTAAGACTGCATTCTTTTATATATTTTAATTCAATGTGAACATTCATTCATTCATTATCTTTGGCTTTATCCTATATTAGGGTCGCGGTGGGGTTCCCCATGCACATCCAGAACGTTTCAGGCGCTGGGCAGATACACCCAGGACAGGGTGCCAATCTATCGCTGGGCACACACACACACTCACACAAACACACTCTACATGGGGCAATTTGGGGAACTCAATTGACTTGATCCATGTTTTTGGACTGTGGGAGGAAACCGGAGAACCCGGAGGAAACCCACGCGGACACGGGGAATACATGGAAACTCCACCCAGATGGGGATTCGAACCGGGAATCCCTAGTGCTGAGAGGCGAACGTGCTAACCACTAAGCCACCGTGCCGCCCACTAAATGTGAACTTATCACACAATATACTTGCACATAGGTAATCTAATTCGTGATGCACTATTCACTGTTTTAATTTATGTGCACTCGCTGTCTCTATAAACTGCAAATAGAACCCAGGTTTTAAAATACCATACTTTTATTTGCCGGAGCTGCCACCTGTCATTATATTTACCATGGCTCGTTTTATTTTTGTTTAACTTTAATGCATTACCCCATAAATTCCCACTTTAGATTTCGGTATGTAAGAGGATTTGCTTTAATGCCAGCTGACTTAAAATTCAAGGTGACATTCTGCCAATCATTTAAAAATAAAATGTCATTATTAAAAATTATTCTACAGTATGTGGAGTAAAATAAAATCTGTTTAATAACCTGGTAAGGTGATTTATTTGGATGATGCAGTGCAGGATAATTGCTTACATTTGCCAAGTGAGCAAGTTCAATCTCCAGCTGAGCTTCTTTGAGCCTTGGTTCGGGTCTCATTGTTACAGCAATGACTTTGGAGTTCACAGCAGTGTTATTCCTGTTACAAATAGTCAATATATATATATGTATATATATATATATATATATATATATATATATATATATATATATATATATATATATATATATATATATATATATATACACACACTGTACATTGAAATGTAATAATAATATATACTAAACAAGATTTTTATTACCACATGTACTATTAAAATACCTAATAAACTTCTTGCCTGAATACTTAGGTGCTTTTACCAAATATTGATTTAATTTTCTATAAAATAAGTTTTGGTACTGTACTGTTTTAAAAACTTCATAATCTGATTAAAACAAAACAAGTAATTCAGATAAAATTAGGTAAATTAGAACACATTTACATATTAAAAATTATCAAAGAAATATTTAATTCCTGAAACATTTACAGAATCACATAAATATCAATATCAAGTCAAAACTTAATTAAATGCTTGTTTGATTTGCACATGATAAATGTATCACATAAATCAATCAAATCCTTCAAGAGTTATTTAAATCACTAATAATTTTGTGCATTGACAACTATGTTGGGATGAAACTCGAAATAAGCAAGTATGTCACTAGAAGTAATAGGTTGTAAAGTAAATTCCACTGAAAGAATGTGCTGAATGTGCACTGTTTAGAGATGAGGGCCTGCAATATCATAATCGAGAAAAACATGAACGGCTATAATGACTAGATAAAGCATTATGGACAGAAAGCTTACATTAGTCTTTAAGGGTGGGGCTAATGGGTTCCTGATTTTATATCCAACAATAATTTAAGGACTCCAAGGAGAAAGAGGTTGAAATCGTCAATTCCAAAATGTCAGAAAGCTCAGAAAAGCAATTTCAGCTCAATAAGAAATAACAAAATCAGGACTAGACTGGAAGAGGTTATTGATTCAATTAAGGTTGTCTGGGGAGGTATAGTATAGCCTCAGATTTTACAGAATTCAGTCTCAGGTAGCATCATTGTCACTGAATTATGTCCATGAGAATTAAAGCTAGAGGAAGCATAGTCTATCATACGTTGCATGCAAGCATATTTGGAACCAAGCATGAAACATGTCTAAATATGTTTGTCTACAGTACAGAGCAAGTTTTGGCATCCCTATATGACATTGTAAATCTTTTATTTGAAGTAGTAGCACGTTGTAAGGCACATACTTTAGATATATTCCATTTAATGTAGTGCATGAAGCTTACGGTTTTTGATAAATCTTAAGATGCAACTTTCATGTAATGATGTTAATGTTTGTAATGAGAAACACTATAAAATAAAGTAAACATGATAATTTCTCTCATTAGAACAATATATTTTAATGTTTCAGGTTGTGTCTTAAATAATTCTAATGATTTCTCATTAAAAAAAGAAAAACTGTAATTTCAGGTAATAACATACTACTTTATATCAGGGTCAGTATATGTCTGTATAACCAATTAAGT
This sequence comes from Corydoras sp. C115, assembly GCA_019802505.1. Classification (NCBI taxonomy): domain Eukaryota; kingdom Metazoa; phylum Chordata; class Actinopteri; order Siluriformes; family Callichthyidae; genus Corydoras; species Corydoras sp. C115. Next base: position 1,417,916 of record JAFMOC010000038.1, on the reverse strand, counting down.
TTTGCATTCAAGGTGATGTAATACCATCTTTATTGATTGTTTAGGATAATATTTTAGATGGCATAGAACAGCAATTCTTGTGACCATAATATATATATTTTTTTTACTTCAGTCATTGACAATGCTACTATATACCATATGAGCAGATTCATCATCTAACAGTTGCCAAGTAACATGTTTAAAGGCAGAATGCAGTGACACATTTCTGCAGTACTGCAGCATTTGAATCAGATTCAACATTGTAGCCTACACAAAGGTCATTTAAATTTATTTAGAGGTGATATTTTAAACTAAAGCAAGGTAGTTAAGGAATTATATATAAAATATTTCATAGAGCATCTAATGAATAATAACCCTGAACATTTACAAATTATAAGTGAAGGTAAAGAGGTATCACTACATTTACATTTAATCTATCCTAAAAATTTAATCACAATTGCTAAATCTTGGTCCTTTAATAAAACAAATCAAATGCAGATTATGATCTAAAGGATTTCTCAGCAGCACAACACAGATTTGGGTTTTGAGAAGTAACAGCACAACAGACTTAGTAAATAACTGTACAACCCATATTATATATGTATTGATGTATTTAATGATTGTTAATTACAAAACAAAATGTAGTACAAGCAGGTGTGTTCATTTTTTAGTTTAAATACTAATATTTATTAAAACTTAAGGAAATCAGGGTTTTTTTTAGGAATTGTAATATTCCAACTCAGAACTGTAACTTACTTTGGGGCAGGAAGCATAAGTCCCAAAGTTTTGTAGAGAACTGTTCCAAGAATGAACACAGAAGAGTCATCATTATCTGTAAAAGCAAAATATCATTGAAAACAAATGTTGATTACAAAGCCACATTTTTTTTATTACCACAGACAAGGTCTTACACAAATATCTAATCTTACCCTTATTTAATTTATTATTATTCAAACGTAAAAAGATTTTTCTCTACAGCAATTAAACAGACTGCTTTCAGCTGAAAAAAGTTCTCTAGATCAAAAGCTACAGCAGCTAAATTTTTAATGTTGAAGGCTTAAAGGCTACAGTTTCTAGTAAGATTGTGCAGAATGTGTCAAAATCTGCACATAATATTGTTTGTGTGCATGTTTTATTGCATTGACACAGTTTAGCTGTAAATTAAATCAGTATGCTTTATAGTTATCCCAAATCCTTTGCAAACAAAAAATTCCTGAAGTATTCTATAGATTGAGTCGTGTTCCCTCTTGCTGCTCTACTGGGTTTATAAGCAGGCCATTCTTTTGTATCTACTAATTGAATTTTTTTTCTTTTTACTCTTGCTTTTAGGAAAGGTAATACTGCTTACTGGTTATCTGCCAGGACAGCCAAGCCCATCAAGCACATTTTTCACTTTCTGAATATATATAGAAAGTTTTAGTAGTGTATTTTGTCTTCCCTAGGTGCCAAAGTTAAAAGTTAAAAGTTGAGCTTACTCGTGTTATATATACATGCATTTTTTAACATTCAGGTCAAAGCTATTGCAATTAAAACAATTAAAAAAAATATATGCCATAAGTTGCTGTCAACACAATCTCTGTCTCCAAAAATCTGAAAACGTATCAGTACATCTTATTGAATGTAATGTATTTTTGACAAAACGTTTGGTTAGTCTAGACAGACTAGATACTACATTATATATAAAGGAAGCATTTGTCTTTAAGTCACATATTCAAAGGAAATCTCATATGTCTGGTGTAAGAAGCAGTAAATACAGTATATATTGAAAAAATAATATGCTCTTTAAAAACTTTTAAAAGGAGCCAAACTAAACCAAACATTTATATTGGGCAGCAGCAATATAAGATGATATCAGAGGTAGCTGATCACAGAGGTGACAATGGGAACTATATCAATTCATCTTCATGAAAGAAAGCAATGATGTACTCTTCTATACTCTACCAAGAAAACTAAAGAGATGATTGTTCATATAGTGCCAGAAGATGGAAACCCTCAAATCGGGAGTCACTCAACTTGTTTCTGAGAATACAGCTATTACAGGATTTCTCTAAAAAAAGATAATGTGTATGATGAGGCTAGGTTATAGCCTTGTTGATGTAATATTGTTGATTTTGAAAGCCAAGAAACAGAATTTCAAGCTAAAATCAATAATGACTGTAGGAAATTGAATTTCAATTTGCACTGACAATCAATATTACAGTGCTTCAGGTTAATGCCCCAAAAACAGGGCAAATAATGGATATTCAACTTTTGCAAGTGTAATAAATGTGTCTTCTAATAAATAAGGGTGAAAGTCTATCTGAGTGTGTATGTGTACATGGTCCTGAATTTGTCAGGTATACAAATTCACACCATTGCCTTGATTACCAAAACATTTGACATGTTCACAGTGCATCTTAGCTGTTAAAATATGAACTGGAATTGATTGTGAAACAATTAACAAACTAATAAACTCATCAGACTTTCAGAATATGACAGGAAGATACTGTATTAAATATCTGTCTTGAAAGAAAACATTTGAAACAGGTTGCAATCAATTAAGAAAGAATCCCCAGGTATAAATAAATATATTTAATCATGATTTTTTAAATAAAGGACAATGACCAGTAATTCACTTATCTTATCCATCAATCCATCCATTGTCTTCCACTTTATCCTTTACTAGGGTCGCTCACTCACACAGACACACACACAGACACACTCTATATGGGGCAATTTGGAGAATTCAATTAACCTTGATCCATGTTTTTGGACTGTGGGAGGAAACTGGAGAACCTGGAAAAAACCCAAGGAGAACATGGAAACTCCACCCAGGGAATAACTAGCACTGAGAGGAAAATATACATATAGTCTAATTATTTTAAATAGGCTGATGATTTATTTACCTGTTACTTTCATGATAAGGGACACTTAAAATTTCCAGTTATTCATTCACCCAAACTTCAATTCACTCTTCATCAATCAATCTATCTTAAAACGTGATAAGTCTTTTTATTCCTCACGGACACAAAATAATTTAGTCTTTATACATTTGCAAGTTCATATGTTTACTAAATTAAAACTTGCCACCTCATTATATTCCCTCATTTCAAATATAATTGGGATTGTAATCATTGCAAGAAAAATAAAATAAAACTGCATGGCTCAATAAGCTCAGTGTGTAAACCTTCAGTATGTGGGATGAACAGTCCTTTAGGAATGACAACTTTGTCCTCGGAGTTCCTGGCCCAGTCCACCATTCCTTTTCGTCCCTTCATTGGGAAGTTTAAATCAGTCACCACAGACACAGCTGGCAGCCTCTGGATACTGGCCACTTGAGAAAAGAAAAAACATATAAGCATATTATGCTTATTCATATTATTTATGTCAATTTATTTAAAAACAGATCTCAAAGTGTAAGGATTGAAAAAATAGTCCAGTCATGTTTGTGTGTGTGTTTTAGTGTTAGACAAGTCTACAGGTACTGGAGCTGTCTTTGTGTTAATTGCAGGGCATACTGTGTGAAATCACTAGGGAATGGAAATTGTGCGAAAAAAAAAATGTGTGAGGTGTTGCAGAGAGAAGGGTTTCAAATACCACCAAGAAGCTAAATGGGATAAAGAAGATTATTAACCAAATGGAATATTAATATATTAGTTGCCTCTTGGTGAGTTATTTTTTTTTTTTTGAGTAAAGCATCCACATCACTGAAATAAAATATTTCCCTATAGACAATATCGCTAACCGCTCTTGTTTGCCAATTACTGGTGTTGATGCTTGAACTGCATAAAGGTGGTGAGACATCTTGAGTTGCTTCTTGGCGGTTGTAAAGAGTATATAAACCTCTGCAGGATCCTGAAGAGTAAGTATGTCAAATGTTGTGGTAATCAAAGCAACAGTGGGAATTTGTATACACACACTTTTAAACTTTGAACTTATTAATATCTAAATATAACATATAAGATATAACTTAAGGATTATGGAGGTTGGATTTTGGTAATTTATATTATCTTTGCAGGGGAAAAAAAAGAGAGCGCTATGCAAAGGTGACATTGCCCGTGGTGATAAAAAAAAATTTGGTATAAAACTGGTCACTTAGTACAGGATGAAACCTTGATTTGTTTTTATGTGCAGTTATTTCTGGAAGAAGTCAAATACCTTAAGCGAAGTTATTTGATTAAAGGTGCATGGTGACAGAGGTTCTTTATTGCTGTATTGCAGAGAAGCCATAAATTAAGTCAGAAATGATGCAGCAATATCTTACAGAGCCAACTGATTTCCATTTGGCCAGTGCAGCACCATCGTTTTGTCCTTTTAATTAAAAGAGGCTGATGTTAACTGGGAAATCAGATTACAAAGTATGGATGATGGTGAGAATGTTAATGCGGCTCAGATTAATCTAAATCAATGACGGGGCAGAAACCATTTACTCAGCAATGCACAAGTATTTTCTTTAGAAATGTTATTAAACACATCCCCTTTACTCTTTATGATAATGTAACATTTGGAATAGTGTCAAACAGAGCTTACTGCGTAATTTTAGATGTAATAAAGCATTTATAAACATTAAAATTGCTATAACAGAAAATTCGAGAGAGAGAGAGAGAGAGAGAGATAGAGAGAGAGATAGAGATAGAGATAGAGATAGAGATAGAGATAGATAGATAGATAGATAGATAGATAGATAGATAGATAGATAGATAGATAGATAGATAGATAGATAGATTACCTAGATTTCCTGTCATCAGGTAGGCATTGTGAAAATCTTTCATGCCAAGACCAACAATGTGAATAAACTCCTCAATAACCTGCATTAACTCCACAGCTCCTGGATATATCTGGAAAAAAAGACAGCCAATAAAGGATTAGAAGCAAACAATTTTAGCCCCTGGCTATTATGTACATACCTTTCCCTCTGTACTGGAATGTACTAAAGCAACTGTTATTCCAAACGTTATAAACCACAATTAACACTTTGTGGTTTATACAAAACTGTTGGTCTGTCTATCTGTCGATTTAACGATTTGTCTATTTATGTATGTATTGAGCCATCAAACTATCTAGGTCCTTTCCGTATGGACTCTGCATGTCCTCCCTGTGCCTAAATAGTTTTTTTCCTAGGCTCTTCTGTTTCCTCACACATACCAAAGACATGTTAAGAGATAAATGGGGGAACTGCCCAATAATTGATTTGTTTGTAACCTATAGTTGAGGAAAGAATATAGAGTATCCAAGGAGGTCAGACAGGACTGAATGAATAGCATGCACACACACACACACACACACACACACACACACATACACACACACACACACACACACACACACACACACACACACACACACACACACACACACACACACACACACTTAATATTATATACCTTTCTGCAGTACCTTTTTAACTGTTAAAAAAATTGCACAAGATTGGCATAATCAAAAAATCCCACTAGCAATCATGTTTTATACCACCCAATTATTTTCACTTCAGACAGAAATAAATGATTTTGTTCTGTTAAATTGCAGATTTAAATCATTTAAATAAAAAGTATTTTTAGTTAAAAATTAGCATGTTCTTTCCCATAACAGTTATTTTCCCCATAGTCCAAGGACATTTAAGTCAGGTGAATCAGAAATAGTTTATAGCCCGAGTGTGAATATGTGCATGAATGTTTATTTGTGCATACAGTTTGAGTACTCCTGTGACTTAGGTGGAGGTATAATAGCTAGTACATCGCAACTTTTCTCGCTTTGCCACTGTTTGCCGAATGATTGACAGTCAATAATTAATAGGCACACTGGGAGCGAAGATGGACTACTGAGTCAAATACCTAATAATTACACTGGATGGCAAGGACCCATGAGTGCTGGGTTGCAGCCAGAACCGTCAGTCTTGTCATGGTCAAATAGGACCATTGGCTCTCTTAGACATTATCTGCTCTCTCTCTCTCTCTCTCTCTCTCTCTCTCTCTCTCTCTCTCTCTCTCTCTCTCTCTCTCTCTCTCCATGGCAACAAGGCTAGTGAAGTGTGGAAGAAATCTGAAGTGCGGGAAATGGACGAGACAGATGGCCATTAAAGGAAAGTGGAAAATACAGCTGATTTCTCCTAGATGTCCAGGTTGCGTACAGTGCAACGTGTTGTCGAACAGACAAAATGCTCTGTGTGACTGACAATCAATAGGTAAGATATATTCTGTTTTGTGCCTTTTCATTTAAACATAAGCAGTCCCAATGTTTAGCTGATCTTTGGGTATTATAAAACCTGGGTAACCCCTGTGACATGTACCATTTAATATCAATCAAAGAATAAAACGTCAGAGGGAAGTCACTGCTGCTTTATTTATTTCTAAACTTTGGATAACAAAATTAGGCAGGAACTATTATTTTTAGTAAGATATGTTCCCTCCCTTACATTCCAAAATAGCATAGAGCAATGCATTTTTTTTGAGAGTTAGAAGATGATTATATAAAGGTGATGTTTGAGTTGATGTGATGATCTGCAAACTTACAGGTAATTTGTTAAAGCAATAAATGCAAATTTAATATAAATGTGTCGATTAAAAATATGCAGATACATGTGTATATACTGTATTGTGGCAAAACCTAAAGACTGGCCAACATGAGCTAGCATGAGTCCAAATAATGCAGTTTACAGGTTGAATTAGATTTATGGTACTTTTAATGTTATTATTATTAATGATAATAATACTTATAATATTACTACTGCTACTACTACTAATAATAAAAAGGATGTCATAACGGTTAGATTGTCTGCCAGGTTTGAATTCTGATCCAGGTGGAGTTTCCATGTTCTTTTTGTGTCTGTGTGGGTTTCTCCGGGTTCTCCAGTTTCCTTCCACAGTCCAAAAACATTATTCAGTGATTTAATTTAAACCTTGATTCAAGGTTTTGCATGCTTTAAATTGCCCCCATATAGTGTGTATGTGAGTGAGTGCCCAGTAATGGATTGGCACCTTGTCCTGCGTGTAGCTGCCCAACTCACATAACATTCTCCCTTAGATGGTCATGGGGTTAACATACCATGACTCAAGTAATAAATAAAGTGGAAGAAAATAAGAAAACATTATAACAAAAAATAAGAATAATGCTAAATCTATTTGCCCATATGATACAATTTAACAAAACTGAACAAATTAAACAATTTTAATTTAAGAAAATTGTTTAAAAGTTACTTTATCTATATGTTTGATTCCTGATAATTTCTAGCCATTAATTTAATGTTTGGACCATTAAATTCTGTTGTTATACATTACACTTCTTGTTTAACTAAATTAAGTACACATTAGCAAAGATACACAAATGAGGTAGTTAACTTTTACAGGTGTTATAGGTTAAGTGAATCAGAGCGGGAGAGAGACAGTCAATATAAGAGAAACGTCATCAAACATGGTGACAAAGCATCTTTAGAGGAGTGTTGCTTTTGCTGCTGCCATCATGTGGTTTCAGGGGGCAGTGCAGCACACTACCTAATCCCATCGATTACAAGGGGCACTCATCGTCTGACAGAATGCAACTGCTTTTGCAGACAGGCTTACATTTTGTCTTGGCTCTCACCTGTAGCTGCAACACTAACTGTGAGGATCAATTTGCTTGGTGCAGTCAGGCCTTGTCATTTCAATGAACTGAGGCACACACTAGACCCTTTTTACACAAGTGTTGAGACACAGATCTGGATTTAGGTGATTCGTTTAGTCCAGATTGCCACTGTTTTAAGACAATGAATGGACACAGCCCCCAGATACACACTCAAAAGTCTTGTAGCAAGGCTTCTCTATCTCTCTGTAATTCACAGCACATTTGCACCTTGCCACTGTTGTATTCATTTGTATTGTTTATTCCATATTTATATATATATATTTTTTTTCTACTATTTTTCCATAGTACATATGTATGTGTCATCATCTGCACCAAAAAAATCATCTAGGACTTAGCGAAATAAAGTTACTGATTCTCAAAGGAGCGAAAGCTGTATACATTGCAAATAGATACATTGCTGAATACATTGCAAATACATATTTGCAAACTGGACAGCAATTTAAATGACATTGAAAAAAGCTTCTGTAAGTGTAATGTATATGTGTCTCATGTATCTGTGTAGTGCATACTGCATACATATTCAGTACTGAGGTTCTAGATAATGCACACCACAATCCACAACATATTTTCAAAGGCTAATAAATTTGTTACAAATCTGAAGAGTCTAGTTATTTCTGTGTAAATTGTGTAGCATGTAAAATTGAATTTACCTGCTGGGCATCTTCCCATTTCTCTCTGTTTTCCTCCTCTAGCAGATTACTGATGATCTGAAAAAAGTTCTGTGCAGAAAGAAGAAGCTCACGATAAATGAAACATCATTAACTCTCATTTCCTTTGCAATAGTTATGGAAATGCTATACATATGTGTATAAGCATTCATCTTTAGCTGGAGCGTTGTGAGCTTTCAAAGCAATTCATGCTGTGATAAGTAATCTAAAACACAACAAATACAGAAGGCTACATATAGGTGTCGTTTGTCTATTTCTGTATTCCAAAGAATCAGCAAATTTGTCTGCCCTGTTGTGACTAACATTAGCACAAGCTCCCTTCCTGCAGGTGGTCTTTGAATAGACACACACACACTTATGCATGCTGCATAATGAAGAATCTCTCCTGCAGTCTAAACAAATGCCATCTTGGGTAATTACGGAAAGGAGCCACAACAGTGATTTGTGGAAAGATGAATCTGTCAGGTGGTGTCATCCTCAAAATGCACCTGGGAGCTTCCGCTGCCTTTCGTTGGAAGATTTTCTTGATGAATCCGAAACACAAATGTGCAGAATCGCAAAAGTTGAAGTGTTTCTTAAATATGTTGAATTGAAGCAACTGCACAAGCCTGTTGGATCAGATTGGATAAATGTGCAGATAATGTACGGGTAAGAAATGAGGAAAACGGCTATGTGTATCTAGTTCTTTGTCCAATCTGAGCTTCAGTTCCGAAGGTCTCTTTGCTCTGATGCAGTGATTTTTTTTGGCTTGAGTGCTTATGCTCCCTCTGGTGGTTATACATCCATGGAAACTGCATTGCTGCAGATCATAGTCATTATACAGATGTACACACATTTGATAAAGCAGACTATAAAGATGTAAAGATGTGATGTTAATGTCATACTTTATATCCTTATATATTTTTTTAACTTCATTTATGCAATTATTTATTAATTAATACCCCTAGCCTGGTTTAATGTTTTAAATGCTACAAACATGATTTTAAGTGTAATATATAAAATAAAATTACATTCATTAGTGATCAAATATGCTTGACTTTACACCAAAAGCAATGGAACAGCAAACAGCTTTACAAACAAATCATTATGCACAGGTTGTTTGTATGCACTACTTTTGCTATTTAATTAATATTATTGCATATCAAGCCCAGTAAACACACACACACACACACACACACACACACACACACACACACACACACACACACACACACACACACACACACAGTGAAGGTTTTTACACATTCAATGGGGAACTCAAATTTTAGAAACACTTACCTGAACATCATCAGAGGATGGTTCATAACTGGCTCTTTTAAAAGTGTCAGTGACATTCCGTAAAATTTCCACAGAAGAGAGCAGGTCACCAGCATAGAAGTTCCGTCTCTGGGTAAGGTCCAGTAGAACTTTGGTTACCTGGGACATACCGTCTCCTGCCAGATTTCTCTGCCCCTTGGCAAGATGCCCTTGGACCTGTAGCAGAATATATAATATATGTTAATTTGGATTAACATCAGAGCTTTGTAATATTTTGTAGTACTGGATTGGCCCTAGAAATACTACATTTTATAATATGTTATTTATACTGTACATGAGCAAAGACATAAGAACCTGAATATCCACCCAGGTACATCAATCAAACAGCCTTTATTTTTTTTTTCTCAAAAGAATTGTTCAAAATGCATTTGTATAAAATTTGAATTCATTGAAGCTGACTGTGTGGGATAATGATGAGAAGGGGTGATCATTTTCATACAGAGCAAATAACAGTTAGAATTATAAATTACACAACAAAGTAAAAAAAACATATATATATATATATATATATATATATATATAAACATCAATAAAGTTAAAAATCAAAACTTATCTTTTTAGTTTTCTTTTTTTATTTTTGAAGTAAAAAGCTATGACATGAAGTATATTTTATGCTTTATATATTTTTTAAGATTTAAAAAAGAACATGATGAATCATAATCAGTAGTGAGAGTAGTTCTAGGAACTCCGGTGACATTTGAAAATGGTTATAAGTGCAACTTAGTACATGTTGTACGACAGCGATTATAGTGTTGGGATCGATTTGGAGCTGAATGTAGTGAAGACTGTTGACAGAATAAAATATGGAAAAAAATATAAATAAATAAAAAATTGTATTGCACATATAGCTATATACTGAAAAGCTGTCTGCAAAATAGTACTTTTAAAAATAATTTTATTTAATCAATCTTTTTGTTTTAATATTCATTTTTTTTAATTATCTCAAAATATTGTTTGTAGTTTGTCGTTTTCAGTGAGAGTATCAAAAATTGCATATCAGTATTTTGACTACATTAAAATTGTTTGACCACATGTTGATACAGATTTAATTGTTATTATGTAATTGTTAGTATTTTTGTTACATATTCAGCTTATTGTTTATTGCTTTTCACCCTACACCTAAGATCAGTTTATTTTAAAGAAATGCCTATGTAGTGATACCAGTTAAAATGAATATCGAGAGACATAAAGGTCAAAAATTTAATTAAAAATGTTAGGACGCCTCTTCTTAAAAACATTTTGTTGAATTTGCAATAACTCAAAATCCTATACTCCTATAACACATGACTATTTCTTTCTAAAAATTAAGACTAAATCTTAATAAACATTTACTACTGAAAGTAAATAAAAACTACATCCAAAATGTTAAATATGGCACTACTTTGACACAGAGGTGAGGAAGAGAAAAAGTAGATTTATATTCATTCATTCATTATCTTCCGCTTTATCCTATATTAGGGTCGCGATGGGGTTCCCAATGCCCATCCAGGGGAGAACGTTTCGGGGGCTGGGCAGATACACCCAGGACAGGGCACCAATCCTTCGCTGGGCACACACTCACTCACACAGACACGCACGCATACACACTCTATATGGGGCAATTTGGAGAACTCAATTGACTTGTTCCATGTTTTTGGACTGTGGAAGGAAACCGGAGAACCCGGAGGAAACCCACGCAGACACGGGGAGAACATGGAAACTCCACCCAGATGGGGATTCGAACCGGGAATCCCTAGTGCTGAGAGGCGAACGTGCTAACCACTAAGCCACCGTGCCGCCCAGAGTAGATTTATAAAGAATTATAAAAAGAAGATTTTTGTTTTACAGACAATAAAAGTTTTTTTTTCATGAAGAATTTAGTCTATATAAAGCTGCAGGAATGTGTGAAGAAATATCAAACAGCACTGCTTTGACAGAAACACGAATATGCCCATTTACAAATCATTTACAGCAGCTATAAGGCAAACGTCTTCATGCTGAATTTAAATGTATTGCTGTGCGTGAAGTAGATCCAGCAAGCTTTTAAATGCTATAGAACTGCAAAGTATGATTAAAGAGAGAGAGAAAAAAAAAACACCCACACACACCCACATACATTTATGTGCTGCACTGCGGAAGCATGTTTGAGGTATATCTATTAGCTGGCTAAAAAAATTGCAGTATGCTTTTATTCACTAGCACGCAGTTAGTGGCTGAGCTTTCATCAGTGCACCTACCGACTGCTGTAAATATCTGTATTCATTTTGAATGCATCGTGCATAGCTGGGCTGCTCCCAGTAAGCAATCCCACGCTGATCCAGAGAGCACCGTCGACTAGTTGTGCCTGCAAACGATGAAAGAGAAAAGAGACAGAATAAGGAACAAATAGAAAAACTGCACAAAAAAGAAACTGAATATCAAGGGACAGATGTGACAAAGAGGGTGATTTTTGAGGTGATTTTCGTGTAATCCCTTTTTTCTATGTTCTTGTTTCATCTGGCAGCCTGTACATCTTTGTATTATTGCCAGACTGGTACAGAAAAGCCAAGCTACATCCTTAGATGATGTTGCCGTTGAATCATGCATAGGACTTGGTCATCGGAGCACTATATTGCAAGCCCTAAAATCTTTGCTGCAGTTTTCTTTCACTGGTAATTCCCAAGCAAAAATATAACAATTTAATGCAGCAGTCTGTAATGATTTACACAGTATACACTTTAACCTTCCAAGCCTGATCACAGAATTTGTTCTCAGACCCATGGACTGTAAAAGCTCCATTAAACCACAGTTGTGCTGCTTGTGCAAAAACTCATGCAGAAACCTAAAATAATTTATAGTGATTTAGTATAGTAAATAGTAAAGTAAAACAGTAAAGTAAGTTGTTGCCAAATTTTCAGTTTGCACACAAACACACGTCCATATACATCTACACAATCTTAAAATACAAAATTGAGAGATACAATTTCATATTCAAAGCCTACTCCACCTGCTTTGTCCCAGTTCTATGGGTGTGTTATCTCTTGCTCTAGTCATTGTAACATTTTGCCTGGATCCTCTTTTTTTCCTCCATGCATTCTTTTTCTTCGAGACAAAATGGAAGGCAGAAAAATCCAGGGGCATTCAAAGTATCACAGTATTGTATAGTGTGCCAGTGTGACTTCATTTTACATTTAATTATATGAGCACCTTTAGCAAGACCCTCTTGGATAAGCCAACAGGTACAGGGAGAATAAGAGAGTGAGATTCTAAAGCTGTCAGCAAAGGCAATTCACTCAAATGTAGCAGGGATATAAATTATTCTTTTTTCCCCCTGGTTTGGACATTTTTCTTTATACTTTTTCCTTTTTTTGTCATCAAAGCAAAACCTGACAAAACTAGATTGGTGATAACGCAATGCAGTAGTAAGGTTATAGTTTCAGTGTCTTTCTGTGGGTTTGGCCAAGTAACCTTAGATAATTATAATTCATTCGTTCATTACCTCCCGCTTTATCCTCTATTAGGGTCGCGGTGGGGTTCCCCATGCCCATCCAGGGGAGAACATCTCGGGCGCTGGGCAGATAGACCCAGGACAGGGCGCCAATCCATCGCTGGGCGATAATTATTATACTTCATAAAAATGTAATTCTTATAATTCCTTTAGAAAAGGATTTTCATGATAATAGGACACACACACACACACACACACACACACACACACACACACTAAGGTTCTTACCATGCTTTCTTAAATATATATATGTGTGTATATATATTTAAGAAAGCATGGTAAGAACCTTAGCAAATAACTCTGCTTTTTAATCCAAATAAACTTTTAGAATGCAGAGGTGGGATTTCAGATGGACTATAGTCTAGAATTGTAGAACTACAAAGTCCATTTTTACAGAAAGTTTAATTAATAACAGACAATAAGTGGAGCACAAAGGAGGTGTGTCCAAACTTTTGACTGGTATTGTATACATCTGTATACAGCATCCTGTAAGCACTGATTAGGGATTAAAGTATGACTAACACAAACTGGACCGAAACAAACAATCTACTATCTCTGACATTTACAAGGTGGTACAAAAGGAGAGATGTGTTTAATGAAATGCACAGTAAGGAAACACAGTGTTTAAAAAGTCACCAGTGTGGCTGTGTCTGACCCAATTATAACTGCACAACACACCAATACACCACCACATTATTGTTTTCGTCAGTGCTGAGAAACATTTACCCATATATACTCATTAATAATGGCACTAATATCTTAGCTTTATTTGAGGAATACAAAATACAGTGTAATCGTGACTAAAAGTGACTAAGAAATTTGTTGAGTCTTATTAATCAAATTATAAAAAAAGCCCATATATTTAGGTACCCAGACAGCGACAAAAATGTCTGTTTTACTGATTCAGATAAATGTAAAAGAAATGTGATAAATGTAAATTACAACAAAGGAATTAAAGTTTATTGTGTATTTACTTTTGCAGTTATGATAACCAGTTATTGGAAGTTTTTCATTTAGTTTTTTTTTGTGATTGTTATGTTTGTTTGTCAAACTGATAATAACATAATTTGTTTTTTTACACTGTCAGTTTTTGTAACATTATCGGTTTAATTAACAGCATACCTAAATATGTCTGTTACCTAGGAACTCAAAACTTAAGCCATTTCATGTGTACCCTTACCTGTGGCATTAGGAGGGCATCTGTTAAAAGCTAGTTCTCCAGATGGTGTTCTCCTCCATAACATAGACACTGCATAGTCCTCAGGACAGATCTCATAGGGAGCTGCATTTGAGAAAATAAATAAATTATGTAAATGCTTGTACACAAGGTAGATGTTAAAAACATTTTCAAAACTAGAATAGGGCTACATTATTCTTTTCATGATAATGTGATGCAGTTTCCATCTTAAAATTTATATCCTAACAAAAAGCATTTAAAAGTCTTAGAAACTATCATGGGTTTTGTCATCAACAACTGCTATTTTTAACACACTTCAGAAAATGAAGTACTCCAGTCTGTCTGTTATTGTGAGAAAGTATACAAGAGGGAAAAGTCTCTTGCTCACTGGATTCTATCCCAGATGCTTCAGCTGATCACGCACAGTCTTTTACTCTTCATTTCATCTACCATAAACACCTCCCTATCCTACAGTCATCTGTTCTTACTCAGAATAACCCATAGCCACAGAACCATTCTGGCTTCAAAGTAGCTCGCTCCAAAAAAACTGTCATCTCAGTTCTTTATAAAAAAAAAAAAAATCTCCATGCCGCTGAAGCAGCAATGCTCTCATCTACTCAGAACTATTTTTTTAGACTATTCATTTGCCTTTGTCACAGTTAGTCATCATTTTTTTCTGTCCATCCTTTTCAGTCTTATAATCAATGTCTCAGCATGACATTGATTGCCTTTTTAACTGGACAGATTGGCTGTCATTCAAAGACGACACTCCTAGATCACACAGTTTCTCGACAGGTGTCCCACAGGGTTTAGTGCTAAGCCATCATGTTTTCTTTACCTACATTCAGTCTTTTTATAAAGTTAAAAACTCTCTGGATTTTTCATTGTTATAACTACTTACACTTTATTTTTGTTTTTTAGTCATCTTAATCCCATTTCTAATGTGTACAGGTCTGGTGAATATCTCATAAAAACTCCAGAAAAACTATGCTGCTTCACATTTTAGACCACATTTATATACAGTACTATGTCCCTAGAGAACTCCTATCTAAATCAAGTCCTATAAGGAAGAGGTCGCTAAACTAAAAACTAAAGTGAATTTCATTGTAATACTACTTTACAACATGAACATTCACCCATCATGTCTCTCGTCTTATCAATACTAGATTGCTGAAACTATCTAACTGATGATCTCCCCTAGAGATCTCTCAATTTGAACCCCGAATGCAGCTGCACGATAGCCCTTCATTTTACACTCTCCCATACTCCATTCTATAGATGCCTGAATCAGTTTTAAAACACAGATGCCTGTTTAAAAAGCTAAAGTGATCTGGCTCTATTTTACTTGCAAGCACTAATCTCTTAATAGGGATTTAACAGATTGGTATTCTTGGATTGTAGGCCATCTGTACTAGCAGGAGAAAATGTTTACTAGGAAAAATGGAAGCACTTCTATAAGTCACTCTGGATCAAAGTGTTTGCCTAAAGATATGAATGCAAATGTCTTATTGCAACTAGACACATTTTTGTATATATATATATATATATATATATATATATATATATATATATATATATATATATATATATATATATATATATATATACACACACACACACACATTCACACAGTGGTTCTTGAAAGTATTTAAACCAGTTAGAATTTTCAATATTGCTACATAAATATAAATTTTACCAAATAATTCATTCTATTTTTAAATAAGTCAATTGTCATTATTTATTAAGGAAGAAAATCCAGTATTACATACAAAAATATATGCTTTTGGATAAGCAGTTAATTCCAAAAGGTGAAATTAGTGTCAGGTTTTAGTTAATGTATGAAAGGTCTTTAGTTATTTAAAGGTTGCTTTGGGTTTTTTTTTCGGTCCCTTAGTTTCCTTAGGGAATATTTTATTATATGCTTTGAGGTGATCTTAGTTCATTGCTCACTCCAGAGAATGGTCTGACTGCGGATGGGTGATTTTCAAACTCCTTAAAAACATTTTCCAGCCTGATGAGCATCATGTAATCCTTGTACTTTGAATAAAATATGGCATATACAACCATCTCATACATTCTACTTCAATATGTATGATGGCATGTACATGCTGACTTGACCTGACTTGAGTCGAGTTCGGGAATGGTATGCACATTAATGAAATGAAAGCAGGTGAACCTGTAGAAGTAATGTATGGTCAATTTTTTTTTTTTTCTGTGCAGTGAGCATGCTGAGAGTAAGAGTGCAAGTGGCTAAGTGTATAAAAATGTATATTGTCTGTTCATGTATTAAAACAAAAAATGAAAACAAAATTAAGTTGTTTATTGTGGCTACTAAAACCCTTTTAAGTTCACTCAGTCTTTAATCTGTAAGAACTGTTATACATAGAACTATACATAGATATTTAAAAGAACCAATAGAATCACATGCTATAAACAAGACCACAAAAAATCTTCTGCAAATTAAATCTTTACTATGAAAAATTATTTACTTTTAACTTACTTTAATGCCACTAATTTACTAATTTACATGGGGCCAGAGGCTAGAATGATGACAGAACCAGGTGTGTAAAAATTAATCTGAAGATATCTTTGTACATACATATTTTTGGGGATTTTTATTATCCACTTGAGATAATCCAAGAGTAAAGTCTCTGGTGAAAGGGTGCTTGCATAGACCTGTACACACATTTCTGCCTAGACTTTTAAATAAATAATATTTTCCTGCAGATATGGCTTTTTCTAAAAAGGCAAATAATTACCTTTACATTGCTTTTTCATTTAGCCTTCTTTTTGACCACTCTAGAATAATTACCTCTGGAGGCTCAGCAGTCTATAGAAATACCTGGACAACGTTGCTCACTGCATTTGCGGACCTCTTCACCATTGCCCTCGCACTGCTGCCCAGTCACTGCTTGCCCCTGGCAGACACGTACACGCCTCTGCCAGCCTCCATCACATGACTTAGAGCAGCCGCTCCATGGCCCCCAGGGGTTCCATTGGCCATTTGCTGAAGAGCACACACACACACACACACACACACAAACACACACACACACACACACACACACACATCAGTATGGAGGGTTCATTCTCAAAGCCATTTTGATTACTCCATTAGTTTTCTTCCCTTTATAATGTGTGCACTCGAGCCACACCATCTTTCAAAACATTCATCCTTCTCAATCATAGTAACAATGGCCTCTGCATTAATGACACTTTGAACATTAGGTAATTTGCTCGTAACATAATACAAGCAAAAATATAGTCCAACATTATAAAATTGTCATAAATAATAGCTTTTAAGTATTTTTCTATTTTAGCCAGACATGTTTTGGCACTTAGTTATATCATAAAATAGTTTTGTATTCAATCATTGCAAAGTGAAATTAACAGGAATGAATATAATGACCTGTAATAATGGGACACAGCTTATGCATGATATAAAGTATGCTGTAAAAGGGTGTATGGTGCATGTTGCGGTAATTTCTCTTACTTTTAAAAGACATTTTATGGGAAAGGATAAAACAGCCATTATATTGTTTATGGTATTTAATAAACAGCATTAAGTCTGCCATAAAAAAAATCCTGTGTTGTGTATCGTAAATTAAAGTGTGATACATAAAACACCACAAGCATGTGAATGATGGCATATTTATTGCTCTGCATTCTAAGCATTTTAACATTTCACATTATTTACCCAAGGACATATATAATGTAAAATGTTTACACATAAAAATTGTAGGTAATGGCACCCTGAGACATTAGCAGTTAGATATCAAGCACTTTAAAAAGAGCTTAAATAACTTTAGGATTTATTTTTAACCTAATGCCCTTAAACTTCCCTTAAACAATCCTTAAATATATTTTATGGATTGTTATATCCACAATGATTTTCATTTATTAGTTTCACCTACTTTAATCTTTACTATGTTCTAGGTGTCATTGTAAATAAAAAAATGACATTTTTTCCCCAAACATTTAAAGCTTAGCATGTCAAGCACATGTATTGCATTTGTATTGTACACAATTTAAGTAAAAGAGTAAGTAAAAGAAAATGAGTTCAATGACATTTGGGAACCTTTTGTAGACCTTCGCTTCCCTTATTTATGTACATATAATAGAAATGTATAGAATTGTTTTCTTCTTTTCTTTCTCTTTTTCTTTATTTTCTTTACCAGTTTCAGTCACACCATTTTCCAAACTGTCAGGCCACCTACTGCTGCAGCTGTAATAATGGTATTCTATGTTGAATCCACTACTAACGTCACTAACAATTTTTCCTTCTAAGAAGATTGGATGGCTTTATACAGTTTTTGTTGTACAAATATACAAATTGTACAAATATACAAATAATTTTACCTGTGCATTCAGGGTTGTGACACTCACGGCTTTCTGCCCAATGACCGCGACACTCTGAGCCACCGTGAGCTGCAGCTGAACACTGGCGCTTTCTTTGCTGTGTTCCGTTGGCACAGGTCACTGAGCAATCACTCCATGCACTCCATTCTTGCCACTGACCATCCACTGCAACAATAATTATATGGTTAATTAAAAAGGCATAGCTAAATATTAGTCAGTTTTGTCATGTCACAAATAAATCAGTAGAATTTGTTTATTACCAGCTGATAAAATCTCAAAAATAAATGTTCACGTTTTTTTTCTACATTTTTTCTATATGCCATATGCTATTAAAATCAAAATTAATTAATTGACCTCTGTTTAGTGTCTGCATAGGTGAAATCACATTCCAAAAACATATTACAAAATGAACCCAAGTAACAATCTAGAGCTCTGAGTACTATACTGGTACATTGTTGGTTTTATTATTTTAAATGATCATCTAAACAGTGGTTGCATTTTGTTGAAAATAAAATAAAATAAAATAAAATAAAATATGATATTAAAAGCCTGTGCTTGTCAACAAAACATGAAGTAGATGAACCATCTCTACAGCAAAATTAGATGATTTAATAAAAAAAAGCTTCTAATTGTCTTTTTTTACTGAATAGGCTGAAGCTTTTAAGGAGATAAACAAAGCAGGCTGTGATCGGATGGATCACAATCTGTCTGTTACCTCACTGAAGCCAAAATTTGCTGTGTAGAGAATCTTATCATGGCAAATCTACTTTTCATTCATGGCCAATAGTGGCTAAATGATTTTTCACCAGCCCCATGAGCCATGTCATCGTTATAACGCCTGCTCTGTTTTTTAATACTTTTGGAAAAGGGAATGAGTGGGTATCAACCTTGAGGGGTATCTGAAAAAGGCTTTATTTAAACTGTATTGGTCTCAGAGGATGGTGGCGCCATGCACATCCAAAATTAGTGAAGCAATTTTCAATTTGCAGCTAAATTGATTAAGGTTAGAGAACAGCAAGAGGAGTCGAAGGATCAGAGTAACACAGTGGGAGTTCAAATTGAAGCATGGCTCTGTCGTATGTAATTCACCATGAAAAAACGATAGGAGGAATAAACGGAAAACAGACCTGGGCAGAGGGCAATGTTGCAAAGTTTGCTCTGAGTCTCAGGGCCATCACAACCTCTGCCACCATGCTGAGGCGGTGTGCAGACACGGGTCCGGGTGCGGTGACCCCGGCCACAGGTGAAAGAGCACAGGCTCCATGGAGACCACTCCTCCCACACGCCGTGCACTGCCAACACATTAAAGAAGTTAGAGTACACTGGGACAAACCTATCTCTTATACACATAAATGAACTTTGAATCTATTTTAAACATACTTATAATATTATGAGTTATAACAAGAAACTGGGTATAATCATGCAGATTTGAATATGTAAAATGAATGAAAATGCACCTAGAAAGACTGTAGACAAGTGAGTGTCGGATTGAATTTTTATAACTCGTCCTTTCTCTCTGTGTACCGATTAGTTTGTACTTATCATTAAGTAAGCATTTTCAAAAAAAACACTCATATACAGTAAATGGCAAATATATGCTTTCCATATGCAGATGAATAGTCCTTCCTGTTTCATTCCACAAAAAAAATTGGTGTCCCAACTGTTTAATATTTAAAATGCTATTTGTTACTTGGTCCCTAATGCACATTTAAATCCAATTTTAAAGGCGTATTAAAACTCAAATATTGTACAGCAAACAGGTTATGTAACACTATCTGCCTATGCAATATTTCTTCTTGATCATGAAAGCCTTAAAAAGCAAATGCCATTTGAATTCCATTAATTCTCACCAGATGTTAAACATCTTCTTCCTTCTTCAAATATTCTTATTTAGTTTTTTTTAACGATAAATTTAATTCATTAAATAACTAGTAAACTACTGAAAGATATTACAACAACTTTTAAGCATTGGTATACATGCATATTAATTTTACATTCTTAGTTTTAGCACAAATGATCAACTTATTTTTTCTTGATTTTGCAAGTAAACATGTTCTTTACCAAGTGTCCAAACATTGTCCTCAATTAATTTTGACCTTTTCAAACAGGTTTACCATATTGTGTTAATGACCTGACCTGAGCACAACTAAGGACTATCTATAACATTTTCTAACACTTTTACTAAAGAATAAGATGTTGATGAAATACTGAAGAGAAGGAGTTGATTTACCTAGACTTTAGGATTACCAGAAACACAATTTAAGATAGGAGAACACTTAGCTTAGTGAAACTGTACTTTACCAGGTATTTTTCTTAGATTATGCATAAGAATTAGATTCATTAATTCAGATAAGCACTTAACTCTTACACTAACACTTAGCTCTTCCTGATTAGAAATTCTTTTGCTCATACATCTAAAACAAAAATAATATAGAACAGATTTTATTTATTAACAACTAAAAATTAATTATTCTATTTAATCCCTTGTGTTAAGATTTTATTCATGGACTTAATTCACATAATTACCAAAAGCTGCATTCATACATGCCTCGAGTATAGCATTATAAGACCATTTTAATCCTTCCAAACTCATTCTGACATGGGATGAACTTATTTCTAAATAAGATATAAAACCTTTGTGTACCCATCCTTTAAAAAGCAGGAGACTCTGACCCCAGTGCAAACATGGCATTCCATTACATATCTTTGCAATCATGTAAACAAGAAAGCTACAAAATATTAGTTAAATATGTGAAACAGGAATGCTAATGAAAAGTGGAGAAATCTTGCCATAACACTGAGAAATACTGCACTATTTTATTAAATATAAACTGCTTTTCAGACATCTATGCTGTTCCACATAGAGCTTCAGAAGGCGTTTTTATTTTTCTTTTGATTTTGCAAGCAGTATCCAGGCAACCAAACAATGACATTTTCACAAGTCTGACATTCGATGTTGACCTGATACTGCCTCTTCATTAGGGCAGTTGATAACACTTCACAAATATGGAAATGTGTGCAGCTTTTAATCTTTTGAGTTCTTAACACTTGCCCTTTATTGTTTGATTGTGCATAGTAATCTAATAAATGCTTCATTCATGATAAATGACAATCATATATCGGTGATCTGTGGACGCAGGTAAAGTTATTATGAAATGACAATATTGTCCATATTCGGATTTTAGGACTGAATAGTTTCAGAGGTAAGTCTTTCTAGCTGAAGCTTTTTTTACTTTATTTTATTTATTTATTTATTTTAATTTATTTTTTAACACTGATACTATAAAATATAAGGAATTACACTTAAAAATGCCATCTTGCTTTAGATTTTTTAAACCTTTGGAAACGGAGTGGCAGATGGTGATGAGTATGATTTTATAATGACTTGACAAATAGGACAAAACAGAAGATGATGAGAAAAAGGGTGAATAAAATAATACAGCAAAACCTCAATAATAGTAATAATAATAATAATCATGATAATAACAATAATGCAAACATGTCAACATAAAATAGACAACCACAACAAAACATTTGCAGTCATAAGAGATCAAAAAGTATGCATATATATCAACACAAGAAGTGATTTTGGTCTGTCTGCGGCTAACACTACCTGGGCAGGGGGCAGTGTTATTGCAAACCCTTGATTCTCTTAAAGGGCCGCTGCAGTGTGTTCCGTATGGTGAGACACATGTTCTTGTTCGCACCTGCGACCCTTGACCGCATGTTACTGTGCAAGAGCTCCACTGGGACCATTCCTCAGCACCTGGGTCACCTGTGTAGGAGAACGGTGACACCAGTTAATAGCAGCAACAAGGTCATAGGAAGCTGGGGCCAGTAGGAGCAGGTGGAGCTAAGCAAAGTTATACGCGTGACTACACAGGGCATCATATAGCATCGCCAAGTTAGATGGACGGGGCGATGCTTATGTTATATCTTTGCATTGTGATCCTGCATTGCTAAATATGAGGGACTGAAATACTACTAGGCATAAATATTACTGATATTCTTGCTACTGAGGGCAAAATATATCAGACATTGATGTATCCTACTTTTTGTGGTCAAGTTGTTTGTTATGTAGCGCCATATTATGGAGTAGAGTTGGACATTATATGGCCCATAGTAAGGGCAGTCTGTCAATGTTGACCAGCAATGGAAATAACACCATGTGATCACCACTGACCAAATTTAACTACATGACACTGATTATTTCTGCACAGCAGTGACACTGACAAATGCACATTTTACTTTGGCTATGGAAGATGTATGTACTGTATATAAATCTAGTAAAATTTGGTATTAAATTTGGTAAGTTTAGTTTGATTTACCAAATAATACATTTTAAAAAGACGAAAGCGTTTAACATCATATAATACAACCGAGGTTCACATACACCACAGCCACATTTGAATAAACTTCCAATTTTTGATATTTAACACTAGCGCATAGAATTATTTATTATATAACATTACAAGTGGCTCAGTAGTTTACATAGAAGATTTAGTTTTTAGTCCTTAATAGCTTTGCCTTTCATTTGGGTCAAATCTTTTAGGTGCCCTCCCAAAATCATCTCACAATACGTTGTTGTGATTATGACTTATTCCTCCTGACAGAATAACATATCTTCTAGATTATAAACTCAATTGTGCTTCATTTTTGGATAGTCACTCTTTTTTCACTTCATATATGAGGTAAAAAAATCTTGACTATGTTATGGTAGTTTGATAACTGTGGCTTCTTTCTTGATGACTAACTATTCAACTCATCTAAACGTAGGACATGTTTTCCATTTGATATAAATTCATTAGATCCTTTTTCTGTAGCATCTTTAAAAATAATTATTTTACTGTTCTTACATTGATTTGTTATTTCCACAGCAAAGAAAAGTTTTAAGGACAAACATTGCATGTCCTTCCTAAATTTCATGGCAGTCACATTTTTTCATGATGTCCATCCAAAGTTGGAGGTTCACAGTTCCTTTTCTGCTGTCCTGGCTTATTTCTTTTCATGTTTTTGTAATGTCAAGGTATCAGCAGCTTCTTAAGCCATGAAGTTTTAGGGAGATTTCCAAGCTATTTGAAGGCACAGTCAGCTTGACGCATGTAAATTGTTAATGTTTCAATGGTTTCTTTCATGTGTGACATATATACTACTAGCACCACACATACTACACCATGTCAGCATCACTGTTGTGTTGAGAACATTTCACCACTAAAATAGTATTTTGTGGTAGTTGTGACTGGTGAAACATATTCCATTTGTACTGACAGGCCACAGGTAGAGAGGAAAAGTTGCTATTGATGGAATATTGAAGTACAATTGCAGTTTCTATTCAATGCAAGATCACAATATGTAAAAACCTCGTTACAATGTCCCTTCAAATACTATTTGAAGCTCATATTTTCAGTCATGTGAAATGTAGGTACACCTCTGGAAACATTCAAAGTTTTTCAACAGTTTTGGACATGTAGGAGCTTGATTTTTTTGTTTTTTCAATGTTTTGTTTTGTTTTTTTTACTGTGCACAAAACTGCATTCGTGTACAATAACATAATTTCAGATGTCAAAATGGATTCCCCTTATCCATTAACATTTTAAGCAAAGCCAACAAGGTTGAAAAACTTTTTATCCTAATAATAACTTACTGGGTACACTTGTTTCTTCACATGATTGCATATGAACAGACCTTAGTTTTTTTTTTTTTTTTTTTTTTTTTTAAACTAAAACATGCAGACAACTAAAATAAACCAAATTAAAAAAAGAAAATAAACCAACTAAACCAATACCAGAAAAAAAGCATAAAACATGATAAAACATGTAGGTGCATGCAAGATGGCTTTTACAAGTTAGAGTATGACCTGTGGTGATTGTTAGTTTGCAATTCACAACGGTTACACCGTCAGTGGTTTATTTCAATGCTAATTTAAATTGGTTTTACCCGAACTGAGTGACAGTTTAAAGTTGCCTGAATTGTTTACTTTGGTACCAAGGTTGGCAGGAAAGCAAAATAATAGGAGGAACTATCATCATACTCAGCAGATCATGGCAATTTAGTCATTGCTGCCATGGTATTTACTTTGAGTGCATATCATTTCTGTTGAAGACAAACAGTCCATCTACCCTAGGAAAATATCCATTTCTCGCCATTTCAAATTGTCTGAAACATAACAGATTGAAGCAAATAAAAAGTTATGACTGGCCTTGCTGATTTTTGCTACTGTATCATATATAAAGCAGAAGAAAGTCTATTTAAAATTTTGGTTATGATAAAAGTATGTGGTTACCCTAGTTTTAATAGTTGTAATTCCACAATAAGTGATTTGCATGGCTATATTAAATGCAAACAGCAATTGTAAATACACTGTATTATGACAAATATGAACTAGTTTGAACACAAATAATTACTGAATCAAGCATGTAAATTGTATTATCCTTCAACAGCAATCATATTAAAGTCTAAAAACATCATTTTACTGTTTATCTTCTGCAAAATATTCTTTTAAATTTGGCAAGGACTCCATTCTTTTAAAATTGCTTTAAAATTTACATTTGGGTTCTAGAAGTGAATATGTATTAAGTGCCAAACAGTTAGAAATATAAGCAGACTTTTGGTAAACAATACTGAGCTGATGACAAATTGGATTAAAAGTGGATCAATTTTTTAAAGCAATGCACATGTCAGACAGATTTAATGAGGAAACTAGAAGCAAATGCATGAAATATTGTAAATGCAATTAATAAAGCAGTGATTTGGGATGGGAAAATAAAATATAAAAACAGTTAGGCTTTTGTTTGCGAAATGATTTGCAACTAAAATGCGCACGTGCAAATGTACACATCCGACACATGACTCAAAGAAAAGGGAAAAAAACAATACAGCAAATGGGGATAAACCAAATAAGGGGGAAAAAACAGAACTGTCCCCTTCCCAAGAAATATCTAATAACATATCGAAAACATGGTCCATGCAAAAAGAGGGAGAAGGATAAACAACTTTTTTAAACAACTAATTTTCTGATGTGGGCGTTCGTGTTGCTTAGTTTAACTCTCACCATCACATAGGCATTACCAGCATATACACACGGAATTGTGAAAGCGCTTGACTGTTCTTTATATTACAGTGGAAAGAAAGGCAAAGCTCTATTCCTATTTGTTGGAGAATATGCCAACACCTTCCTTAGAAGATGTTTATTATATATAGATAATAGGGACAAAAATAAAGAGAACAAAAATCATCTTCACTTTAAAGGTGCAATATAAGAGAGCATGCATGATTTAGATGAAATTAAGTTTTGTTAACATAAAGGAAAGAAACATAACTAGTGTATTACCAGTTTGTGCCATAAATTTAGCAGACTCATCTCGCTCCTGTTGGCCCTTTGTGTCATGAACTGATCTTGGCCGTTGACTTTTTACAGTATGCTCTCCGATCATTCCAAATTCTAGAGACAGAATAAAGGTTCATGAAAACTAGGCTCGATACAAGATCTTCAGAGAGAAAGCAAAAAAAAAAAAAAAAAAAAAAAAAAAAAAAAAAGCTCAGAACAATCCTTGCAGTCGTTATAATGTGGCTTAATTGGCAGTACATTAATGAAATAAAAACAAATATCACACATGGAGAACTCTGCTTTTCTAGCTTGGCTTTGAATTTATACTTCATGTTTTACTCTAAAGCAAATAACATTGCAAACGCTTTATCAGTGGTGAATTGGGAGCATTAACTAAGTTTGACGGCACAGCTAAGACACATAACAACACATGCAAGTAAACTTACACTGGCTTTTGAGAGGATGTTAAGAGGATGTTAATTTGTTTTAACCCCCACCCTTTCCCCAAAAGAAAAGAAACAAAACAAGTAGAAACAAAAATGAAGGTAAAAATGTCCAAGCCATTTGAAAGCCACAGAGGAAGGGAGCTGGTGGGGGTCATGGACATGCTAGATTGATCCACAGTTTCAGCAACAGATTATGGCATTTAGGGTAATTAGTAGCTAAGACCCAGAATTAGTAAGGAATTATGTACTGTTCCATTTATCAGATAACAAATACTATGTGTGAAATGAGTGAAAGATTGTATAACCCAAATGACCTTTTGTTCTTCTTTCACTTTGATATTCATCAGATTGTATTTAGAACTGAAAAAGCACTATAAATTTAAACATTAAATGTCATACAGGGTTCAGAATTGTTTCTAAAGCCAGCCATAATATCTTAATAATCCAGAAAAAAATGTTTATAAATTAACATATTTTGTCAGTTAGAAAACAATAACTCAAAGCACAGCCATGCTTCCAACACTAATTGGGAATTACAACTGTATACCACCACTTCAAAAAAATACCTTAAAAATTTACCTTAAAACACCTTTTTTTTAAACACATTTTGCAAAATAGTTTTCTACTCAAATTATTATGAAATCATTATAAACGATAACAGAGAAATAAAGTGATGCATAATATGCAGATATAGATTGCAAAATGTATTGTATGTTGCAGGTACTGTCTGACTTCCCCAGCATTTCCTCACAAGCCTCTAAAACAACCATATTTATAAACGTAGAATCATTTCAAATCATATTGCTTTTGCCAGTGTTTAGACAATATGTTTTGAAATTTTTTTTTGAAACTGCACTAGAATCTAAAAGTTTTAGTCCCTGATGAGACCGGGCTCCCAGGCTCAGGCTTTTCTTTTTGAATTACAGCCTGGCACAACATTTAAGGAAGTACAATGCACTCATACGTTTAGCTGCTATTTAACCTTTTTCTTTTTCATTCTAGTCATGTCAATGGGACCCATTTCAAATAAATTACAAGTTTTTACTCTTTTCCCTAAGTTCCTTTTCTCTTAAGTCCTTCAATGACACTGATACACAAATGATCTAAAAGTATTGTATAATGTATTTTTCATTTAATATACGTTTAGTGTATTTTTAAATGTTTACAAAACAGTTAATATTACCCATAAATCTCTCTAATTGCCAATTTCGACTAACATGACTAACAACGTTTTTTTTTTTGACAAAACCACACAGACACTTGACTAGCAATAATAATGTTGTTTCATTTATCTGTACATATGAAATCATAAGTGCTTCCACTGTCACTAATCCAGTAATATAGTTGACTACAAATGGGCTAAGGTGAACCCAAATCAAGCGTCATATTGTGTGACATAAAGGCAGGATAGTTATGTAAAATTTTAGATAACTGAAAAAATGACCAATATTGCTTACCTTAACCTTACCTGTGACCACTTTACAAAATTCAGCATCTGATGTATGCTACAAGATATTCTAATGTTGGAAACAAATGCTGTGGATTAATGCGATTAAAATAAAATTTCCTGGTTGCCATCAGTAAAGTAGATTTTAGATTGCCAAAGGCATTGTCAATATTGCATAGGTAAAAAATGAATTCCACAAAATACATTAAATCCAACAAGCAAAACAAAGGAAACAAGACAGGACAAGGATATTCCAAAACTATAAACCTTAATTAGAACTTACAACCATTAACTTTCTAAGGTGTTACTACGCACCAATTCTAAATGGTGTGGTATAAATAAGCTAACAAGTGGCTTATTTATCGTATTATGACAATGTCCACAAACACGAATGATGCTCAGAGTTTCAAAAAGAATAGTCTTCAACAGTTGAAGAACAAGAAATCATGCAACAGCTGGTCCCAGTTGTCAATCTGGGATTATAAAAGGAGGTAGAGTCTGTACACAAATACACAATAACAAAATGTTGTAAAGATACTAAAATCAGTGTTGATATACTTATCCTATCTTTTCACATATCAATTTCAAATTCTTTCCAACTACAAACATATTTTTACACTAAATCTTTTTTTTTCAAAATCTTATGATTGAATAATCCATTGCTAAAATCACCAGTGCAAAATTCAATAACCACAATTTAGTGGAGTTGACTTTCCATTCACAAACTCAAATTATTGATTTCTAAGAACACTTATTAATCATTAAATGCAACTTTTTGAAAACTGACAATAAATGCCTAACTTCACAAAAAGATTATTTCTCTCACTGGAATAAATACTTATACAGTTTCTACAGGTTTCCCCAACATTTCCTTGCTCGTCCATCTTCCATACACAATGCAAAGCTAAGCAGAGATTATTCTAGAATGTTTTTATGCGAAAATGCCATGCAATAAGTCATCGTGTGGACATGAAGATACACAAACAATACCCCAAAAGGACTGTGCAGCCAACTGGAGACAGGAGATTGCAGAAGCGAGTTTAGAGATAGAGGATGAGTACGAGGAAGATAAATGCCAAGCCAAAAAGGCAAACAATTTCAAATTAATTTCAGGTTGCATTTGGTGAATACACTACCATAAAATAGTGTATAAGGTGGAATACATCCCAGAAAATGTTTCTTAATGGGATACTACATCTGTAAAAACAATTAAAATGGCTAAACATTGAATGTAAAAGAATAAAAGACAAAATGTTTTATTACATGTGTATGTGTATGGTGCTGTGTGACTGTATGTACAAACATGTATAGATTTTACAATGAATTCATTCAGTTCTGTTACTTTACATTTTAAATAATTTGTTTCCTGATTGATATGTAACAGTTAAGACTAGTGGGCTATAGTGTCAACTTGTAACTAATAATAAGAGTATTTAAAGATGTGTCCACTCACTGTGCACTTTATTCGACACATGCTCCATCTTGTACATTTAAAAGCAGAAATAGTAGGTTATTTGTCATTTTTTGTCACATTTTTTGTTAGTCATCATTAAACAATATTAAACTTGTGTGCTAATAGAAGGCTGCCTATAAGACTAAAAGTACTGTTGTGATTTGGAAGTACCAGTGTAATTCACTAACACAATATCACCACAGCCCTAAAAATGTGAAAATGTTTAAGGTAGAAAATAAAAAAAAAGAGTTTAGTATGAAAACTCATATTCCAGAGGTTTTCATTATGAATCTTTATTAATTTCTATCTCATTAATAAAATATTACTCACCTAATAATTCACCTTTTTTATTACTACTATGTATTGTGTTATACAAATAAATATACATTACCTTGTATTTAGCAAATCAATTATGGTAAATATAACTAAAGTTTAAAATTTAAAATCAATACACCAGTCATACAAGAATTTTCTGTCTGCATGCAAGCTCTGTTATTTATATATATATATATATATATATATATATATATATATATATATATATATATATATATATATATATATATATATATATATATTAGCACGGAGAGAGTAGTTACTCCATATCAATGTTGTAGTTGAGATGTATGGGGTTTGATCCTGCATTTTTTTTTCTCCTGCATTACATACTTGTCTTTTAAGTAAGTCATTTCATTTATTTTCCATAATGCACAAAACCTACTCTTAATCTGATGAAGGAGGCTTGGAAGCTATAATGTACATCTGTTGGCCAACTGCCTTTTTTCTGATGCCAACAGTGAATCCCTGGGAAGTATTAGTGCCCAAAGACAACCTCAATCTACTCCTTCTATCCTCATATCACATCTCTTACCTGTCACCTTCTCACCCCTCTAGTGAGATCACTGTTGCAGCTGAAGAAAGTGACAGACAGAATGAGAAAAAGACAGACAATCATTCTATCACTCAATCAGAAATATAAAGAATCTATTTCTGAAAACTTGTACTACCATTTGATTGTAAGTCTTACAAGGACATTTTACAAAAGTATATAATGGTATGCAAAAGTCTGATTACAAATTCAAGCATTGTGCCCAGAGTAAAATATGACCTCATTTGAAAAAAAAAACCCATTAAGTTAAGGATAACACATTTCTTTAATAAACTAAACACTATTACCTTTGTATTTTATACTTTCAAAAAAAAATCTGTGCCAGTGGATGCGACAGAAGTATAATCCATTCACCCTAATGCTTTGTTACCAAGGTGTGCTTCTAATCACACATTTTTTCTCCAAATACCCCTTTGCTTAGTACAGCCAAAAATATACTCTGGACATCTTTCCAAAATGCATTAGGTATGTGCACATATTTATTTTAAATGTGCATAAATGTTGTGCATATATGCAAGAAGATTTTTCTTTAAATTATTCTGAAATTAAAAAAAAATCTACAAACAGTTTTGTGTTACTGTGATAATGATATACTACAGGGAAATGAATAATAATCAATGAATAAATAAATTAATGATCCAGGTGTCTTAATCTTATTTGTATTATCTATAACTATAATATATAACTTTTGTCATTATCATTTTAGTTACTATGCAAGTAATAACAGCTGTAGAACAGAGTAGTGCAATTAGATTTGCCATTCTGGGGCTTTGTGAGTCTGCTATTGTGGTGTTTGTTTAGTTGATGCGCTTTTCACTTCAGAGCTTCTGCAACACAGCTGTCACAACTTCTGCTCAGGTAACTAGCTAAAATGAAAAAAAAAAAGTGACTTTGGAAGGGTGGCACAGCTGAAAGTTTAAATGCTTGAAATGCAAACTAAATAGACTCTATTGGTGACATGACAGCAATAAAAACACTGACGTTTGGTCTAAATAAAAATGCATGTATCTTCTCTAGTCCTCTCTTTTAGAGGTGTCCCTTGATGCCACATTGACATCGGTGCTTAAGCAGATGCCCTGCAATGCAGTCAGCACTGCACAAATATTATATGTCCTATCCAGAAACAGTGTACCTTAACTGGGTTAACTGTCTTTGATAAATATTTGACATCCATCCATCTATCTTTATACTTATCCTTCCATCCCTTCCATCCAGCCCTTAGTGTAAAGAGTTATTTCTATTCTGTGCTTAGATAATCTCTTAGATAATACTAATAGACACACTGTGTAAGAGGTTCACTTTACCTTAGGTTCAGGCTCCTGTGGGACTAAAGATTTGCTGAATTATGGGGAATGCAACATTGAAAACGCAGACCAGCCAAAGTCTCAAAACTAGTAAGGGAAATGGAATATCAGGACAAGAAAAAAAGCTGTACACTAAGATTACACTACAAAGGATGAAAATTGTAGCCCTTTACCAGAACACATTAATACGATACAAAATGCATACATTAGAACACTAAGGGTTAATGCAGTTTCAGAACTTTTCACATAATATTTTGGTGAATAATTTCACAATTCTGCCTGTAAGATAAAGAAACAGACAAAAAAATGACAATTGCTTAAAGATAACTTGAATTTATCTGCCCCCCACCCCCACAACCATAGGAAATTATTAAGTGGAAGATAATAAAATAAGATTAAATAAGATATAATCCTTCAACTAATTAAATGCCAGGGACATTTTTATGTATGCACCACAGGTCTACTGTTTTTCTGCACTTTCGCATTTGGTTGGATTATTCTGGTGTTGTATCTTGGTTCAGTGACTGCCTTCAATTTGTGAATCCACTCTGCTGAATTTCATTGATTAGTTTGAGGCATGTGAAGTAAGTGTAAAAGAGTGTTTATTTACTTGGCCTATTAGTTGTGGGTGAGCATAAGAGCGCCACTGCTCTGCAATTCATATCCATCTGCTTGTAGAAGATTGCAGTAATCATCCTCATATCCTCCAACTGAAAGGCATTTTGCAAGGCAAAATTAAGTCATCAAAAATATATTTAGCTGCCTGTTCCATTTGTTTAGCTCTTGAGCTGAAGATTATAATAAAAGAAATTCAGCGAAAATGTTGTGCAACCTTTTCAAAGTCATGTTTGGGAAAGTACTAGAGCTGCTTTCTATGAATCAGTAAAACAAATAAGTTAAATCTAGTTTGACATGCAAATCCATTTCCTCAAAATTTCCCCATTGTGCGAATGCTTTTGAACATATAATGTATCAAATATGCAATTTTGATTAATAACTAATCTGTAACATAATGATTATATATATATATATATATATATATATATATATATATATATATATATATATATATATATATATATATATATATATATATGGGTCATGGGTCACTCTGTTTGGAAAACAGCAATAATAATAATAATAATAATAATAATAATAATAATAAATATATAAATATATATACGTTGTAGGTGGCACGGTGGCTTAGTGGTTAGCACGTTCACCTCTCAGTGCTAGGGATTCCCGGTTCGAATCCCCATCTGGGTGGAGTTTCCATGTTCTCCCAGTGTCCGTGTGGGTTTCCTCTGAGTTCTCCGGTTTCCTCCCACAGTCCAAAAACATGGATCAAGTCAATTGAGTTCTCCAAATTGCCCCATGTAGAGTGTGTGTGTGTGTGAGTGAGTGTGTGCCCAGCAATAGGTTGGCGCCCTGTCCTGGGTGTATCTGCCCACCGCCCGAAACGTTCTCCCCTGGATGGGCATGGGGAACCCCACCGCGACCCTAACAGAGGATAAAGCAGAAGATAATGAATGAATGAATATACTTTGTATTTCTCAATTATGATGCTAGATGCATAGTGACCTGCACATTGTAGTGTCTTTCTTGTTTAAATGCAACCAATATAATTAAAAGTGTGCTGTTAATGAGCTCATTATTTGGACCAAGACCAGGAAGGAGTGTTTCAGCTGTACACATTCCTGCCCAGTAGTCTGTAAAGACATGGAGGCAGGAAACGCAAGACCAGATTAAAAAGAGTCCTCCCTACAAATTGCTGCACAAGAGGACAGAAATTTGTCCAGACCCTAAAGAATCTCTGAAGGGTTGCTGTCATATTTCACTGCTCTTTCACAAAAGCAATTTGCCCTCCTCCTCTGTCATAAATCTCTTATGCCTCGGTTTGGTGCCATTTTGTTTTGTTCTAATAGCACTGGATAGGAGGCAGACAGAAAAATGCTTTGTGTTTAGGTCATAGCAGTCACCCAGAAGGCCCAGCAAGAATATACATCATTAACACCTGACCCTTGTTAAGGAGGATTAATTTTTTGCTCCAATTGTGCAACATATACAGAACTACACT
Source organism: Corydoras sp. C115 (assembly GCA_019802505.1). Taxonomy (NCBI): domain Eukaryota; kingdom Metazoa; phylum Chordata; class Actinopteri; order Siluriformes; family Callichthyidae; genus Corydoras; species Corydoras sp. C115. The sequence goes on along the minus strand of JAFMOC010000038.1, from coordinate 1,384,411 downwards.
AAAGATATAAATATAATTATTTTATGCTGTATATATATTCCAACCACATTGGAATAATGGAATAAAACTAACTGTAAGAAGTGCATATTTTGGAAGCTTAAAAGCAACATGCCTTTACAGCAGTACTCTACACCCACTTACTTTTGCCATTGGCAATTGCTTTTGGTTCAGTACAGTTAGACACCTGCTGTGAGTAACTGATGGTATGAATAAGTGATGGCGGAGAGGTGATTTGGGCCAAATAACTAAAAAAAAAAAACAATGAAACACATCAGCTAAAGAGCTTCGAGGACAATATTTGCAAGATGGTCTCCAGCCAATGTGGGATACATTTTGTTCCAATTTGGCAGAAGATGCATTTGAAAGAGGAAGGACAATAATTGCAATGAATCTAACAAATAAGAAAAAAAAATATTCCAGGCTGCAAACGAGCTAATCAATAAATCTTTGTGTCTGAAACAAATTCACTGCAATAAATTTACAATAAAATAATGTTGCACTTAGTGTTGTGGACAACATAGACAACATAGTTGCAGGGTCAAAGCCTGCTAAGTCAATTAATTACCTTTTTTTAAAGTTAATTTTAAAAAATCTACTGTACTTTATTCATCATTTGAAGATGTTTATTCACACATCCATAGATGATAGCAATAGAATATATTGTATATGTAATATGGGGAAAGTCAAAGCTATGTTGACATGTGCAGTCTTGCATGAAATAAGCTTAAACCTGCAATATTTCCTGAACTTTTTTTTTCAAGCCAGCATCTTTGCTTCATGAAGGCATGTGAGGCAAAAACTTGACCATTATCTCTAAAACAAACCTGATTTTAGCTAAATAAAAAAAAAATAATAATAAAATAAAAAACATTTCATGACACAAACTTGAAAAGTAAATTAAATAAACATTATTATTTATGGAATAATTAAAAATGTCCATTATATGCCTTGATCTTATATCGTGCATTTACAGAAATTGCAGAGTAAGTGGGATTTACCGATAGATTGTCACTGAAACAATTTGGGACGGAGCAATAAATAGAAAATGTGCTGTTTCATGGCCTACTACATTTTACATTTTAAACTATTAGGTCTACACATCATTTCATATGGTCAGCCAACTCCAGAATTTAAATTCATTTTCATATTGGTTTAGGATGGACACACACACACACACACACAACTCAATTTCTGAAGCAAAGCAATGAAATATGCTTCCAATTTTCAGTCCATCTGTGGCCCTAAACTTTATCGCAGGCCAATAGAAGCTGAAGATTTCACACATCATCCCTACTCACAGCAAATTGTAATATCAGTTTAACTGGTTGTGAAAATCTTAATTTGAGGTTTTGTATATGACATTTTCCTCTGAAATATTTTATTTTTATTTTAATTACCTAATCAATTTGTAATTTAGTCCCATTGATGCTAATAATGCAAGCCTATATGAGCTAGAAATATGTACAAACTGTAAAATATAAGTAATCTGAATACAATTGCATGGTTGTTTAAGAAATGAAAAGAAAAAGATAAAACAAAAAGCTTAAACCTGTTATTTTTGTTAACAGAATAAAAAAGGAGACTTGGTTTTAAAAAAGCAATCGCAGATACAAACGGTCACTGTTCATTAATGCAGCTTACTTTTTGCAGTACCGTAAAGAACAACCTAGATGGAGCTCTCTCTTTGTTTAAGGCACAGTATATGGAGGAAGCTTTTATGTGGCTGTGGGGATGCACGAATACTGTACATGCAGGCATGAGTACACACCCACACATACATACACACGAACTACAAGCAGGGTGTCGCAGTCACCTCTGAAATAGACCACAGAAGATCTGCCTACCTCTTATCCAGGTTTAATGTAAAGGCTTACATTATTTAAATGGTCAAATTAAAATAAATCAGAAAAAAATATTAACAACTTATTAACTCTCATGATGCGTGTTCGATTTTGCTATTGAAATCAGAGCTCATTCTCCATCATAGAATCATTTTGTGTGATTGAGATTTTATTATTTAGATTAACTATGTCAACTGTAAAAGTAAAGGGTAACACTTTTGGATGTATGGATTGACACAGCAATATAAAATAAGTACTACTACTACAACAACAACAACAACAACAATAATAATAATAATAATAATAATAATAATAATAATAATAATATAATGCATAAATCATTTCACAGCTGGTCTGAATATATATATATATATATATATATATATATATATATATATATATATATATATATATATTTTTTTTTTTACTATTATAAATTTTGAGGACGATGAAGCCTAAAAATACTGAATAACAAAACTTTATCAATATTCTTATGCTGAAAGTGAAGCACCAGATAATGCAACTTTGGAACATATATGATACATAGAAGTGCTATGTTTGTATCCATGCTTCTACTGAACTAATCTGTAACTACTCTTAAATGCAAGCGGTTTAAATCTGACTGTTTTATAAGAGCACTATTCACAATAAGTACATTGCGCCTCACAAATAGGAGTAGCTTACACTTTAAAGAGATGCTTCTGTATGATGTAATACCAGTTAATATATAATTTATAATTAAAGATGTCCGGAATTATTTACATTTAGTGTTTACACGACAAATTTGGTATAATATGCAGTAGAGAAGTTTGACAAGCTCCTGATTTTTTGTTATTTATTAATTATATATTTCAATATATTTCTCCTCAATTTTTCTTTATTTGACTTCCGTTATTTTTTTTGCTTCAAAACCAGCTCAATAAATCCTTTTGAATCTTTTGTCTTGGTAATGAGTTCTGGATCTGCCATCATTGTGCACACCTGCTGCTCTCACGGAATTGTTTGTTGTCTGGTTGTCACAAGGAAGAAACTATAGCTGAGCGATATGTCATACACAGTACGTGGTTCATAACATGTGTAACAAGGCATCTGAGGTGTTATCCAGAGTCTCAACTAAAATAGATTATTATTGTACAAATGTCTTCATTAGTGCTGATTTCCATTTAAAACTATATGCTTCTTTTTTCTTTTTAATATTCAATAAATTATGCAACCCATTTATCCCAATAAGTGTCACAGTGGATCAGCCTGTCTGGAACACCAGGTACCACCTTAGGTTTTGAGCACTAGAGCATTCAGGTCCTACAGATCCAGTGCGAAAATGTTGAACTCCTATTTTACTGTAAGCAGAGCTCATGATCTAGCTGTAACACTGTGAGTCATCCTTATTACCTGATGCCCCACTGCTCTGAGCCTATGTTTAATTATCTCTAGAATTAAAGTGATTGGGCTTGTCACAGAGAATTGCTAAAGAAAGCAGTGCAAATCTATGTAGTGAAATCTTGGCATGAGAGGACATGCTGCTCAGTCCTTTCAAGCTTATAATGTGGTTGAATGGTCACTGCCAAACCCAGAGCCTCCATGCCAAGCACTGCATCTGTCGACTGAAAACACTTTTTTTTTTCCTGTTACACCTTTGTGACTGCAATTCAGTTCAAAACCATTCTGAACCTTAACATTAAACTTGAAAGAGTGGTAAACTCTTATATATACACACAATATATATAAACACACACACACACACACACACACACACACACACACACACACACACACACACAATGAAATTTAAGCCAGAATAAAGTCAGTGTGTTCTGTAATAATCACGCACTATTATAATACCAACATCAATCTTGCTTCACCACTTACTGATGGGACTGATATAATTCATGATGTCACGCTTTCAGCGATGCCACATGCTTTAGGCAGGCTAAAATCAACTCTAGCAGACGGTCATCGATCAAGTGTTAGAAACATCTGTCATATAGGTGGGAGGTAGTCATGGAAAGATTTTTAATGCTTGACTTGTCTTGGCCTATGGATGTTTAAATAATTATGCTATGCTTATAATTTATACAAACATTAAAGAGGAAATATAACATATCAAATATACATATTAAAACTGGGGTTATACCTTAATATCCCTTATTTTTGTATAACATTATGGGGTCCAAAAATAAAAGCCTTAAATAAAGCATTACATGGACAAATGTATTGTGACACACCTTTAAATTGTTGAATGTTGTCACAGATGTTTAAACTCAAGTGCCTAGACACTTATATATGACCTCATAAATGAACTATAGGATAGACTAAAAGCAAAAAATCCCACAAACACACTCTTAAACCTCACTTTACTAGATGAGTCAAAGTTCTTATGGCTGCAAAGAGGACATCCATTTAGAATGTGATTTCATAAAGCATAATGTGATAAGATGTTTTGTCCATATAATCTATTTTAAGTCAAAATGGCAACAAATCTAATGTGTTTCATTATGAAGATAATATATTAGGTAAAATGTATTAAAATTATAACCTAGAAATTATTTTATATGTGATATATGTTTATATGTGTGGCCCCTTCTATATTCCCATGATAAATTAATCTATAATACAAGAAATGTGTGTTAGTATTATCCATAGTTTAAGTTGTCAGTTTAAAAAACATAAGAATAAGAATTTACAACAGCTTATAGTAATTAAACTGCACATATATAATGTATATGCTTATTTGGATCATTTAGCAAATACATTTAATTAAATGTTTACAATAAACAGTGTAACTCCATTGAAGAGTAGCAGGTTTTTCAGCTGACCTTAGTCTTTTCAAGTCTGGTAATTAGTTGCTGTCCCACAAACTGACCATACATAAAGACTTCAAACCTGATTTCAACTTGTTTGCCAAAACAGAAGCTTTTACCACAGCAGGATGAAGTCACAGCATGATGAAATTGCATTTAAAAAGTGAAAATGTATGACATAGTCAAACACAAAAAAATCAGATTCATAGATTAGTATATTCAAGTAAATACCGAAGCATGGATATCAAGTCGACAAAACAAATTCTAAATAATAGTGGTGTGGCAGGGTCATGGGTTTTCATTATCTGAAATTAAACTAGCACCACCTTTACCTAGTGTAAAAAGAAAGGAAATAGCAAAAATGGAAAAATGGAGAAAATAAATGCAATGAAAAGAATCTACTGAGAATTTTTCATCCTCACTTGTCTAATTCAATACTAGAATCCAAAACACCAGCAGATGTACTGGTGCTTTGAATGTTGTCTTCTGCTTAAGTCTTTGTTTATTTGGTAGAGAATTCCATTATGCCCACACTTCAGTCCAACCACCATTGCACAACCATGTGAAAGCAAATGTGATGAAGTGGAGTGGTGAGTATAGTGATGACCACAAATGGCTGGAATTTAAAGGTTACATGCAACTTAATCATTTTAGCTTCCCAAGTGGACTTAAGTGTATCCTACCTCTGTCGATTGTCAGGTCAAGTAAAATGCCTCACAGTCTTTATCCTTCCTGCGGGCACCACCTGCTACTTACTTCCGACAATAGAGAAGAAGGCCTCACCACATAAACTGATAATGTACTGTACATGATGGGATGGCTTACTAGAAATGCTAGAGCACTATCAAGAGCAACATGCATCAGGAACAGCAACTCTAATGAGCATTAAGATACTCAAATCTAATTCCAATGCCATAACACTTCCACTGTTGTCTATCCCTTCACTGATCACACAGCAATCTGTAGCATGTACATGCATTCTTTATCAGAGATACAGAAACAACTGATCCCTTATTAAGCACCAAAATGTTATTTGTATATAACACTTAGTTTAAGATGGTGATTTTTGTCATTTTTAAAACTTGCCACAGTTCTTTTTGGTTGATTTTAATTCAGTTGCCTGTAGCAATTTCAGACTGAAATTTTAATAGAAGGCTTTGTGGCGTCAGATCACTTTTGCATGATTCCTTGTTCATTGCACCTCAAAATATTTATTAATAATTGGTTTAAGTCAGTTTCACGTCATAGACAGATCAGAATCTGTTGGCTGTTTTAGCAATGGTCATGACTGCAGTTTATAAATTAAAGTATAAAATAATAGTTCATCTAACTACTGTTATGTCTTTTAAAAATGTCCCCTATAGTTCAGTGTTCTTAACAGGTCAGATTGTATTCCAGTTTTTATGTTAGGGAGATTTGAATAATAGTCAATAGTTCAGACTGAATATCAAATATATCTTCACAGTGATTCACAGCTTGACACTTTTTTTTTTTTATCAATCTTGTAACAGCCATTTTTTTTTTTTTACCAAAAAGTTCGGAGTCCCTGCTGTTATTGTTTTGAAGAACATTTGGATTTTGTGGTCCTTTGCCCATTCGGTTATAAACGTATTGTTACCCTAATTGTTAGCCATTTTAAAATATTCCATTTCTACAAGAGTTCCTGAACAATAAAAGCAAGTAATGGTTTTCAGCACTAGCCAGGGGACGTTGGTCTTCCCTTAATGAGACTTATTTTCTATAAAGCAATGTTCATCATGGTACAGCCCCCAGAGGCCAAAAAGGTTTCCGATGAATAAAATGTCTAATATATATTCATGTCTATTAAATGCACTAGTGGTGCATCTATTACAATTGAACATTTCCCCTATGAAACAAGATAATACATTTTTAGCACCTGGTAAAACCACTTCTTTGTATAGGCTAAAGGTCAGCTGACTACATAGCATGCAAATGAAAAGGTATGCAACAGTAGCATGATACTGTGTAGCATGCATTGAATAATAAACAACAGAATTTTCCTAGCATTGGGTAAATCAGGATAAATATAAGGCTCTAATAACACAAACACGTTACACACATGACCACATTGATTCAGTGCTGCAAAATTTACAAAACTATGTCTTTTGAACTACACTGGGTTTCTTTATCGACTTTAATTTAACGCTGAGGCTATAGGTTTTTATTTTAACCAAGCAAGAGCTACACCCGATTTTCATACTTTGATCTGTCATTTTTGCTCTTCAAAGCACTGTCAGGTGTTCCTCCTATTGTTCTGTAATACAAACATGAAGACCAGGTGGCATGAAGATAAAAGTAAAGAACCCTGACCTAAATGAAGGTATCACTCCACTGGACTCAAAGTACCTGTATGTAAGTGTTTATAGCATTGAATTTACATACTTCTTTATTGCGCTGTATTCCCAAGTAAACAGTTAAACTACTAACTCACTACTAGTTCATAGTCTATTTAGCTGTTTATTTTTAAATAATTGTCAACAAATTAATTCTAAACATATATAATTGCTTTAATTAATGCTCAATGCACAATGGGTAGAACTGTTAAAAATGAATCAATGCCATGTATGTACCGGCCTCTCAGCACTAGGGATTCCGGGTTTGATTCCATGTTCATGCTGTGTCTACTTGGGTTTCCTCCGGGTTCTCCGGTTTCCTCCCACAGTCTAAAAACATATCGCCCTGTTCTGGGAGTATCTGGCTAGTGCCCGGAACGTTCTCCCCTGGATAGGCATGGGGAACCCCAATCCCCCACGGCACTAGTAGAAGCGGAAGATGTGTGAACAGAGAGGTGTGTGAACAGAACTTTGTATAACAGTACAATTGTGTGTATAAATCTATCATTTTCTAAAACTTGTTAACCCAGCATCTTTAACAAGGTAACAAGAAAAAAATGTATTTATGTTTACAAGGTAAGTAATTATTACCTTTTTTATTCTGTATTTTAAATCTGCCTGGATCATAAATGTTTCTATGTTAGTGATATACAGTAAGCTGCCGTTAGTTGGATTTGAGCTCATTGACCATCTGATTTAAAATAAAAGCATTAACAAGTATATACAGTAAAGTAACAACAGTGTCACAAGAAATACATAATGTTTTTGTACATAATTTAATTTTCGTAGTGAATTATTTACGAATTATTACTTTTCATAGATAATAGACAACTTTTAACTCAGGACCACATACCTTTATTGAACAAAAGGCCTTTGTTGCTGAATGAAATGCTACAGGGAAGAAAATGACATCTGAGTCTAGTCTCATGATGCAACACTGTCTCATGATAGAAATTCACACAAATTACAAATGGATAATAGGGCAGCTCAAGGAAGTATCAGTATTAAATATAAATTAAACTAAAATTACACCTCACAAAAATGCTTTAATATTGTTTTTGACTATGTCGCAATATTTGATAATGCTTTATTATAAAATATTATATTTATATAAAATATAAAACAGTTGTCAAACATTATGAAAATAACCTTGCCTTAGAATTACTTGTAAACTTGCCCATCATTAACCAACAACCATATGACAAAGCATATTTTTTTCTTTTTATGTGGATTTTGATTCAAATTTAATGTGTATTAGTTCAATTTTTATGTAAAAGCTACATTTATAAGCAAAAACCCTCAGATTCCCTGTGTTGGCCACAATCAACCTCCATCTGCTAAGTCTGGGCCACATCCAAGGTAATCCCACATTGACGCTTCAGCTTCTTTCTGAAGTGTGGCACTGAATGCTTACAAAGTGGCCAGCAAATTATCAGCAACACCACAAAATAGGTACAGAAATAAGCCGATTTTACTGTTTGCTTTTAAAAGCTGACTACACAAGCATTCTTCCATTCATTTTTTGTGCCATTTGGAGTCGGTTGCATTGAAATGCAGAGCGCTAAACACAAAATCTAACAGTTAGAGATAAGCAACTGTATCTGGGCTAACAGAAATTATTAACAGCAGCACAACTTCAAATAAAAAAGGGGGAGGTGGTGGAGGTGTAAACACGCTGTAAAAGAAAAAACTTAGACCAGAGTGCTCCACTTAAGGAAACTTATGTTCTGTATTCAAAGCAGCTGATTGCTGGAACTTTTTTTTTTTTCTGGTGGCAGCTTCGGCCGCATTATCATACCACATAGGTCACTATATGAAGAATTATTGAAAGACTTTTATTCCAGCTGCTGTCCATCTCTATGACTGATCAATAAGCACAGCACCTCTCCATCTCCCTGACCCCCCAATCTCCCATCTTCAACCCTACATTGCCATTAGACATTCAAATCAGGAAAACTTTAAATTGCTTTTGTTTAATGTGTAATGCTGTCTTTTGTCTCTTGCTATATTTATACTTATCTGTTATGACGTGTAATATGTGTAATTATAAATAGTGCTTATGTGTAACATTGTGTTCAGGATACACAATGCCATTTGGGTTATGCTTACTGCTTCAGAACCTGAATCCTCCCATTGGGAATAAATAAATTACATCTATCTATCTATTATGTAAAGCTGTTATGCCCAGTGAAGCAGTATTAATGGGTAAATTACTAACTGTACTCAAATATTGATTCTAGCTAAGTAACTACTTTAATCACATTACTAAAAAAATTTCACAACATTTTGAACATTAAACTTACATGTATTTAAAGCTTGTATTTATTTTTAATGCTTTTAAAAACACATGATACAAAATGAGGTTAATCAAAGATGCAAAACTGTTATTATGCTAACTAATATGAATGGTAAATTATGTATCTGCTGACTGTTTCTATATACCAAGCAGCAGTGAATATCTGGAGAGGGCATCGGCATGTGTACTTACAGTATGACAAGAATTCAACCTCCTGACTTTGTTGAATGTAAAAATATATATATATAAATAAATTAAAAAATTCCACTTCCATTTTTTAAAATAATTCAAAATTTGTTTGTTGGGATATTTTAACTTAGGAGTAAAACTGTCACGAGCACCTGCTGCACCTGTCCCTCGTTGTCGGTCCTCATTGCCTCACTTGGGTGATTGGTTGGGTTTTGTCACATGTTTAGTTAGTTTTCTATTTAATCTGTTTTATCCCTGTATATTGCGCACGTCTTTGTTTTGTGGTTCCTATACCCTGTGTCATGTCGTTCCGTTTGTTCCCCATTTTTGTTGGTGTCCCTACACCAATTTTTATTAAATTAACCTTTTTGGATTTTATCCCGGTGTCTTGGACTCTCCTTCCGCGCAAAACCACGGTACGGCGCTGCGCACCTTCTCCGCGTGGGTCGTGTACCGTGGGGGCGTTCGCCGTGGACCGACGCACGTAATTTTCCCCGCGTGGTCGGTACCCGGGAACGCCCATTAGGCGCGAGCGGCTGAACGCATCTATATCTCCGCGTTAGCCGCCCTCCTCCCGGGTCAGAACGGACGATCTCTGACAAAAACCTTGATAATCAGTTTTTAAGGTACATGGTATGTGGGGAAAAAATAGCTGCTTCTATGACATCCCATGTCTTCATGGACCTTGCTTTGTTTACTGCAGCACAGTAATGCTCGAACAGTAAATGCCCTTCCCCGAGCAATTCTCTCAAAATTTAAAGCTTGCAATTGTTCAAAACTCATAGCTAAGGTGCTTAATTCTTAACACCTGTTCTACCAGTTCTACCAGTTTTTAAGGTACCATGTACCTTAAAAACTGATTATCAAGGTTTTACAAAAATTCAAAAATCCCAACAAACTAATTTTAAATTATTTTAAAAAATGAAGTGGAATTTTTATTATTTTTTTATATATGAATAAATTTCAGTTAAAGGTTCCACAATGTGATGTTAAACATCAATATAGCCAAGTTTTGCATATACCTTTAATAGCTTTATTATACCTTGCTTGTATTGGATTCTGATTCATTAAGTCAAATGTAAACCAGTACTGAGGCGCAGCATTCGCGGTTAAACTGGTGTTGCTTCTTGACAGGTCCAATTCACAACAACCTTTGAAAAGTTTTTTTTTGCAAACCATTATCACACCTAATATTATTACTATTTTTAGTAAGCTTGTAAAGCTGTATCATTTATTTTATTCGTTCATTAAGCTGAAAAAAGAGTGACAGATATAAACCCACACCATCTTGGCCCATAGATTGCAAAGGAATTGACAGCTCATAGTGAAAAATACAAACTGCAGAGGATGTAATTGCATTTTAATTGATCAGCCTGAAGACAGGCAGATACTAAACTAAATAATACTGCTTCAATTTAAAATGTCATACATTTTAATAGACTGTTAAAATTATCTTAGAAGCTGGTATGTGAATGTGATGGCAATGGGGTGGGGGTATTTGTGCTGTTTTGATGGACTTAGATCTGATTGGTAAGACATTCAGCTGATTGAATTTATTTTATCTGAAAATAGTTTATATGAAAATGTGACCCAGTGATGTGTCACTCCGAATGTCATCAAAGTCCAGATAGATGTAAAATAAACGGCAAAAGCAAGGACAAATCTCTAATGGATTCAAATAACATATTCATGACATATTATTTTTTTCCTGCTTTTACAACTTATTTTAACAGTTATCTTAACACATATATGGTGTACTGCCTTCAGAGTTGGCTAGCAGCAATAATAATGTAGGGATTTTCTATTATTTTTTATGTCGTATTAGATTTCAGATCACTTCTATCACAAAAAATGAAGGTGACTGAACTTTGTATTCAGCTTTAATTTTTAATTTGTTCTGTGCTTTCATTTTAGTGCATGTTTGTATCCTTGAACCAGACAGACAATAGATGAGACAAGAACTTGGAGTGGGCTGGCAAGCTTCAAAGGAAAGTTTCAATATTCAGATCTTTTTAGAATTCTATCAGTATGGGTTCACTGACCAATGTGCCAACAAACAAACACACAACACAAATGAAAAGGGAAGGTAAAAGCATGCAGTATCAATAAATTTACAGATCCTTTGTTTAAGGAAAATGCATTTTACTTTTGTTTATCATTAAGAGTTGCAATTTTAACATAATTTAACATGAGTGTTTGGTGGAAAAATGTTTGTTAAGGGTTGGGCTGCAGGGGTACATGAAAAATATATTTTAAGGTCAGTTCATGCAGGTATTCCTCTTTACAACCACTCTCTTTACAACTAATTTATCAATAATAGTGACCTGCGTATGGTCCTATGATCTGCCTTGTAAGAAGTAGATAAAGATATATAAAATTAATACATTAATACATTAATTAATTAATTAAAAATAACAAGAAACCTTGAAATCTTGCCGTACTGCTGTTGTGAGTTTGTGTAAATGAACCATGAAATGACTTACCCAAGATGAGGTGTCAGTGTTGTATTTTTATTTATTTTTTAATTTGCACCCTACAGAGATTCACCACCACAAAGGCAAGCATCATTATTGTGTGCAACTAACCATTTGATCCCTGCTATAAAGTATCAGTCAGGATGATGTACTAATTACCATACTGTGTGATTTACCTTTGCTAAAATGATTGATAGTGCTATTAGTTCAGTCAAATCTAAAATAGTTTTATTGAATAATACATCACATCTGGAAACAATTAAAAATTGTTTATCTATTAAAAAAAATACATATTTTGAAAATTCTGAAAAAAAGAAGCAAAATAACAAATCATTATAAAAATCTGACGGAAACCCTGTTTTTTTTTTTTTTTTACCTTATTTTATACTTTAACATGCTTGGTAAGGTTCAGCCTAAAGTATCTTGTGTACTTTAGTTGTAGTATCGATTCTGCATCCTCAAGAGAGTATAATGCACAGAAACAACACATTTGTGCAATTTGCTACTTGTACCAATGTTAGATGTATGGTGAAGTGATGTGTTATACCTATACAAGCAATACTTGTGAACTTTGTATAAATTGCACCAACTATAAGAAATATATATTTATATGATTTTTTTTATATTTTAATAGCATGAAAGAGTAAAGAATAAGTAAGACATTTTTTAAAACATTTTTATATTGAGCCATGCTGACCTGGGTGACATTGAGAATGGCTGTGTTAAATTATTTGCCATACAATGGCCACTGTCTTCTCTTGCATCGTGCAAGGCTTGAATGAAGAGCCAGCTGAGAGACCAGCTGCATAGTAGAGCTTAGTGGCTTTCAAGTCAGTTAAATCCCTAGTTCTTCCAAAACTGCTCATGAATAGCCTGCCTGACCTATTGTAAGCATTATTGTTAGAACCTGGTCTGATATTTGCCAAAATCCCATGTGCCACTAGCTCTGTGGGTCCATGAATTGTACACTTAAATAGAACTAAGTGCACATCAGCATTTTCCATTCTGCCTCTGAAATGTCAGTGACAATTATAATCCAATGAGCGTGGTAGTGGTGTGTTGCTTGCACATCTAGGAACAATAGAAAACAGAGTAAACCGACAGAGGGGATCTTACTGAAGGTAAGAAAAACAGCAGGATTGTTGCTTGTGGGAATATGTCATGGCTAATTGCTTTTTCTAGAACCATGGACTGGGATTGCTATTAACTTAACTGTTAACATACATGTGATTTTTACTTTCAGTAGATAAATATACATTTTTACTTGTGTCCATATTTGAGCAGATAAAAAAAAAATGCTACAAAAAGTTGCATGCATTACATACCTGCATTCTAAAAGATCAGTCTCTGGCAGCAAGGGACAGTTTTACTGAGTTTACTTATTTTAAGGAAAATCATTGTGCATATACTTGTTATATTAATTAGTATTAATATATTAAGTATTCAAATGCAGTCTCTTATGAAAATTGCATCTCAGAATCGAATTAATGTTTCAAGTCCAAGAGCATCACATGGCATTTTGCATTCTTTTAAGATTTTAGGAAACTAAAACATTTACAAATATAAAAATGAATAAAATGAGGAAGCAATTACACTTTTTTTTTAAATCTCAACAATTGTAATAAAAAAAAATACAAAAAAAATCTGGCCTGATGATTTGACTGCACAACCTACGACCAAATCTTTCAAGTTACAACAGGACAATGTCAGTATTGTATTAAACTGTGCAATTCCACTGAAGAGAACAAATGTGCATTCTATAAAAGTACAAATAAAGGGGTATCCTTTTCCTTACTTACTCTTCTGATAGTATTTATTGTTGATGACATTTAACAATTACTAACCACTTTAAATGTGTATTTTTTAAAATGGGGTTACTTTTACATGACCTACAATCACCCCCTCGATCTCACTCTATTCTGCACAGGTAGTATAAGATTGGAATTTTGGGTTATATGTTAACAGAACTCCACAGTTTTACAACCAAAGACCTAAATATTGGCTTTAACTATATTAAGTGTAAGCTATCTGGATATTTGGCTATGTTAATTCAATGTGATGGTTAATAAACAAGGCAACTGAACTATGCAGGATTCCATTAGCACTGTATCTGCATAATGAATGTCACCCAAATGGCTAATGCACAATAAAGACAAGAGGTTCATGAGGTTATTTGTTTTTTGTTTTTGTACAAACGAAAGTCATCTTGCCACAAAAGCATTTTTTTCTCACTAAGCATATTCAGTCATTTTTGGGAAAAAATTAATTGTCACATATTTCTTTAAGCTTTGTCACACATCTCTATACCCAACCTCCACTTTATCTAGTACCTTTCAACCACTTTCTCCAGGTTCCTCTTTGCTCTGTAACCATTTAAGTTAACTGACCAAAATTAATTGCGTTTTCCTCAAAATCGCCTTTAATAAAAAAGTCATTCACACATTTTCCAAACATTAATTCTCAGTCAGCTGAGAACTGCTCAAAATACCGCTTATATTTTCCCTCACCCTGGAGTATTTGATTATGTAACTCATTGCTTACTACCTTTCCTTATTACACTTCACTTTGCATTGCACATCCTAATGATGCAAAATCTTCCAGAATCACTATGATTCCACTTAAATGAAGTGAAGCCAAATTAAGGCACTTGAAAACACAAAACCTGAGGATGGCTGAACAGGTTTCTAAATACAGTAAAACTGGTTGTAATATAAAAATCCCAAGCAAAGAAATTTTATAGATAGTGCCTTTTCTCTATTTTTGCCGTAGCTGATAATGCTTTTAAAACAAATACTGTTGACATTTAACTGGCCAGGAATACCACAAGTGCTACAATATCATTTACCATAAAAGTTCTTAGAAATGCTGTACTGTTAGTTGAATAAAATAAGTATCTAAAATTTCAGAAAAGCATTGTTAAGTTCCTCTTTCCCCCAAACCCACACTTTCCTTCACACATTAAATTAGCACATAATATTTGTAAAACTGTAGTAATTATTGCAGTTCTAGTTGGAGCTTTCCTGTTGCCCAGCCTGGGGAATTAAAAAAAATGCACCCCTTGCCAAAAGAAGTTATTTTGCAATGAATTTGTTAAAGTTGTCTGAAGATTCTGGCAGATATTGATTGCTTTAGATAATGGGGTGCAAAGTCAAAAAATGTAGAATTTTTTAACATAGTGGGATAAAGTTTGTAACCACATTGCTCAATGCATAATTATGGATCTTGATGTTGAAACCATTTTAAGTAAGTAGGTCAAATAGGATAAGAGGGCATAAGTCCCGCAGTTGACTTGTTTTGTAATTCAGGCATGTAATTCAATTGCTAAAGACTTTAGCAATTCATAATTCAGTCTTAAGGCCACTGTTGGAAATCATGCAGTAGAAATTAAAGGAATATAATTTTTTGTCTACAATATTGTTTTTTATTAATATGTGGGGATATTATACAACTACCTCATACTGGCATATTGAGATTTAACACCAAATTTGTTTAAATACATCTTATAAGCTAGAAATAGCTCTGCACTTATAAATGTCTTCTCGAAACAAGTAAACAAGTTAAACCTTAGGGCCCTAGCCTACTTTTGCACGTTATTCAGAGCCTTCAGTTCTATACTTTAAGCTTTGTAAATCTAAAAAGCATACAGCCACATATTGATTTTTATTGGAATAATAATTTACTTTGTGAAAAAAGTTGTCTAGTTCCATATTTCTTTTAGACTACTTAAATGCGTAAATAATAAAACAAAATAATACATAAACAAATGTAATACAATTCTCTCGTTCTCTAGTTTTGTAACGACAGGAAGTGCAGATTAAACATTAAACTGGTGCTTTAATTCTTACAATGTTTTGTGTCTGAGAAATAAAGTGTGTAGAACAGAGAGATAGAAAGAGGGAGCATCCCGACATTATTCTTAGTCCAGCAGTGACACTAAGGTTTTTTAAATCCCCGGCAGCATTGCTGTGTATGATTATTCTTACCAAGGTAAAACAATAAACCCACCGCCAAAAAAATAAATCTCATTGCAGTGCAGAAAATCATCCAACACTCAAATGGTACCTGCTCTGTGGTCATGATTAAAGTGTGCAGTGAAAAATATAGCTTAACAGAATTTATCAAAATAATAAATGGAAGTGATAAAAGAACATTGGTTGTAGAAACAATGTACCTAATAACGTGGCTATATATGAGTGTATGTGCTTAAAAACAGCTTCATTGAAACCTGGCTAAACATTGATGAACAACTAAAAGATGTCCAAAATATATAGTGCATTCAATAAAATGACTGGCAAATCTAAATGTAAAGTGATTGCATCCAGGATCTGAAGGAATCTATAAAATAGGAAGTAACAAAGCACCTAGTTAATGTCAAAAATGTCTCAAAACAGCATAAAAATGCATTGCATCACTAACCACGAGGGCTGTTGTCCAATCTGTCCTCATTAGATGGCCAAAACAATAAATTGTGTCATTTGCAAGTAATAAGTTTCCTAGTAATTATATTTAGTTAATGGCTGCATTAGCTATGTCCAGCATTTGTTCACTGTACATAAATATTGTATAAATGACCATTTTACATTTCAAACAATGTTAAAGTTGATTTCTAATTTCAACATTTGATAGCCCAGTGTAACATTTATCTCATCTGATTACAAAAATAAAAATCACAAGATATTGTAATTATCATTTATTGCCTGCTGCTGGGGCGGCACGGTGGCTTAGTGGTTAGCACGTTCGCCTCTCAGCGCTAGGGATTCCCGGTTCGAATCCCCATCTGGGTGGAGGTTCCATGTTTTCCCCATGTCCACGTGGGTTTCCTCTGGGTTCTCCGGTTTCCTCCCACAGTCCAAAAACATGGATCAAGTCTATTGAATTCTCCAAATTGCCCCATATAGAGTGTGTCTGTGTGAGTGAGTGTGTGCCCAGCGATGGATTGGCACCCTGTCCTGGGTCTATCTGCCCAGCGCACGAAACGTTCTCCCCTGGATGGGCATGGGGAACCCCACTGTGACCCTAATAGAGGACAAAGCGGGAGAGAATGAATGAATGAATGAATGCCAGATGCTGGTAAAATTTGTAACAGGGTTAACAGAGGATAGAGTCAAGTACAGATTAGGTGAATGGCATGAAAACCTACATGAATGGTCCGATGTTAGAAATCTAGGTGCATTTTGTACATAGAGATCACTTAAAATAGACAACATAGTTTTGGAAACTTATTGATCCATGTCATTTTAAGATTCTAAGATTCTAATTCTAAAATTCCATAGATTTCTTGCCTGTCTTATTGTGTGATATAACAGATGGGTTTTCCAGAAGCATACATCATCTTTTGGTCTCAGTGTTTTGACACTTTGTCAGAACGGTAATTTAGATTAATGGTTTGGAAGGAAGAGTAGAGGTGATCTGCAGTCTGGGAATGACAGACCATCACATCAGGGCAAATAAGCACCTCTATAAGAGGCAACCGTCCAGGGTAAGTCAACTAGCAATAATGCACCGAAAGAAAAAAAAAACATATTTATTAGGCTTGGCAAAGTTTTTTTTTTTTTTTTTTTTTTTTTTTTTCAGTGGAATGGTGTAGCATTGTGTCATTTTGGGAGAGAAATAACCACAAAGTAATGCATTATTCATTTGCATTTCACATTTCAGTTATCTGTCATGTGGCAAGCCATCAAGAGAGAGGAAAGAGTGGGTTGACATTGAGTTTCCCTGCTGCTTGAAATGAACTGTAAACATAGAGTGGGGTGCAAAAAATTTTAGGACCATATTTAATAAATTCCATTTTTCACTGAAATCTAAAATGAACTGAAACGCGTTCAAAGGCATTAAAGAAAAAAAAAAACTCCAAGTTGGAGAAAAGTCTTCAATATGCAGTGGAAAACTAAGTTGGTGACTACTCTAAGCTACTAAGCTACTCTCAATATTTTGGTTGATGACATGTTTAAACTTTTTTGTTGTTTTTAAAAAATGTAATAAGACAATGACAAATATGCATTGTTTAATATCTAATTATATACAGGTACTTGTAATTAGGGTCACAAGTGGCATTGTGGCCATGTCAGAGCATGAAGGCGAAAGGCAGGAAGACATCCTGTTTAGGTAACTAGTTCATCATGGTGTAGATGTGTAAATAATGTATGCATTTATACATGGATAATTTCTGTATGGACAATTTATCTACTAGCAGGTTTCAGGTCTATACAAGGAAACTGAAACTCCCAGAATAATTTCAACCAGACAAAGAAAGTACATGCAACATTTCAGTAGAGGGATGAGCACTAACCATTGCACAACTCAGTGACTTCTTATACTAATACTTAATAATACTTCCTGCTGCATTGATTAAAGAATCTGGGCAAGTCTTGTACTGTGACCCCTTTCTACTTCATGCGTACTACATAGAAGAAAGAGTACTGACAATTTAGTGTCCTAGATAGTCAATGTAATTTGAGCTTTATTCAGACAGAGGTAATGATCTGTGAGAAAAAAAAACACTGCCCTTTTAGATTTAGTCTATCACAGCACAGTCAGGGTATAGACAAAACTGACCAACTGACAGAGCTGGCAAAAAGATGTTAAGGAGATATTAATGAGGTGACGTGCACTATACAATTATTGTGCAAATGTAAGTTTGTAGATACAAATGCATGTATTTATTTAAGTGTGTTTGAGGTGGGAAAAAAAACACTTATTGGCAATTTTGGAATATGTTAACAAATGCTGTAATTACACATTAACTCAACATAAACTTTTCATTTCAACCGGCGTAGAGATTCCCTGCTTTTTATTTATGCAACACCTATAAAGATAAGCTGGTAAAAAAGGAAGATATTTAGTAGATTGGTATTTAGTTACCAATTCTTAATTTTGTTAATATTTCTCAAATTTCTACCATTTCACTAAACAGTTTCCGATTTGCAATAACTTTACAATATTAAGATATTACTATGACTTGAATGTTAACAACATGTTCACAAAAATCTCACTATAGATTTAATGATGTGCAAAAAGTTTTAGCTTGTATGTAATACCTTAAATTTAAAACATGGAAATAAAAACAATTTCCCCTAACACAGTGTTTCTATTTATGAATTAGGCATTTCATTGTTCACATTTTTTGACTTTTGATTTAAATATGTTACCACAAATTAGCATATTGCATAATTAGCATAACATATTTGATTTAAATATGTTACCAGCAAATTAGCACATGTTTCTAAGGCTGGTTGACACAAAACTACTCAACATTAAATATAAATAATGTGTAAAACTTTCATTGCTTTAATTTAACCTGCTTCATTTCATTACCACCATTTAAACTTTAGCAACACAATATATGAGGTTCTGCTGTACTTTAAACTCTACTAATCGATTTAGTTCAGTGGTAGTGTTTGCAATGTCATTTACAATTTCAGGGTTTCCAGTGTTGAAAATGATAAACAGAATGTTATTTTGTCCCCAATGAGTAGCTAATTTTACTTCTATTCCTTGCAGCACTTTGTGCAAAGAAAAGAAGGTAAGTGCCCAATAATTACCATGTAACAGCAATTTCAACTACACAGGGTTGGATTTTTTCCACAGGATTTACTGTTTAGCCTCATTAGATCTGAAATGCTGACTCAATGCCAAATCCAAGCCATTTGCTAGCTGTGAGTACAAGAGTACACAGTTTTATTAGTCCTTATTTAGTATTCCCATTGTATTTAACAGCACGTTTATTTAGTTACAGCTAGCAAAATGAAGGACACAAGCTTTAATCGGGAGTGCGGCGTGAATAAAATGGTGAACTAACATGAGACAGTGACTCAGAATAATGACGCTCTTCACTGTCAGAAGTATGAAACCAGTTTTGGGGCATCTTATTAATTAAATCTGTTTGAAATAGGTATGTGTTTTTGCTGTCTACTTTAATCAATGGATAGCATTCTTTATGAATTAACCCCCTGTGCATTTCTATTCTGTTAGACTTTTTTTGATGTACAAAGCACAGAGCCTCCATTTTTCCAACTAAAATGGTAACGATTATAGAAACAAATAATGACCTAGACAATTCACTTGACTAATCTTTTCAGGGGTGTTTTATTTGTGCATACATGGGATTCAGAAAGAGAGAAGTGTTTGCTTTAATTTATTTTTCCCGCCTAAGTTTTCCTTCTCTTCATTTTGGCTGTTTGGGGGTCAGTCAAGAAGAGCCACCTACTCTCCATTCCAGGCACAACATCCTATCCTCTCCTAGGTTGTCTTTTCTCAATTGAATGAATTCTTTCATTGAATACAAAGTATGAGGCGCTCTCCCCTATTCGACAGCCTTAGTTCAACTTATTTGCTACTTTCACATGTTAGTGTGCGCAAAAGGATTTTGGTAGCATGACAAATTAAGTTCTTAAAATTACAAGTAAACACCATATCCAGAATTTATGTTTTTTGTTACATTGTAATTATTCCTGATTCATAAATTTTTCAAAAGCACTAACACGCATAAGATCCCTACATTCTGTTATTACCTGTGTTTACATGTACTTTATACCAACTTTTTTAAGGTTTCTATATGGCCATCTGGCATCGTTGTTGTTTTTACAGAATAATGTTCACCTGTTTTCTCAGAATTTTAGGACTTCATGTATTTTACTTTTACATTTACATGTGCAAGTTTACCTTAATAAATCCAAGACACTTGTATAAAATGTTTTATTAGTCTCACAACACCTCATTTAGAACATGTGCATCATTTAACAATGGTGGGCTGTAACAATGGTAACAATGGTAACAGATTATTGCATTTTCTGCTGTTTTTTTTGGACCATTCAAATGCCCAAAGATTTGGACTAAAACATGTAGGTATAAAAGCAAACATTATATTTCTGCATTTCACCGTTTATTTGCAATCAACTGTTCCCTATAAAATAAAAACAATATATAACAAGTAGTGCACTACTGTTCATGTTAACCTGAGGTTGGTCTCCTGTCTTGAATAACACATACATATTCTCTGACGTTGCATGGGCATATTCAGTACAATACTAGGTCACCGTCCTGTGGGAGCAGATGGGGCCTTAGGGCCAAGCTGGAAGCCGCCTTGCTTCTCAAAAGTCTATGGTAATGAGGCAGAAGGCAATCGGTGGGGCAACCAATGGGAGGTGGGTGTGTGCTGGTGACTCAGGTGTGGGATGGAAGTCAGAGCAGCGAGACTAATGCTCAAATAAGTCAGAATGACGTGCCAGAGGGACGAGCTAAATTTAGCTCACACTGGGATATATAGCTCAAATCGTGTCTAGGTGTGTGTGTGTGTCTGGGTGTGTGAAAAAGGGGGCACGATTGATAAATTGCATATATCACCAGATCAACAGGAACAGGCTCAACAAATTAAGCTCTTACAGTAACAAGCATGGAACACCAAAATGCCCAAAGGTTTTATTATGAGTCTGAAACACTTTTTAAGGATTATCAATGTTTTTCTAAGAACAGTTTATATTGCTACAACAGCTAAAATATTTAGGCAACAGAAGTCTCAAGGCCTTCTGTTATCACAAATAGCATCATGACTGGAAGTTGTTCATTGTGTTATACCACAGCATTGAGGTTGTTTAGCAATAATTTATGGCCTCAAGTGTATGATTGCTCTTACACAACATATTTATTAAATCTATCTAAATGGCAGAGGAAATACATCACCCACATTGTTAAATATAACGTTCAATGTGGAATATTTATTTTTCCAGAAACAGTTTCAGTGCAAGGCTTCAATTGTAGCATAAGCAAGCTTGGAATCAAATATTAATATGCTTTAAACTGGAAATGGAAGTAAAACTAAATGTAATGTATTGAAAAAAATAAATTTATTAGTCTGAATTCACCCACTATTATTTTTTGGTTGCTAATTAAAAAAAAAGGACTTACTAAGCAACAAATCATTTATTGTGATAACTGCAAAAAAGGTGATACTTTCCACTATCAATGACTTATTCTTTTATAGCTATTGCGGCTGGTCTGCAGCAAACCTGACATTATAAAACAATGATTTGGAAAATATCTTTATATATTAGTGCTCAGGATTCAAAAAAGACTGTAAAAATCCATACAAGCAAAGCTGACATGCCCACATACTTCTGGCCATACAATGATTTACTTGTGTATTTGACTGGTTAAGTCTTTAAAATTCTGCCTTCATCAATTCTCTTAATTGCTAAACATTTCTCAGATCATGTTGTACCAGAGATGAATTGACTTCTTCAATCTTGAAAACTCAAATGCCAAGAGATCAGCCAATGTTATTTGCACAGTGATTTTCAGTCATTCAATACAAGAAGCATTACCCAGTATTCAGATTGATTTTCAGACCTAATTACTTATTATACTTATTATACTGCTAATAAACAAATTGTGAACAAGTATGAATACTAAAGCTAAAAAATGAACGATTTATGTTTTAATGTTTGTAACTGTCAGAAAATGAAAAAAAAAATCTGTTTTGGATTGTAAACACTACAATTGGTGGGGCACCCTTTTTTGCATGTTTTCCCAAGTTTATAGTGTATAATATGAAGTGTTGTTCGAAAGTTTAATTGTGATTATGGGTCACAAAAAATCTCACAATGCACCATTCACCAGGTGCACCACAGCCAGCATGCTAAGCCTTTTATAAAACTACCAGCTGCCAAGCCAAGTCGGTAGTGTAAGCAGTAACATAAATGCAGGTGGAGAGATTTTTCATTTCTTTAGCTCTTTCAAACAAACACAATGTATAAATAAATGTATAAAGTCCTAACATTAAACTAAACATCTAAAAGCTTAGTTAATGGCTCGATGCTGGGAAAATAATTGGCTTCAGATACACATACAGTTGTACCAAATCGCAGGTGCTTCAGATCCATGATTAGCATCAACCCCCCCCCCCCCCCCCCCCCCCCACGTCAATAAGCGCAAACTTGCACTAAATAGGTCATAAATAAAATAATTACTTTAAAATAGTGATAAAATAAAAAAAAGAGGTTTCTGCTGACAAGAAGTGTATGGATTCTGCCTAGTTTTGTTAACCTGCAGTTTACAGACAATTAAATCAGTGCATTTTACACTAGCATCAAAACAGTACAAAAACAAAATCAGTACATAACAATGCTGATAGAAACTGGATAATAAAAACTACTAACTTAATGTGTTCTCAGAAATTAAATAAAGATAGAAAAAGATTTCAGAGTTTTTAATTAGCCAGCTAAGTACTGTTTAGAGCATAATTATTGAAGACATCATCATGATCATCTTGCATAACAGCTTGTCCCTCTAAACCAAATGACTGAGTCATGGGTATATTGATCCAGGAAGCTACCAAGAAGCCCACAAAGCTTTACTTTATAGAAAGGAAGCCCCCTAAAATAATGTTACACCTAATATTTTACAAAATAAAAAAAAATCTATCTATCTATCTATCTATCTATCTATCTATCTATCTATCTATCTATATATATATATATATATATATATATATATATATATATATATATATATATATATATATATATATATATATATATATATATATATATATATGTTATAAAGAACACCAAGAACATTTTAGTCATTGGCAAATATGTTTTGCATTGTCAAAAAAGGCCATTCAACAGTTATATTATTTTCTCTACAAAACAGCAAGACAGACAGGCAGTTCATCTTCCAGCATGACAACGACCCTAATCATGCTGCTTAAAAACAAGGCAATAACTAAAAGATAAGCTAAATGCTATTGAGTAGTCAAGTGTTAGCCTTGACTAATATCCCAAAACTGTTTCTAGACCTAATTAAAGTGAGACATTGCTATTCACCATAATTGCGATTGACTGAATTTTTACAATTTCTTAATGCAGTATGGACAAATATTCCAAAAAAAGGGTTTCATTTATTTAATTAATTTCCTGAGTGTATCTGCTCAGTGCCCGAAACTTTCTCCCCTGGATGGGCATGGGGAACCCCCCGCGACCCTAATAGAGAATAAAGCAGAAGATAATGAATGAATGAATGAATGTTTTGTTTTATAATGTTTGTAAGTGCCAAATGTCTGACAAAATTGTCTGACTGTTAATAGACAAACAACTGCAACAATCATATACCATGCTGCAATAGCTTAGCTAAAAGAGACATTAAAACAGAAAAAAAGTGATCAGATTTGGTCACATGCTTACCACTTGTATAGTGGATTTGATAACACAATGTAAATATATGTAAAACACAATTGCAAGCATTAAAACAAGGTTGCAGAAAATGGCACAATATCTATGGTTTCCATAAAATGTTTTTAAACTTGATTATAACATAAAATATGTAAGATCGCCTAGCCCTATGTATTACACAGACATGGATGATTGAATGATACAACATTGTGTTGTAAAACAGATTATTCAACAATTAAGGACTTAAAGAATAAATTCCCCATAATAAATATTTCAAACAATAATATTCTTTAATTGAGTTGGTATTATAAATAATGCCATTTCAAAGCATTATGTGTTTATGTAAGATAAGGCCATTTTGCTTCAGTGTTTTGATTCGAGCATAATAATTAAAGATTCATTATAGGAACCAATAGCACATGATGCAGAGCAAAGCCTGCCAAAATTGTTTGCTTGCACATCCTTCCATCATCTCTATCTAAGTACGTCTCATGAGTCATATTTAATTTTTTTTGCAGGAATGTGGGAAAAACAGCCATTTGTCTCAGCTGAGTGCTCCAGCTGCACACTGACTAACTAAACAAACTGCCCTGTGGATAACCAAAATTTGTGTCTGGAATGAGTTAGATGATAACAGCATTCAACATTTACTGGTCAAACAACAATATTGTCCAGGTTAGCTTTAAAAGCAGCTTTAAAACTGTATTTAAATCCTGAAGTAAACATTTTAAACAGCCGAGAATGTTAAATAAATGTAGTATTTGGGATGAATAAATGCTAACAGAAAGTAAACTTTAAAATAGCACCATTATGATTATTATTATTATTATTATTATTATCATCATCATTATCATTTTGTATATGGCTGTGACATCAAAGGAATGGTTTAAACAAAAAAAAAATAAAGATATGTTTTTGCTAATAATTGGTCACATTTCATATAATTTTAACTTTTTATAGAAAAATAAAATACCTCTACATAAAAATGGGGTACAAAGGAACAATGATATAAAAATGCAAATGAATATCCACATATATATATAATCTATATATAATCTATATAATATATATAATCTATATATATATATATATATATATATATATATATATATATATATATATATATAATCTATATAATACATATTTAATGTTTTCTTTTCTTTATATAAGTTATTCACTAAGTGAAAAGATGACATAAATGTTGAAATCCTGCAGTATGGTCGCTGTTTGGGGGGAAAAGTGAGTAGTGACAAGTGCATCTAAACAACCTTGAACATCTAGCCTTCATCTGTAGTGCTCATTCATCTATGACCAAAATGATATGCAGAGATTGAGTAGCATTTGATCTTTTGGGCTGGATTAGGAGGTCTGGAGTTTTTAATAATTAATTAGAAACATTACTTTTTCAAAAAGCTACCTAAGATCACCTGTCCCAGTAAGCATTCACTGTGGCTGACATGCACCTCAACTAAACTTTCATGACATTGACTCTGAAATCTACCAGATAATTGAAAATATGTTTTTTGTGTTCATTTATTATTTGATTTTAGTAAAAAATGGATGGGCATGGGGAACCCCCCCGCGACCCTAATATAGGATAAAGTGGAAAATGATATATATATATATATATATATATATATATATATATATATATATATATATATATATATATATATATATATATATATATATATATATATATATATATATATTTTCAAATTCTCTTTTCACAACAAACAATAATGTATGAGAAATATTCTGTAATTATACAAACACAAAATAAAATCTTGACAACTTAAACAAACCAAATAAAAAAATATAAACCTTATTTTTCTTTTTCTGATCTAAACGTGAACATGTTACATGTTACATAGTATTTGCTTTTAAAGGTAGTGAAACACTTTTTACGCTATCACCAGCTGATGGGACTAAACTGCACATTATAGTTTGTGTAATGGGATCTGTTTACATAAATGAATAAATAAATAACAGTGTGAAAATGTTGGGGATGTGCGAATGTTTAACTGACTATTTGCAGGTTGTGATTACACCTAGATACTGTTGCGAAATATTTTGATCAAAGCAATTAAGGGCATTATAAATGAATATGTGGAAACATTTTAGCATATATTATACTGCATACATGTTTCTATGTATCCATCATTTGTGCCTTTGACATTTAAGAAATGTGAAAACGTTTAGACATGTCACCTCTTGATGGCTGGTTGTTCCACAGGGGAACATGTCCTCATTCTTGGTCACATTTGGAGCAGTGGCAGGAAGTGCACAATTAGTTGCGATTTATGACATCTCTGAATAGGTTTGGCAATCATGGAGTCCTGTGGCCAATAATGTGGAAAACAGCCAAACAAGCAGACACCCCAGGCAGCACCATAAAAGAGCCTCCTTTTGCAAGAACAGCACACATATTGAGTAAGAAAGGTTTGACATGAATCATGTTTTTTCCTGTATATTACTCTCAGTCTGCTCTGCGTCTCAGTCATAATCGCAATATTAGAGTACGTCTATAGCTCTTGTATGCAATCCAAAATGGACTGAAATTCTACCAACCAATGGCTCAGTGCATGAGGATAAACGGATGCTGATAAGCCATAATGTATTATCTGCTCATGCACACTCATTACTCATGTGCCAGCAACATATGTCACAGGCAGAACTACTTAGAGAGCAGTTCTTTCTAACTGTAATCTATAAGCTATGCAAATTATAGAAGGCATACCAGAGGGAAGTGTCTGGTAAACGTAGGATGACATTCAGCTTAAAGATGCAACAAAGCAGCTGCATGTATCACGACTCAGGCATAATAGGGTCAACAAGGTTTGTGATGCTCGTGGGTACCTACTGCTGTGTAGAGATGGGAAATGTGTGTGTGAGTAATAACTGATTAAATCCCTGATGTATTCAGCATCATGGCTCACCTGCTACCCTCTGACCTCATACTACGACTGCAACCTGGTAATGAGGAAAAAGGCACATGGTTAATAGGGCTTCTCTGTTTGGGCTTGTCATAGATGATGTCAAAGGTTGTATTTCTAAGCTGCCACGGAGGTGCTTGGAAAAACCTGTGAGCTTCAGGTGAAAGCAAAAGTCTGATTAGCTTTCAGCAAAAGATAACCAGTCAAGTACTACAAATCTGTAAGATGAACCTACAAAGGACTAAGACACACTGAGCATTTAAATCTGGTATCAGAAAGAAGTCATTTAACAAATATGGTTTCAAAGTCCATGCCCAGCTGTTAAAGATCTCCTAGACCATCTTTATGCCCTGGACTTTTACACTTCCATTTCTATTGGACTCTTTACTGCTTTCACTTATACATTTACATTACATTTAGTCATTTAGCAGATGCTTTTATCCAAAGCAACTCACAAATGACAACATTACAAGTCAGAAGGTATGCAGAAAAAACAACTACACTGTAAAATCATCAAACCTGATTGTTATTTGATGCTGATACAATCACCTTTTAGTTTTGCCGTTTTTACTTTTTCTGAAGCAACCTCTAGAAAGCCCTATCTAGTTCAGATCTTTATGTGCTTTTATGTGTCATTAATAATTCTATTCATTGTTATTCACACTCCTGCTGTGCATCAGTGTCTCCCTGGGTACAACATTCCTTCTGTGATAATATAATAGAGTTTAGTTTTGTTAAGCTTTAAGGTATATGGTGTCATCACCTTTATATTAACAGCTCTAAACCCTTAACCATTTAGCTACCACACTCCTAACATAAAACTCTTAAACTGTACGTTAGTGTGTGTGTGTGTGTGTGTGTGTGTGTGTGTGTGTGTGTGTGTGTGTGTGTGTGTGTGAGATTCATTGAAGACATACTTCTCTGTGAACTTAACTACCTAATTGCAATACACTACAAGCCAGTTTGATTACAGTTAATCACATACAGCCTTGGTAAGAGTCTTCTTACTCAATAACAGAGTGCACTGGGAATGTGTCTCTCCAGCATTTTTACGCAATTTGTAGTGAAACTCCCATCTTCATCACATGAAGACCAGTTTTGTTATGTTCAAATCTAAAAGATAGGAAGTAATGGCCAGCAAATGTTTTTGAAAACAATTATTACAATTTTATTGATGTTTTAAGTTCAGTGTGTAATTGTTTTCACATTTTTAGCAATGTGGCCCAAAATTATGCAATTCTAACTATTCTGATTGATTTTTTCTTTTAAATATTGCCATATTTTAATTAATGCACCTGTCACACATTGAATTTTTATTTTTTTATTTTTTACAAACCATCAGAAATGCCACAATTCTTCCACAATTTTACTAGGACCAATTAGAACTGATTATTAGTTCCTGTGATCTATTGATGTAATGTTTTTAGTATAAAAAATATATATATTTATATATGTAGGTATGTTTATAAAAGCAGTCATATGTCATTTAAATCTTAGTATATATGTCTATTGTCTTATATATGTATTTGTATGTATATATGTCTTAATTTATTCTTTAAGTCCTTAAAGTCTGCAAACAGCTACAAAACAAAATGACCCAGTTTTGTCAAGGGTGGTTGGATTAAGAATTTTGTTTAAATGTGTATTCTAAATGTACGTTTGTTGGTCCATGTTAAACTTATAGAAAATGTAGCATGATTGGAGTGGTGAAATCATGCAGCGTAAATAGAAAACCATACCCTGAAAAAAACATTAATTTACCTTACACAGCTCTGGGCAATGTCACTAGACTGTCATGAGAGGGATATTGGCAACAGCACGGGTGGTGTGATAAACCACAATGTCTTAGCCCATTCACCAGCTAATGTGACAATGGCTGCTGTTAAAACTATGGGAACATTAACCCCAATATGAGATCGACAGGGATCTGCACCTGAGCCCACTTGCTTGCCTCATAAGAAAACCTGGTGTTTTTAGGGGTAAGGCACACAGTTAACAATAACAAAATAATCAAATAGTTTAATTAATAACATTTGCTTACCCCTCATAATAAAAATATTTTTTTAGTAACCATAAGACAAACCAGACGCAAAGAAAAAAAAAAAAAAAAACTTTAACGTTAAATTACGGAATGTCAAGTGTCTGCATCACTGAGTAGATTTGTTCCATTTGCAGGTAAAAAGTTTTACACTTTAATGATCTTTGTAATTTTCTAACACTCTGAGATAAATGTTAAATATTGGAATTCAGTTCCTAATATTCAGTCTCTTATGTCCTTCTAAGCCTCCATTCTGTTCATTCTACCAGAGCTGTTACCATAGAAACCTGCATGATTAAGAAAATGAAAGAGTAGTGTGCTACTCTGCTTGCATTGTATTAATAACAAAAGCAAAAAGGGCTATTAGGTCATTTACCATAATTTAACAAACTGCAGTTCGGAAGTCTGGTATATGAACAGGAACGATGATAAATGTCTAAAGATTATTTTAAAATGATTCTACTGTATATATTAAATGTCTAAGATGGAAAACTGTAAACAATTAAAAACTAAAAACTTGAATTACATGACATACACTTTAGCTGCCTCGTGAAACACGTCAAATTTGCTGCAAACTCACCAATCAAACGAAATCTACTACGGAGGACATCTTTTCCAGATTCACAGGTTTTGTTGCTTCACATTAATCCCAATTATAATATAAAATTATTATCCAGTTATTTTAAGAATAGCTGTATTTGCAAAAAGGTGAGTTATCCAAAGCTATTTTCTGGCTACAAAACTAAAATGTACATGAGGGGAATTATAACTGCCCTACATTAATTTTAAAGTAGATGGTAAATGTTGAAAATCATCTCGCTCATTATGTACCAATAAAATCTAATTCCATTATATTTAGATACAATTGTAAATAAAATGTCATATGAAAACAAATGGCCATTTTTAAATAAAAATGTTCATATGATTTTAAGGATGGCAGGTAGCACCCTAGGCAACAGCTAAATTGGCTATGCCTTGAAATGCCCCTGGTAATGGTCAACACTTAAACAGAATATGATCATCCATCCCTGCTGGATAGGATAAGGGTCTGCAGTGAGCATTTTAATTTATCCACAATGAGACATCACATATCAAGATAGTAAAAAAAGGGGAAAAAAAACACTTTAAGATATATTGCCCGTTTTGTCCTCTTGTGGGTGATTACATGCTAACTGCAAGACATGCAGTAAATCCAAATTAGAGGCCGGTCAGGGAAAGGGCCAGTACTTGGGCTCTGCGATAATGAGGAGCAAATGTGTGCAGTGCATACCAAGTACTCATCTGGACCAAGAGCTTGTCTGTGTGTGTCTGTGTGGAAACTGCTACGGTGATACCCATACAAGTAATTTTACATGTCTAGCCAGCTGTTTAATCCAATCATTAGGTTGATATCACACAAACTCATAATCATAGAGGACCTAACACCTTGCATGCCCATGGGAGCAACACAGCCTGTATGTTTTACTTTGTGAAGAAATAAATTCCAAACCCCCAGCAGTGAAAAATCACTTAAAAAGAAAAAACAGGTGCATTCTACAGTTACAGTGCTGCACTGTGTTTTATTAAAAAAATGTATGAAAAGGTTTTTTTACCGTTCAATACTTACAGTAACAATCATTATGTTGTGACACAGTCAAGTGCAAAGACACTTTAATATGTAACATTGCCAATTAGTAGTGCTGTATACTTGTGAGAAGAACGTGGGTCTAGTCTTTAGCTAAAACCTTGTGTAGAATGCAATTAATATGCTGTTTACACTCTTATCCATGATCCTGCATATTAACCTTCAATACAAACCTATTAAAATTCATTCTGTACACTGTGAACTGTTTACTACCATATGTAATCCTGCCTAGGGCTTAGAGCTAAATGATCCAGTGAAAAGGAGACTTGAGGCAATCTGACAAAATAGAGGAAAGCTATCTGACAGTAAAGCAATAGGAAACTGCATGTTGCGTGGTACTGATAAGCTCTATTTGAAAACTTATAAAAAAATATTTTTGAATTGTTACCATTTTATGAATTTAAACAAAAAGTTATGTAAAGCTATTTTTGTTATTACACATTTGATTCGGCCTAATTTAAATGCTATGTTTAAAAAAAGAAGTGGCTGACAATATTTTTGTAAAGTTAATGAATGTAGTTAATGCCCACTTGCTGAGCTAGTACTGATGAAAAACTTGATATGCTGATCAAAGAAAATTGAAGGGAACTTTTAAAAAATAAGAGTTAATATATTAATGATATACCACAGAGAGAATGAACAAAAAAGACCAGATCTTGTAATAGTAGAATAAGCATGATGTACTCTACCATTTTGTTATTTTAGCATTTTACCAGTCTAAAAAAAAAGAAATATTACAGATAGATACATTTTCATGTAATAAATTGGCTACTAATGTTCAATCACTATTTTAACTGTACAAATGATCTTATTAAATGAGAAATGAGATTAAATGAAGAAATAATGAGGCCACTTGAATAAAGATGCACTGTATGCACTGTGATCAAGGATCTCAAATACCCTATCAGAAAGCAGTTCAAAAAAGAGTGGTGGGAATCTTCACGTGTCCCTAAAGATTAGCTACCACACACTTCCAAAGCTGAAATGTTATAAAAGGAAAAATGGATTAAAAAAAAATTACGTAATGTATTTCTTAACAGAGCAACACAATTTAATAGAGCACTGTTCATAGGCTGTAAGATAGGTGTTTTGATATGTTCTGTGAGAGTAGGAAGAATCTTCCACAACCATTGTGGTGAAGGAAACATATTGCAGAACAAGGATGCCATTTTATTTGCTTTTTATTATTATCAACAAAATCCTACAGTTTTTCTGGAGCCCTTCTACAGTGTTCTTTGTCGAACCTCACCCCCACCCCCCCACACACACCCACCCTAGATTTTCCCTGTAACTCTCTTACGCTTCTCATTTACATGCTTGGCTTATTGTACAAAAAAAAAAAAGTACCATTTAATACCATGCTATGTATGAATTATGTTAATTACCCAAATAAATGCTGGATTTTTGCAATTGTCCCATATGCACTATATTATGCATCTCCAGGAAGGAAGTCAATTTTTGTTTATGTATTACTCTCTGTGGCACAACTGCTGTTAAGTTGGCCATAAAACCACTGTCATTGCATCACCAAGGATCAGCCTGGATTAACAAGAATAACTTTCAATGCCTTATATAAGACATGGTTTCATACTCACAGCTGGAGCTTGAGAAATGGGTTTGGCAGTCCAAAATATACATTTAATTCCACAAAAGAAATCCAATCAAAAGCATAACAGAGTTTGTGCTAATGTGTCTAAGAATGTTCAAGGTTCCAAACGTCAGTGCCTTAAAACCTACTTTACAAAATGGAAGTAAACTTATAACAGAATGCAGATTTTATAAATGCCAGTAGTGTCATCATTATGTGTGAGTCATTCATGTCATGGACTTTAACATCGTTCAAGGCTTTCAGCTCTAGTTGCTTTATGACTAAAATGCTAACACCTTCACTGATTTAAAGAATCAGCCTGCATTTCAAAAAGACTGCCATCACCACTGACTAGAATTTTTTAGAATCATGCTGTCTATCTGGCCCGTGTTGTAGACATTGCTGTATATAGATTAAAGAGATAGCAAGTACCTCACCAGGGATAGAAAAACAACCACATTTTCAAAACTGATGAGTTTCGTTTCCAGGGAGCTCTGTGTAATTATAATTCCATTTACCCAGTGGTGACCTGGCACATTTCTGATTGATGTCTAATTGCGGCACGTAGCCAACTCTCTTAATA
Source organism: Corydoras sp. C115 (assembly GCA_019802505.1). Lineage (NCBI taxonomy): Eukaryota > Metazoa > Chordata > Actinopteri > Siluriformes > Callichthyidae > Corydoras > Corydoras sp. C115. The sequence continues at coordinate 1,351,520 of JAFMOC010000038.1, read as the reverse complement.
ACTTGTCTCTACACAACAATAGCTTTTGCACAGAAGATTTACAAACATATATTTCTAGTATCATACACCTATATTTTGAATTTAGATAAAAAATAATCTAGACAACTGTTAATTTAATTACACATTATTTCAGTACTTGTGTTGAAGATGGTTGTTAAAGCAAAAATATTAAATAAATATTAATTTATAATCATACAAATTCATGTAGGACATAGCATATTTCAAATAAATGATCCACATGGTAAAGCAGATTGTAAAACTAAACTAACTTAAGATCATTACCTATAATAACATATATGTATGCATACCACATAATGTTAAGAAGACATACGAAAGAAAAGAAAACAAAAAAAGCTTTAGGACCATAAAGGCTCGACTGGCATTAACAGCCAATCAGGGCATGGTGGGAAACATGCTAACGCTAACAAGAGAGAAGAACAGACTGAACAGACCATCACAATGCAAAAACTGGATTTTGCCTGATGGGACAAGCAAACACTACAAGAAGCTCTCAAAAACAATATTACCTCTGTGGCAATAATGAAACCATTATAATAGGACTACAATCTGATAACAATGAATAATAAAAAAAAACAGTGTAAACCTGATTTAAAAATGTGAAAATAAATAGCCATAGCTTCAGGGATGGGGGGGTGGTACCCAGTTGTTTGTACCTTGCATAAAAAAAAATCTTACTTTTACTTATAAAATCATTAAAACCTGAGCAGGGCTTTCAAACTTTTTAAGACTAAAACCCATAAAACTTTAAGAAATATTAAATTCAATGAAATAATACATAGAAATCCTTTTTGACAGGCTGAAAATTATTAATATGAATCTTGTACGTCACTGTACAGCCAGACATTTGTGCAACAGTTCTCATAGCATGTTACATTTTGTGTTTGCTGGAATGTTTCTTTAAATTGAATGTTAGGGCACCGCACCTTTTTTTCGTCAGTGTATTAGATTATTTATGTATTAAATTTCCCCCCTTGCTTGGTTATTACTGTCAGTAAACTTGGTTTACGAATCTCAGTGGATTGGAGAGGGCAATTCTGAAATGCCAGAATCGAGTTACTAACGACATGTATTGCGGGGGAAATGAAGAAAGAAGGCCAGGTCTCACAATCAGAGGATAAGCATGATGTACTCCGGCATTCTATTATTCCAGTCTCCTGCCAATCTGAAGAAGCCTGAAAAATCATTTTATGTGCAGTAAATGGCAGCCCTGGTCATACTCATGATGTTATAGATCTATTATTCAAAATGGCTATAGACACATTTTGCTATCCATCCACACAATAGGTTTCCTTATGAAGTGTCATTTTTGAAGCATTATAAATGTGTATATAAATAAAACATTGAGTACAATAATGAAGGTTTTATTTATTTTTTTAATATATATTACATTTTTACTAAGTAATAAATAAAATATTTCACTTGTAATAAATGAAAAAAAAATGTGTTGCATGACAAATATTTATGTACGAGTCTAAATTCAATAATTTTTTCAAACAAAAACAGCGCTTAATTTTTTAATATGTTTTATATACTTTCATCAAGTTGGCTGTGGTAATGGATTTTTAAGTAAGAAAACATTTAAGTAAGAAATTATTTGTACATATTTTTTTGGTGTAGGTTCTCCTTGGCTGATTTCTTCATTGCACTTTAGACTGTATTTTTGACATTCTGACAGCTGACATTTTGATTTTGGTCCAGCAGCAACATGCAGTGGGAGATTATGGCTCACATTATGTACATCAGAAAAATACAGCATTAAAATCAATTGCTGAAATAAACACGATAAATCTGCCAAATTGCCAATTCAATTTGCGTCAGTACTCCTACTGACAAATTTAAACCTACAAAGGATTTAACAGAAGTTAGTTATTCATTTATTTTTTTTAAATAACCAAATTTGAAAAGTGCTATGGATATTTGGAAGTCTACAGTGACATGATGCAAATCCACAGGAAGTCACTGCATGAATGAGCAACCACCTCAAGACATTATTTGAGTGGGCACCACAAATTGGTACAATCCCAGTTAAAACAGGAACACTAGCCAGATCAGGGATTCCTCAATGCCACTGCAAGAGCTATCACTACTGACTGGTTGGGACTGGTGTGGTGTGGCCCTAAACAGAGTTGGGACTATATACAGTATATATATACTGCAGTGTTCCGTATTTTTTAGTAAAATAACAGTCACAATTTACATTGGACAATAGGATAGATCTTCTTCAATTATATAATTGGTTGAAGTTTGATATTTTTTGACAAATTGTTAGGCAATTGCCTATCTAACAATTGCCTATTGTTTTTATTATTATTTTGAAATTGGAAAAGCTTTCACTTGATTAATAATTAAAATCATTATTAATAATAATAAAAAATACTACATAGTGAATTTCACCAGGAATGTCCAACCATATAAAAATATGTCTGCTGGAATTGGATTCACATCCTAAATGCGATGGTCTGATAGACAAGCTGCAGGGAAATGATATGGTACAAGCTTTATCCTGATGCTACCTGTTCTGCGTCCCTGCGGGTTTTGTGTTTGAGTTTTAACACTACTTTTCTTTGTTCTGCTTGCATCAGGATTGTGTCACCCACGCTCTGACTATAGCCTGAAAAGCTTACCCTGTTCTTCCCACTGATACTGCAGAGAGCTATTGAGAACTATAGATGAGGTGTTATCAAGGTCTATTACAATGTTTTCATAAATGTGTATCATGAAGCCTTAATTTAAAACAACAGATTGCTCATTTCACCTATTAGAAAGCACACAACAAACACAAATTCCATCTTCCTTCTGATATACACCACCACATAATTCATCATCATATCAAATTCACAAATGGTCATGACATATTTAGATGCTTATCTAGATGATTAATTCACTGTGTGTGATGTTTGCGGTTGTTAATACATGCAGATTTATGATCTATTTAAAAAGGGTGTACAATATTTTGTTTCACTGTTTTCACTTCAAATTATGTGAAATGTCAAGTAGGGATAAATTGTATATAATAATTGTTCATAATATTTCTGGATTTCTATTTGTTTTTTAAGGAACGTGGAGATTAGAGATGAAAAGGTCCTAAAAAAGTAGATGAAAGAGATGAAAAGTAGCTTCTCCTATGATGATCTTAAAATAACTAAAATTATTCATCCATCCATCGCTGTAACTGAAATTATGTTTTCTAAATGATGGGACAAAACTACAAACATATAATTTGTCAAAAATATTGCTAGTTCACAAAATACCAAAAACTGCAACAGGAAACATCAACATCAGGAACCTGTTGTGTTAGTGAATCTTAAGAAAGAGGAGGTGAAAATCAAACACTTTTAACAATTTTCTCAGGTACAATAAAAGGAAATTTCAAAACATGCATGCAGTAAATTTATAACCACAACAAATCATCCATAAAACGAAGAATGTGCCCAGCCACTTAAAAAATTAAACACAAGCCACAGAAGACATCGTCATGACTTCATGACAAAGAAAAAAATAAAAATAAAAAAACACCATCAAACCCATTGTTGCTGAAGTAGCTGACTAGTCCACACAGAGCCATGATCTCAATGCAACACCTATATAAAATATAGTAATGATTGCATGACTGTTTTTAAATATTGTGCGGCCCAAGTCTTTACTCATACCTGCAACTCCAAAATGGCTGAACTAAAGATTAAAATGGAAAATTTCAAACCTTATTTTTTCCATTTAGAGCTCGTCACTATGTGACTTAACACTACCAATTTAGGAAATTCTAAGTAAACAAATTCGATGGTGAAATACACCCCTGAGTGCAATTGAAAGCTAATTCAAAAGATCTTAATGCCACTTCTGTTTTATTAAGGCAAATCACAAAACCCCTCAACAAGAGACATCTGCTTCCTCAAGAGAAAGGCCCACACTAAGTCTGCTGCTGTCTGACTGTCACATGCCCTGATATGCACTTAGCTCACACTCCATATTTATCCCAAAAGCCAAATTAGCCACACGTCCCATAATATACTGCCTCTGCTTAATTATGCTAGACTGCATCTGGAACACAGTAATGACAGATCTACATTTCATTCGCTTCTTCTTCACTGACTCTTGACCGGGCCTAAGACATTTGCAGCTGATGGCGATTCCCAAAGCCGTTTGGGAACAAAAACGCATTAATTAAAGCAGACAACTCCTACTATTAGTCAGAAGTTGTGCTAATTTGCATTTCAGAGCAGTGCACTACTTGTACACACATGACATCGCTTTTATGTTCCAGTTTAGAATGCATCAAAGCAATTTCAAAAAGATATACCAAGGTTACTTTTAGATAGCAATCAGAAGAACTGTAATTGGAAAAAAATATATTATTTATGCACAGACTTAAACATAAATTAGCATATGTTATCATAATAATTAGCATAAACTGTGTAATAATGCTCACTATGACCAGGGTCAGAAGGTAGTACATACACCTTAATGTTTGTATTTATGAGGTGCCTTTTGAAACCAAATACAGTGTTTATTCCTTTAATATACATAATCTACTTATATTTTAAATATTAAACGTTTCGCACTGATTTACTTATAAAACGTCGTGTCATTATACTAAAGCCTAACTCATTTATTTCACTTTGCTCTTTAGGTATTTCTTTTCTTCATATGTAGGGAAATGGTTTCTACATGGTTAAAATACCTGGATTACAGACTGAAAGGTTCATGGTTTAAGTGAACCACTGTCAGTCTCCACTATTGAGCCCCCCAAAGCCTCTTTTCCTAAATTGCTTATGCTTATATGTGTTTCACATTAGGACAGATTAAAAGAATCTGATCAGAGTTCAGCCTGTGCTTTCAGAGAAAATACAGTTAAAAGGCATGTAACAGGAGATAAGATAAACAGTATCCAAATATTAACATGTGGATAACTTTTTGAAGTCTTTTGAAAAAAGATAACCTAAAAACTTTTTTGACAAAGTTTTTTGACATCAGAATTAATGGATGTAAGCATTTTTGAGACCTGTGTATGGCATGGGCAGAGAGTCACAATGGGACTGACATTCAAAATCTGGTGCAGTTGTATTAATAGAAATGCTCTGACTTCAACATAGGTCTGTCGCATTAATTACAACCTCGGTTTGTGAGCATAAATTAGGATTAGCCACATCAGTATGAACATTGCAAACTCAACACAACAAACTGGAACAAATGAAGATCAAAAGCCGATTGGGGTCAATAAAATGTCTAACAAAACTAATTAAAAGACTACCAGCCTGCAATGCAGACTCGATAGCACTTCTTACTTTGTACATCAGCCATTCTCCATGGCAACAGTGCCATAATCTGTATGTGCATTAGTTCACACCAAATGTGTTTCAGAGGTGCACAATGTTCTAAGCAAAATTTTATCCATAGCAGCTCAAAGAAATTTGAAATTCAAGTGAATTAACAACATTTATCTTGCTGTTAAATCTTTATATTTTTTAGTATGGTTTATTATGTATTCTTCTATCTTTATTTGTTATTATTACAGAACTGTGATGGTTTAACCATAGCATGTCTTGCATTAACTAGTTGTTACTTCTGCATGTGGTAGTTTCAAAAAGATTAATATTAGCCATTTGACTTAAATCAAAACCAAATAATGGAGGAAAAAAATTCAAAAAATAAGACCAAATGTAAACTTATTTCCTATTAAAGGTAATAAAATATGATTTATTAGCTCTTAACAACACATCTGGTCATGTCTCTCCTGTCATTAAGCATGCTAATTGAAATTAGGCCACAGAACACTCTGACTTGATTTTCATTCTTTAATTACATCAGAGCTCCTAAAGCACCCACTCACATTTTATTCAACTAATATCTTACTTGGATATTTGGCTCATCATTTACAATGAAAGCAAATGTAGAGGCACTGGTAATGAGCTATTTTAGTCTATTTACTAAGCAAGTGTGCCATTATCAATAAAACCTGCCATAACTACAAAGATCTAGTTAGTGATGCAATAGTTGTAGCAGTAATATTATAAAATATTTAAGTGTGAGTTGGAGTTTCCATGTTCTTCACATGTCCATGTGAGTTTTCAGGTTTCCTCCCATAGTACAAAAAATGTGGATACACCCTGTGGTGGCTGTATCTGTCTCGCGCCTGAAACATTCACCCTCGATGGACATGGGACCTCCCATGACCTTAGTAGAGGATTAAGTGGAAGACAATGAGATGAGATGTGAATAAATTATGCGTTATGTTCTTTCATTGCTAAATTAGTGCATTGGACTCTCACACCTATTTTAAAGCTGCTGTCTTAAGGAAATTCTACAACAAACAAAACCAGTTTTATACCTGGTTCTAAAATGTTGGGAAATTAAAAATATCACCAGTGATCCAAGTAAGAGACTTCAGTGAGAAATTCTGGATAAAGACTTTTGTGTGGATTAGGCTTCATACTGGAGTGCACAATTTAATGTCTGACATTTAAAGCCAAACTTGTTCTCATTCATATACTCTTCAGTATAATAAGCCTCTAACTGACTGGCAGATATATGCACCTCTTTAGTGATGATACAAATGCCTTGATATTGCTCAGTTGGCTTTATGGTGCTCAGCGGTGTTAACATTCAATATTTAATATCCGGAGTAATGAATAAGTACTAGAATTCATTTAAGCACCAAGCTACAGACTGTACTGCTTTTGAAAGAGCACCAGTAAATTACAGGTCAAAATGACCTAATCATTGAAAGACTTAATGGAATTGGATAGTCTGAAGAAAAGCTTCTCTAAGGCAGCAAAATAGGAGGGAAAATTTAGATAGGCTTTAAAAAATTCAGATTAATGACAAAATAAAACGTACAGGTTTGGTATTAAATTCACTCCTTGTCAACAATATCAAATAAAACACACACACAACCCTATATACATAAAAGTATGCATTTATGAGACAACGTGTGCACTGCAATAAGAACTTGACTTATATTTCGACTTATAAGTTTTCTGAAAGTTTTAGAGTTTGTTAAAGTTACTTTGCATTAAAAGTGTACTTTGAAACTGAGCTATTTGCTGGGACATTTTAAACTGATTGAGAAATAGAGACCAAAAGCTTTTGCAGACCAAAAGCTTACCAGTTTGTATCAGAATAATGAGTGTTGCCATTTTTACATGGAGAAAGAAAAACACAAACAAGGAATAGAACTGCCCATAAAATCTTATCAGGATAACGGAGGCATTTTATTTTGAAGAGTATCAGAGATAAAAAACAGGGATGTTAAGACTGCAGCATGATTAATTTAATCACAATTGTGATATCAGCTTGCACAATTAAATGATCATGAATAACTCCAATGTAATTAAATGTGTGAATGTGACAGCCTGTTTGTGTGCAATTTTATTATCTGTAATAAACAAAAAATATATATATCCAATGTGTCATTGGTAGGCAGTGTGTGTGTGTGGTCACATGATCAAATTTTCTTTTTTGTATATAATTGTATGTTACATATAAATTCAAATGATCACGATCAATTTATCTAATGATAAATCAATTACACATAATACCATACTGTAATTGTTAATAATTAAGACCTTTTTGTAAAATTCAACAGAATTATTGACATCATAGTTTTACTTATTTTGTAATTTGGGTGCTGTATTTGGTGCCAAAGTTACTGATATGCCACATTTGCAAGTTTATTCAAATAAAAAAAAATACAACCACTATAATAACAACATTACATCTAAATCATCATCATAAAGTGAAACTTTGATATACATTACACACATTTCTGATAATGCAGCTATCCAGTTGCTATTTTGTTTAAAGGAACACATTTGCAGCCTCACCAACATATAAGTCATTCCCTTTAGAAAAGAATCCACAATATTTGACATTTCTAAAAAAGAAAAAAAAAAGAAAATCTGGATGTACACTTTCATTCCATAACTGGGTGCTAATATGGTCTGTGAATACAGTGAGCAATGTGGATGAAACTAATGCGATTTGACTGCCAAGAGACCTGACCAGGACCTATAGTAAACAAAAAAAAGACTTCATGGTAATTTCCATGACCCACATAGCATAGCATGCATAACTCAGATGTTTTGTTTTAACCACACAAAAACATTTAAGTTTTTATGGATTTTATGTTGATCCTGAAGCATGATTACGAGAAAAAATTAAAATAAAAAAAAAAAAAACACTTTTTAAACTTGAATATTGCATCTTCTATTGTAAAATGTGGTCAGCTGGCAACAGTGTGCTGGGCAAAGTGACTAAATGACTCAGCAGTGATGAAAGCCAATGACAACATGCCACAGTCAAATCCTGTTCTGTGATTCTGTCTCATTCAGGAAACATGATGTGGGCCATACACATTAACAAGCAGGTTCTCTCTAGGTTCTGAGAAGCAGAAATGTCATCCATTAAAAAAATGAATGTTATATCTGCTGTTTTTCAGGGAAACGTACATGGAAAAAATATAATGACCCTTTATCTACAAAAGTCTAACACCTATACATTGATTTTATGACATCACATTATAATGACCCTTTATTGTAGTTACATAGTTTATTAGGCTATCTTCAGGATTGATTGATTTTTGATTGATTTAAGCACGTCTGTAAGACACTTGTATGCCATATGTTATATTAAACAGTTTGTTATCGGTCTAAATGTGGCACGACTTTGAAATTTTACTGTGAAACCACCATAGGTATTCTTGTTTGTTCTCTGTGGGTTAATTTATTTAGGGGTGCAAGTATAACTAAAGTAGCCAGGCATTATTTTGGCTCCTCTACTATTGTGCCATAGCACACACATAGCACCACAGCAGATGTATTATTTGTTAACATGCAATTCCAGAGGCCTGGGTTTGGCGAGCACACCACGACACCATGTAGAGCCAGTTTGTTAACACAAGGTGCAATTTGCCAAAGAGATAGGGGATTTCATCTCTTCTGTTACAAAACAATGCTTTGCTTTGCTAAATTATTTTAATCCATGACAGGGACAAAATTAATACTCTCACTTCCCTATTGCTGTAAATTCCAAAACATATTAGACTTTTTGTAAATAATATTTTGTACAAAAGTAAGTATTCAAAGCTGTACTACACCAGATTTTGCATGTTTAAAAAAAATCTAAATATTGCAATTGGATAGCTAAGTATTTATTGCAATAATCAAACCACACTTTAAAGAAATAATGACTATTTAGTTGAAATCCTTGATGCTACTCCAAGCATCATGGAAAATTGCAGAAAACATTTTTTATTAGGAGCTTAAAGCACCAACAGACAATAATTAACTCCATTCAAATGATTTGAGTACTGCAACACTCTATTCAATATTTGTGTATACACACAAAGATTGCTTTACAATATTATGTACACAATAAAAAATATTGTGCACATTACATGGACTTTTAACATCATATGGTTTAATAACTTTGAACATTTGGATTAAATACATAGTAATTTATAATGTATTAACTTAAACAGATCCAGAACCCCAATCAAACTAATGCACTTACTACGAATGAATGTTCCACAGAAAGTGTTGAAAGTGAAATACCAAACTCTTCTTACTGTACAGTGTGCAAAATACCCTCTTGTGACCAGGGAGTCCCTACATGCCCTGTGGGTGGAACACTTACTGCAAGAATATAAATTAGCCTCACTCTTAAAGCACAACATAACTAGATGAATAACATACTATACATTTACTCCAAAAAATGAAAACACTCCACTGTACCAGCATCACACATCATGATCACACAAAAGACCAACATGCTCACGGCAACATTGTTTATAATCCATCACATTATGCACAGAGTCACTATACTGCAATTTCGTCAAAGTCACAACAGCTACCTTCAGCATAACAAGTCTTTTTCTTAACATTTCTATGCATTACTTCTCTTTATTGCCTGGACTCATATTCATGCATGATTGCACACTAATAAAGCATATGATACATGTAGCCCACACAGAAGTCTTTACTTTGCCTCTGTATTCATGGTAAGAACAAATGAAGGACATTTTCCTTGACTTTTTTTTTTTTTTTTTTTTTAAGGGAGGTAACATATGACTTACTGTGCCAGTAGAGCACTATGTGAGACTTCTGGCGCTATTAAGGCCACTGTTCAACTCTAAGCACTGCAATCTAACACAATGGTTGAATATTACACTTGTGTCAAATGAGGCTGATGATTTTGATGAGTGTAAATTTTAACTGATTAAACTACAAGTTGTGGAATAAGCCAGCCAAACTTACTTTGGCTTTTTTCAACTTGAGTGTTAAACCAGATTAGCACGTTTGCCTCTCAGCACTAGGGATTCCCGGTTCGATTCCCAATCTGGGTGGAGTTTCCATGTTCTCAAAATGTTTCCATACAGAATGTATGCCTCCTACAAAATCATTCATTCATTCATTCATTCATTATCTCCCGCTTTATCCTCTATTAGGGTCGCGGTGGGGTTCCCCATGCCCATCCAGGGAAGAACGTCTCGGGTGCTGGGCAGATAGACCCAGGACAGGGCGCCAATCCATCACTGGGCACACACACACTCAAACACACTCTATATGGGGCAATTTTGAGAATTCAATTGATTTGATCCAGGTTTTTGGACTGTGGGAGGAAACCGGAGAACCTGGAGGAAACCCACGCAGACACGGGGAGAACATGGAAACTCCACCAAGATGGGGATTCGAACCGGGAATCCCTAGCACTGAGAGGCGAACGTGCTAACCACTAAACCACCGTGCCACTCCTACAAAATCATTTAAGCAAAATAGTTCAAGGTAACACATAAGACTTAAAGACAGGAATTCAAGTATTTGACTGCGTATAGTCAAATTTATGGCAAAAGCCTCAGAGTACATACTGCATATATTAGACTACTGAGATTTACATTTGAAAAAAAATCCCCATTCTTGTTTGTATATAAACAATAAATAAATACAGTTTAAACATACATGCCTTGGTGTTTTCTTACAGATTTGTTAATAGAAAGTAAAGGTTTTGAAGCTTCAAAGGGCAAAGCTGTAGTAGGTCTCTTACATGCTTAAACACTATTATTACCATGGCTCTAAGTCTCTGTTTAGGTCTCTTAAATCTTAACATTTGGAAATCGTCCTGGCCCCATATTAGGTTGTTATAAAAAGTCTGGTGTTCTGTTTTTGTGTGGATAGGCAGAAACAAAGACTTTTGTTAATGATGACAGACGCTGGATTTGGAGCTTACCAGTTATGAACATTATCGGCTCCCTGATTCATCATACTCAATAAAGCAGTTGTGTTTACACCACCATTTTTACCACATTTACAGTGTACTGGTTTCAAATGCATTTCCATTGCATAGCATATCCAGAATTTACGCCTGTTCTTTGTTTAAATATGCCGTTAAAATCAATTTTCAAATAATTATGCCAATAATCCAGTACAAAGATGTTACAGTTTGATCAATAACTGCAGAACAGACTAACAAAAGATCCACTGCCTAATGTCTAATAGAACATACCAGAACAACATGGATGTACAAAATGTACCAAAGTACTGAGGTAAACAAAAATACAGTGGCTTAGTAAATATAAACAACCACCAGAGTAATAATGCAATCAACTAATGTATGCTACATTGCGTCTTAATGTGGCGCCCTTTTATAATTACCCATTATGCAAGTATAATATGTTTTTTTTTCCATTTCAAAACACTTTACTTTTGTCTGCCCACTGAGGCTGCATTTTAAACACTGATGGTATTATAAAGTCTAATCAACCTTTCTTGCTGGCTAGCAGGATATCATTGAGCAAAGAGCACTGAGAACGAAAAAAAAAGTGCACTTTCAGAAGGCTTTTAGTATCCTTTTCAAAAGCAACACTCTTTTTTCACACAAAGCAAGCATGCAGGCGGAGGAAATCCAACATTGCTCTTTATTTTGGTCTTATCATGAGTTGGATTCAACAGTGACACCATTGATTCACCCGTGAGACCTAGCATCCATTACACTCTGATTGCAACAGAAGGGACATGGCTTTTTGCAAGCTAAATCCACCGGATATACAGATTAAAGCATACTTTTAAATTGTCATTATATAAATAGGAATGTGACCAGAAAGCAGAAAGTAAGCAGAATTAAACTTGCCTTGGTGAGATTTTAATCATGACAATTGAATGTTGAGCGGTTGTTTGTTGCATGGACTCCTAGTGCAGAAGTGTCCACTAAATTTACTTTCAACTAATTACTATAAATATTTGGTTGAGTTTATATTATATTATATACTTGATTAGGTATTAAATGTTTAAGCGTCAAGCAAAAAATAAAACACTGACACAGCCAATGACTGACAATTCCATGCAGGGTTACACTTACCATGACTGTCTGACATACAATGTGTCACGGAATTATGGTAATGAACTATACCACATCCACAACTCAGCCTTGATAAGACCATATATCAGCAATGATATGGACCAGAAACACAGTGCTAATAGTAGCATTAGATGAGCTTGGTTGCCTTAGACATTTATTGTCCTGATTCAAAACGCTCCAGAACCTGGTCCATCGGCATAGAATTTATCAAATCATATAAAAACAAATCGTTACAATGTGGACTGAACATCACCATGTTGAGAAGCAGTCACATCCATATCTACCAGATATAAATACAATATAAAAAAAAAACTAAAATTAAAAACAAGCACAAAAATTGTATTTGGTAGAATGATTGATAAACCTATTGCACAGCATTGCAGTTGATCAGGACGACTAGGACTTGTTCAAAAGAGAGCTATGATTTCCAGATTGTGGACACAGAAACGGCATCCTCAAACCACACAGTATTCCCACCATCTCTTTTCACTCTCTCCCTCACTATCTCTCTAACAAGTCATTCATTATCTGTGAATCTCGGTGTTGCATGTTCATTCCCACTCAACCAAGTCACCCATAAGCTTTCTCCTTCTGGTTAATAGTGAGGCATTGCCTTTGTGACCAAAACACTTTAGGGTCATTCTTTTCACTCTAGGAAAATAGATGACTTTTACATAGATGGTCTTAACAGAGTGTAAACACATATATATATATGTGTGTGTGTGTATATATATATATATATATATATATATATATATATATATATATATATATATATATATATATATATATGTGTGTGTGTGTGTGTGTGTGTGTGTGTGTGTGGTGGGGGGGGTTATGTGTGCTGTGTGTGTCTACTTGGTATGTGGTGTGTGTGTGTGTGTGTGTGTGTGTGTGTGTGTGTGTGTGTGTGTGTGTGTGTGTGTGTGTGTGTGTGTGGAAATAAGGTGTAGTCCATTTGGGTACCAACCAATGAGTTCATGTAAAAAAATTCAAGTCTAAATACAAACAACAACAACTTGATACCAATCTGATGTTTTATAAAACTTGATCTATTAACTTCAATGGTCTCCATCTTGTCTTAACAAAAGCAGTATATCATCTGCTGCACACTTAGCTTTAAACAAATAAAGAAAATGTCTTTCAATGCCTCTAAAATAGTCTGACGTTTATTGTACTGCACAATTTGTATTGTGTACTTTATGGCTTTATAAGTGTTTGGAAGGGTGGATGAGTAACAATCACCCAAATCCTAAAAAAATAATCACAAACACTGATGCTTCACGCATGTACACGATACTACCCAAAAAGAGGGCATGCGCCATACTCACCCTCCTTGGAAGGCCGTTTGACCTCAGCAGTCAGATTGCACGAGTGTGGGGTGCGCAGCTGTGCTGTCAGGCAGCCTTCGGTCCGCGGATTTAAAGGCAGAACCACATTGCTGAGCATTAAGACACTCTCGGATTCCCCATCACCCAAATGCTGGGGACAAGTGCATTTGGAGTACACTATTCCACATGACTCCATCGTCCCTTTCTCTCCCTTCAGGCAGTTTTCCAACCACATGCATAAGACCTGACATCCAAACTGGCTGGGACTTGCTTTGTTTAAAACGACAAACTCCACCACAGACCTTTCTTCCTCCTCCGTTTTCTTAGCAGGCAATCCATTGTAGTCATAGGGAAAGACGCGACGAATCTGGATGAAATTTTTGTCGTAGTGCAAAAACACGTAAATATTCTTCACGTCGCACAGGTACACGATGGAGTCGTTGATCTTGAGGAGCTCACTGATCTTCTCGTGCGAAAAATGGTCGAACTGGTAAATCAAAAGCGAGAACTCGGAGCAGCTTATCTCATTGGTGTGGAGTTTCAGATAGATGCTGTATTTTGTAGGGTCTGGGTTTTCCAACGTCCAAGTACAGTTTGTGAAGTTCTTCGGGAACATCTCGTTCACAGAGTAAGATCCATAAATGACTCCCTTAACCAGTGTGGAACACCAGAAATCTTGGGCACTGGTATATCCAAACATAACCAATAGATAGGTGGAAAATATATAAATCAAGAGATTACGAACAGCCTGCATCCTATGTCATTTGGCCTGAAAGAGAAAGAGAGATGCACTTAGAGGGATTCTGCGTCAGACAAGACCTTTACCCTTTTTACTACTGACAAAGAGAGTCAAATGGAGATTGCATTTAATATTCACAGATGGATAAGGCGGCAAACTAGGTTACTAGCTTGGATTATGTGTTCAGCCTCTTTTCATTCCCCATTACACCTCGGTTGAATTTGCTGATTTCCTCGCAGGAAAACACATTTCGGATAAACATTGCCACCTTGTGGTTCTCTTTAATTTGGAAATAACTTTCGGCATATGCACACCCCTTCAAAAAATGTACAAAAAGAACAATTTCTGGTTGTGTTAAAGGTAATAATGTGTTTAATAATGCGAATAATCATGTTTAACATATTTTCATTTTTTATTATTGGATGGCTAAGCATCGGGTGGGTATAAAAGGGCCATTTTTGAGGCACTTGAGGCACGTTTTTAGTTGGAAGACTTGCAATAAGATGATGTGAACCTTCAGAGTTATAGATCTAAAGAGAAATGGTTCGAAACCTGCTTAAATACAGCTAGCGCACTCTGTTCTGACTCACATCCTCCCAACAATGGACCGAGCAGCCAGTTGCCCAATGCTCGATTTCATGAAACGTCCTTGCAAAGGAAAACCGCATGACATCGTTGTCCAGACGTGAAAGAAACTGCGATAGGGCGAGTTGCCTGAGGTGCAGCAGCAGAATCTCCAAAGGCGAGCGAGCGCTCATAACGTTGACGCACAGACGCAGCAAACTTTCCTGTGCGTTTTGGCGCAACAAAAAGGCGACTGAATAGAATAGGCATGAAAAGGGTGTGTGTGTGTGTGTGAGAGAGAGAGAGAGAGAGCGTCTGATTCTAAGGGAAATGCTCGATGTCCTGGCTGCGTTAATCCTGCAGCCATTGCAGCTGCAGTTGTGTGCAGTGCTCTCACGCGCTCCTTGCGAACGCCACCGACAGCTTCCCCCCAAAAATCACAGCACGTCGCTGATCCTCCAGCTTTGGGAAGCCCAGAATGCGGCACTGTTCCTACTAAGGCGCTTTTCTACCCAAGCCTTTTATTTAAGACGTGTCAGTTTGCCTTGCCACTTTTCATTCTGTCTACCGAGGCGAAGAGGCGAATTTATTTTGCTTCATTACTCCATCGCCAGCTGAGCCCAACGGCATGCTTCTCTAACTTCCAGCTTTACCATCATCCGTTGTGCGAGCTCCCCCCCCCCCCCCAAAAAAAAAAAAAAACAAGAAAGAAAAAAGCTGGCGTAGCTATTCTGAATTCATAAAACGCACTATAAGAATCCAACGCGAATCGGTCCAACGATGGCATCTAATGCATCATCATTAATAAAACAAATAATGATGACGCTAATAATAATAATAATAATAATGATAATAATTATTATAAATATTTACCTTACACTCCAGAAGCTATGGCTATTTTTCCCACATTCTCGAAGACATCCTTTAAAAATGACAAAACGCCAAGCTCTCTCGCCCGTCGAGATTTTCCATCGCCCACGACGTGAGTCCGGTGCAACAAGATGCGTTAGCGGTAAAAAACGCGTTCAACTCCAATGTGGCTCATCTCCCGCCTTGCTTTCTCTCATCAAAGCGGATCCGGAGAGAGACGGAGACCTGAGCGCACCCCACTCATTAGAAACTATTGAAAAGAACGGGAATAGCATGCAAACAAACTGTCAATCTGCAAAGAAACTGAACGTAAAGGTATGTCGCGCGCCTCGCTTGCCTCGTGAGGTGGATGAACGGCGGCGGCGGGTAGAGAGGGAGAGAGTCGGTGCTGGATGGTGCGGGTGCTCGCTAGAGAGAGAGAGAAAGAGGGAGAGAGAGAGAGAGAGAGAGAGAGAGAGAGAGAGAGAGAGAAAGGGAGATGGGGACGTTTTCTCGACTGCAGTAGCACGTCACCGCCGCTGAGATGGAGCGCGGCCGCCTCTCGCGCTGCGTCTCTCACCACTTTCGCTCCCCCTCCATCTTTCTCCGATTCACCCCCTCCCCGGCTGTCTCCCTTCCTCTCATCCGGCGCGCTCAGCACTCCGTTTTATCGGAAATCAAAGCCGTTTTCGCTTTGCACTTGGCGGCATGAGCTTTTCACCCCTCGTGCCACGTTCCAGAATGGACTAAACGTGGTCTGAAGATCAGGGAGCGCACCGCGGAGGCGGGTCGGAGCGAAAGGCGCACGGCCGCAAGTGGATCTTATGGTATTTCTCGTTGGTACCGTTTGGTTAAGCGCTCAAGCTCGAGGACTTCCTTCAGCACACGTGTCATCCATGACTTTATCTCGGCTTCTGTGAATGTTGCGCCAGCGCACCCACTCCTGCCAGACGCGCGCACTTAAGCATGCAACTTTGCGCTTCCGAACCACGCGCGCTGGCGGGGAGACTCGCTCGTGAGTATCTCGGTTTTGGAGGAAACTTCTTTCGGATGCTGCGCCTGACTGACCACCTACCACCTCACCGCCCTGACCACCCACCGTCTGCTCGCCCAGGGAGCACGCGGCCACCGGCGCGTCCGTGCAGGGCGGCGGCGTCGTGTGCGCATCACGGGTTATTAAAAAAGTACGCCGTTGACTTTGGGAATTTCTTCCACCTCGGGGCGTGATGCTCTTACTTAATATAGTTTGCGTACGTATTTTTTTTCCCCCAGTCGGATGGATCAAAGAGTTTTAAAAGTAGTCTAATGGTTTGGATGAAGATGTATATTTTATACATGACTAAAATGATGTTAACCACGTATAGCTTGATCAAGGTATAATCAGATTAACTTTTTCAAAAACCAACATGGTGTAGACTTCTTGTAAGTGTAACCAACACGGTGTAGACTCAGCTTTGGATCAGTGTAAATCCATATTAAGTCAACTTTAGTGGGTTACAGTAAAAGCTTAGCAGTTTGGGCAAAAAAAAAAAGTACTGGAAGATAAAAATATATTTTGTTCGACTTAGCTGACAATGGCAATGTAAAAACACCTACAGTCAGCAGCTAAATACCTGGCAAGTGAAAATTATCCATTCATATATTAACTACCGCTTAATAGTATACTAGGGTCTCAGGGGTTCAGCATGCTCATCAAGGGGAGAACACACATATATAGGGGCAATTGTGAGTAGCCAATTCACCTTAACTCCATGTTTTTGAAGTTCGGAACATGGACGCTCCATCAAGATCGCGATTCAAACCTGAATCCCCAGTGATGAAAGGCAAACATAGTAACCACTAAGCTACCACATAAAAACCCCCAGCAAAATGATCTGTATGTTAAGATCTGTACTTAATAAATGGGTTATTTATTTATTAAGGTTGCACAGTGTCTTAAAGGTTAGAATGGTTGCCTTTCAGCACTGGGGGATCCAAGTTTATATATATATATATATATATATATATATATATATATATATATATATATATATATATATATATATATATATATATATATATATATTAGAGAGAGAGAGAGAGAGAGAGAGAGAGAGAGATATTTCTTTATTTATTATGACCACCTGGTCCTGACTAGTGGTGGTTTATACATTAATACCTTGCTGGTTATTTGTACTGTTAAATTATTCACACTAAAGACTTCAGTGTCATTATTTTATCAAACGTGATACAGTTTTATAATATTCATTAAGAATTATTTATAGCTGCTATTTTGAAAGGGACATCAGGGACTTAGCTATAACAATTATGTTCTACAACATAAAATGTCTTTATTTACAGGTTACTGTGGCAGACAGTCTATTTAACATTCCCAAATAAACAATTATAGCTCCCCTATAGTAATAATTTAACTATTTATGTGCAATTAAGGTATTTAAGACCATTAACGGTTTACAGTTTATTGGCAACAAACTCAAAGCATGCCCATATGAAACAAGTCTAAAAAATATATAGAAAAGGATGGTGCTAAAATGTTGTATAGTTTTGGTAAATGAAAGAAAAATAAATGTGCTTTTAAAAATCGAACAGCTAAAGAAAGACACATGCATTTTCAGTATATTATAAGGTGTCAACAATTAACTTCACAAATCAATGTAACCGTTCTGTTCTAGTATTAAGTAAGACCGTAATATAATTTGTTTTTAAGACTCAGTAGTTAGGCTTGTACTGTCATTTAAAACATTAGTGGAAAATGTGACAGAAGTTTTGTGTTGGTGCAAAAACTACAAACCTTTTTTTTTTACACTACAACCTTAGTAAGATTTCAGGGCTATATGCTTTGTATTATTTTCTTCGAAGTATGGCTGAGCTACCAAGCAGAAATTGCACCAAATGTGTTTAATAGCCTTCCTTGACAGACTGAGGCTGCTTTGAAGACCAATTTCTTATTGCTCATAAAAGCATGTAGGCCAATTTGCCTGCTGTGTTATTTATTTTGTTTACAGCCTTATTGCTAGTAGAAAAAAAAGGTCACAGAATTTTGAGTCATGATTGAAAAGGTCTGTACATTGGATTATTATTTTTAAAAAAAATAGTTTTAGTGCATTGAATTCCTGAATTGCTTCATCATATAAAAATAACAGCCTATGCTGATCTGTAAATGATACAGTGATTAATCAATCACCTTTTAAGTACTCACAAATGTTACTGAATTTCAACTATTAAGTGCTTGGTGTCTAACACAAAGCTTGGAATGCATCCACGTTTCCGCTTTCCTCCACCACGCAGTTGTCCACATTAGCTGAATGTCATGTTACACTCCAAGGTTCCTAGACTTCATCAAATGGAAGTCCTGTTCGTCTGCCAATTTTCCTTTTTGTGTTTGCATCAGGCCGCAAGATGGGGAATATTAATCAGTCCCCGTGATGGAGAATGGCAGGGGCCAGCTCATCCCATACTAATGTGTTTGCAAATTGTGGCTTGGGAGTGATGGACCAGCATATCATCCTAAAACAATCAAAATTACCTCCCCCACACGGTCTGATTCAAGTGACCCTCCTCCTCCTCCCAGGATCCAGTGTAGTTCATTAAAAATCACTGATCTCTTGCTTAGCAGATTGCTCTCCACTGGCTTGGGACTGTTTTGGCATGACTTGCAAAGGCTGCATCAAGAAAAAGAAAAGAAAACCTCCTCGGGAGTGACCTGGAGGTGTCCCACATACAGCAGCCATAATGAAAGCCTAGGTGCTTTGGGAGCATTGAGCTCTGAGAGATATAATAGGGCTGGTGGAGGCAGCTCTATTCATGGCCTCATTGGGACAAAAAAAAATGCATGGAAAAAGATGACTTCTGTCAGGCATCTAACCCAAGTGACAAACTGTAAAAATCTGTGCTGTCCCTCACTCTTGAATCAAAATACTTGTATGTGCTGATCTGCCCCTCAGCTGTGTTTGTCCTTCAGACAGTGCTCTCGCTCTTTGAATTTCTAAACAGATCACTCTCCAAACTTGGCAGGAGTTTATTATTTTCCCCCCATTAATGTTTCAATTAAAAACAGTTGATCAAATATTTATCTTCAAGCCCTTTAAGTTTTAATGCAGTAAATATTCTACAAATCCATATAGGATTTTTTTGCACAGTCCCTTCAGTTGAGAAGTAAACAAGACAATTTGGTGGTTATGTTTGTAAACATATATTAATCCTGCTATGTTTTGGCCTTACAATTAAGTTACAAGACATAATTAGAACACCATGAAGTAGTGGATGATTTAAATACTAAAGAAATTAGAAAATTAGAAACGTGAATAATATTTTTAGATTTGCATATTGTGCAAAACAAACAAGTTTACTACATTTAAAGTAAAATTTACTTGTTAAACTAGTTAAACCAGTGATAAGTGTGATTTCTGCTATCTGATTGGATAGCTTCAGTGTGGAGGCAGAGCTAAGTCACTTCATAAAGAAGTAAATTCAGAACATTTTTTTTTTGCTCACTACTGTTATTGAAGATAAGAGCTAAAAAAAAAAGAAAAGCCTTTCTTCAATGATGCATTGTGGAGAACCTAATTGGTCAAAAATTTGTGAAAACAGAACTGTTGTTACTTAAACATTGTTCTAAGGTCAGACCAATCTTACAGCTCACTCTACAAGACTGAAAACCGCTTTAGCAGTTGTGTATCCATATATCTTTGTGAATTTATACTCTCATTACACAAAACTAATAGAAATATTGTAAGCTTCTGGATTCTTAAAACAGGTCTCCAACGTCGAGTGTGCCCAAACTAACCCCTTTTACAATTATTAGACATTGAGCAAATATAAAAATCCCTACATATTGAGAATGTGATCAATAGATTTCAATGCTAATGGTGCTGTCAATGTTTTTTTAAAACAAGTATTTATGTTTTGTTCCCTGCTAGCATTTCACTTTTCAAAGCAAGAATGAGAAAAATGGCATCCCATAGTTTTCCCAATTAGCTCATTGTACAAAACAGAGTGATGATATTAGTTCAAATTACCTGCTGCTGTCCCAATTGGTACAGAATAGCTTGCTCTCCATTTGTCTCTCAGTACATAGCAATGCAAGTCATTTTAGACTTCCCAGTCAAATATGCAGTATTATTAAGTGTAAAAGGATGCATAACTTCTTAGGTGGATACAATTCCACACGGACCTGCTCAAGGAAAAAATAAAAATAAACCATACATATATAAAATGAATAAAAAATAAATAAATACAGAGCAACAGAATTTTAGTATAATTCTTATGAACAGGACTACACAATCATTAATTTTATTCTCATGTGTTATTTGAAGCCTTTAATTTGTGAGACACCACCCAATGATCCCAAGAGTTTATCATTAGACTAATTTGATATTAAGGGTTGCCACAAGAAAAAAAAAGTGTAGTTCAGCTGCACTGCTGTATCTGATCTAGTCATACTGGTGAACAAATACAAGCAGACAAACAAACACAGAATACTTGATCTGTGGTACTTGATCTCATGTTGGATGTCCTGACTGAACAGACTAAAAGAGTAAAAAAATAAAGTAGAAAAGATATTTTACTACCATCTATATGCTAAGTACATTATTTAATATTGCATAATAATATTATCCATAATTTATATTTTAAGTTAAAAAGTTAAACAAAATATGAAGTGTGATATTAATTATTTATAAAGCCAGATTTATCATGTTTAATTCAATGAATAAATAACTGTCTATTAAAATGAGTAAAACTTTGTTCTCTGTAAAGGATGTTAACTTATTTACTTATCTACTTAAAAGTAAAAGTTAAAAAGTAAAATGCATGGAGATTAAAGAGAGGTGTCCAAACTTCTGACCATCACCAAACCTGCACTTGAATATGTGCAAGCATTGCCTCATATCAAATGTGAAAAATGTAATCACATAACCATGCCACAACCTTGCCAGGGTAATTTAAATATTTTATAAACTTTAAATCTTAAGGATTTTAATCACAGGTCAAATAGCTTCTATGTTTTCATCTGGTACTCCAGGTTTCCTCCCAAATTCGAATGGATTCGGGGTGAATTAGCTGCTCTAAAATTGGCTTTATAGTAAAACCTGCTGACTGTCTAAATAAATATTTCATTTATTTTCTAAGCCAGTGCTAGTGTTATTGGGATGCTGTGCAGAAAGAGAGGGGAAAAACATGTACTGTTTAGCAGTACGTTGCTGGGCAAATGTCCAGACAAAAACATTTACACCTGGGTGCAATTTAGTATCTCCAGAAAATGTCCTTTACCTGTTAAACTCACACAGTCATCAAAATTACATCAAACCCTACCCCTCATTTTTCTGTCAGACAGCTACACCACCCTTCCACCTATAAAGAAAACCTTCAATCAAGCACATAGCCAGAAAACAACCACACGCAAAGTTGTACTGTAACTTTTTGTAGGTGACTATAGAACAACTGAAGATCATTTGTGATGCATTTGTGATCCATTTGCTCTTATTACACAAAACACTTATATAGTGTTTTTTTCCACAGTAATTTGTCTGTAAGCCAAACGGTCCAAGTCAAAAAAAATCTAAAATTTATTTTACTGTAAACTTTTTTTAATCTGTTATCTATAAACAAATGTTGACTATATAACATACTTAGTAAAAAAAAAGTTTTTTTTTAAATTACTTAACATTATTACAAATAGCATAATTTCTAATGTAAAAGGCATTCACTGAAGTATAAAGATTACTGGAGAAGTATTGTGTAATTAGAAGAGACACAATTGTATTTTCATAGCAACATTTGTTTTTGCCACATCCACCAGGATGAGACTGTGGATCTTCTAGCAGGACAACAATCCATATCATACTGCAACAGAGACTTTTAATTGGTTCCATAGGAGACTCTGAAATCTCAGAGTCAGTCCCCAAACCTACAAAAAAAATTGTGGAAGAAACAAAATATCAAACTTCACCAGTGGCCTTCCCAACATTTGTGTAGAAGAACCCAAATTTCAACTGAACACTGATTACACTCTATTAAAAGGTAATAGATAGTTATATCTAGCCACAATTACACCTAAACCTAATTATCATGACAAATAGAACCGCTAAGCTGCCACAATCTTTGTGGCTAGAGGAAAAAAAAACTTGTCACAGATACATTTCACAATTTACAAATGATAAATTACCAGATAGAGTGTCCAAACCTTTATATAAGATTGTAGGCTTAGCTTTGGTGCTGGGTGTACTTTTTTGTTTATATGTGGGAGTCAATGAGGACCACCTGCAGCAAAATGCTTTCATAAGTGTAATGCTGTTAGCCTGCAGTAATCAACCCAAAACATTACAGGCCCACTGGGAATTCTCCCAGCCATTCCTATTATCTCCAACAAACACCAACTTTGTACATGAGGCTTAAAGCAGTGCTGATTTGGCTCCTTGCAGAGACCACATGTGCAATCACTCCATTCCATTTTTATCCTAGTGGGAAACAGGTTTGTTTACAGTATACATTGTAAAAAGTAAAAAGGAAACAAAAACTGATAGTATATACATATAAAACAAAAGTGTTTAAGGTTTTGTAAAAAGCTAAATAGTTTTCTTTTTAGTGCAATTTATAGTTATGAAACATCATTCATCAATATGAAAATAAAACATTAGTCCACAACTATAGTTTAAAACTGCATGAAATTGTCCTTTGTTGTCAAAACATTTTGTAAAGGTAAGTTTACTCTTCATAAAAAGAATATAATTTATTAAAATAGATTGGGAAAAAAAAAACACACACAAAATTATTTAAAACGTGTATAAACCTGGTGTCTTTTTGAAGTCTTGAACAACTGTATCCAAACAGCTTCCTTCTTTTCTTATTTTCTCTTCTTTTGGTAATCAATGAGGTCTCAATGTCTCAAGTATGTTTCACTACTTCATACCTTAACTCAGTTTAAAACCCACATTGACATGTTGTTCAGTCCTGCAAGTGAACCATGTTGTAATTTGCGATTACCTGTTGCAAATTTATCTTGTATAACACAACAACCACATGATTCACAATTAGGAGACAATGAGTTATGTAGGAAGAACAATACAGCAGCTGACAAATCAAATATCATGTGTTTTGTGTGTGTGTGTGTCTACATATATATTCTCCAGATCAAATACAACAAATGCATCATTTCATCTTCCTTTACCTCCTCCCTATCTAGGCTCATCGCCATTCAGACCTATGCTGAGCAAATGACCTTAAATGAAATTTTAGACCTGTGAGTTTGTCCAGCTCCCCCTCTGTTTCTCATTCTGTTCGCGGGTGCTGGTTGCCTTTGCACTGGCTGGGTTTGTAACTGAATTTTAAATCAAGGTGTTTCTTCCCCAGCAGTACTCCTGTTTTTCAGAGACAATGCTCTAGTGCCATGTGAATCCTCTGGGCCTTTCTTCCTTTTCCTTTGAACGCTGTACCAACCACAGGGCCCTAGCCTCACTCAGACCTCTGTCTGTGTAAATATTCGATGAGTTTCTCCCTTCTCGCTGCAGATGAGAAACCCGTTTGAAAATCTTAGTCTTCCTTGAGAGGATACAGTACTGCAGTGAACCAGTGTTTGATAGACAGTAATTTTAGGTGGAATAAAATGGCCATTTATGAATCAGAAATACTGAGATATTTCATGCTTTCTGTCTCATATTGGAGAGTTTTGCTATGGGCACAAACTTTACATATTCCATGACAGTAAAACAAAAATATATGGCAGGTACATTTCACTGCTTGCATCCCAAATAATACACAATTGTGAGGCTGTAGAAACTTACATGGTAAACATGGCAACTTATTCTGTCTTCCAACACATGTTTGTATATTCCTAGTGTTCTTTGCAGTCAAATGGAAGCATAAAACTTTTTGAAAATTGGATGTTGATTCTATACATTGTAATTTGTTAGGGACTGACAGATTTACTTGAATTCAGGGATAAAGAGATGACTGCATAATATGTACAATTACATGAATGTATATGTATATGAATTGGAAGTGTTAAAACGTATTTGACTAACATTGCATTATTAAAGTCCCCCCACCCCAGTCATCACACATTCTCATCATGCAAGGCACTGGGATAAATTTTATACCTTGATCCAAATCAGGATATGGGGTTACAAAACATATCATTGTACAGATTATAATCTTGAATAAAATTCTGTTAATTTGCAGAATTTTTATTGTCAGTACTACCAGAAGGGAACTGACAAAGAAGGCTGATTATGCAGGTTCAAGTAATAAAAAAAAATGTATGGTAGCATAATCATATATGTAAGGCCATTCAGTTGAACTAATGTCTCTATAATGGAATCTAATCTTATATGTGGGACCATTAAGAATATCTAATACCGTCAAATGGATGGACTATGCAGGGCAGTTTGCCTTAAGATATGATTTGAAAACTGTCTGGCTAGCTAGCAAACTAAGGCAAATTACATCAAATGCAGGCTAATAATGCATTTCCCTCATCTAAATCTTCTAAATTAAGTTTTATGTTTGGATAACAAGGCAGGTGTTGACAAAACGGCATCATGTTCCTGGGTATTGTTTTTGGTAGCAATAGCATTTTTCTACAGAACACATTTATCTGATATATTATTGGTGAAAGCTCACAAACCTAAGTATCAAAACACAGGTTCAACATGACCGAATTCAAAACTAAAACGCCCAATACAATTTTTTCTTTTTTTGTAAAGATTTGGAAAATCGTTCAACACAATGGCTCTGTGGAGAGAAGCACTTATTTTTGAGCAACTTCCCCACTACCCAGCGAACTAATGAGCTGTACAACAAACCTTCAAATAAATGTGCAGGAATGTGTGAGAAGTTCAGTGCTCCTGACTGTGTTTTTCAATTTTACTTTCGAATCTTTATTTATCTTTTTAAAACCTTTACGTTTTAATTATGAAAACACTTATTTCACTTATTGCGGGACAGCAGCATAGCCACTTACCAGGCCAGAGATAGCGAAAGAGATCTTTTAATATTCTCAACAACTTTTTAATTGTATTGTTCTGTTAAATAATTGATAATTTTTTAAAAATAATTCTGTAATTTGTTCACCAATCTCAGAGGCATTATAATAAGATAAATATTCAATGTGATTTCTACAAATTACTTAAGCCCTAAAATTAATAAAACTGAAGTAAAATTATTGAGCATTGCTTTATTGGTTTGACCTTTAAAAGTGTAAATGTGAAATAATGGTTAAGAAATAATTGTGGTTATAATAAATTTTGGGAAATTAAATATAATTTTAGTTTATAGCACTTTTTAAAACTGTATTTCTCAGTACAGTAGAAGAGCAACCCAAAAGAGCAATCTGAATAAATAAATAAAACATATTTGCAGTTAGGGGGATGACCACTGTAGTTTGTATAACAAAACAGTATCAGTAATTTGTAAATTTTATGAACATTATGGGACTTTCAAACATTATTATACATAATATTTTGTCAGCATCTTTCTCAAAATTTAAATGATCCTCATGAGGTTGTTTGAACATGATGCAAAATGTAAAACAATTTATTCTGAAGAAAAATGGAAAACGAAGATGTGCATTTGTGCGAACCTTTATTTATCCACCTGCACAGACTTACTTCATAATCACATTACATCTGTTCCCCTAGCTGGGATGATTATTTCCCTCAACAACCATAAGCATAATGAATAAATGAAATCGTCTCATATGCTGGAACTGCAGTCAATTGTGTCAGCCATCAGGTAAGCACCCTTCAGAGATCAAGCTAATTAAAATTCCTATCTAAAAATAATTAGCAACAGTTGAAGAGGGTGCAGCAAGAAACTCCCCCACCCAATAATTTACACAGTGAAATAAAAAAAGCAGATGACTGAGAACTTTGTATCTTTAATTTATATCAAAACTGTTTCTTAGCATGTATGGCTTAAAGACTGATCACTCAAAGAGTGATGAAGATGGACATGATGGGGAATAAGGTTATTCTGGGGATGACACGGGTACAATGCTTTAGAGAAAAATTTGAGAAGAAAAGATTGAGGTGGTTTGGGCATTATATTTATATTGGCAAAAGGATGCTTAAGACTGTGTCACCAGAAAGGAGCAAAAAGGCAGGTATAGGAGCAGTGAGGGAGGATGTGCAGGTGGGTGACAAAAAAAAGTGATAAGGACAAGGCAAAATAAAAACTCATCTTAAGAAAATCATGTCACAGGGAGGTTTCCCATGCCCAAACAGGGGAGCACATTTCGGGCCCAAGGCAGATATACCCAGGACAGGGCGCCAATCCATCGCTGGGCACAAACACTCACACAGACACGCTCTATATAGTAGAAAGTTAAGAGCAGCCAATTTACCTCCAATCCATGTTTTTGGACTGTGGGAATATCCCAGAAAAAACCCATTTGGGAAGAACATGAATTAGGGTTCAAATTTAGATCCCCAGTGCTTAGAGGCAAATGTGCAAACCACTAATTCATCATGCCACTCTAGCGACAAACTTGAACTTAAATATAACAAGCATTTATCACTTGTTATGGTAAATATGGTTAAATATTCTGAGCATTTGCTTATAGTATTGTCACTAGTGACCATTACAAAATGATTATCAAAAACCCAAATGCATTAGACTTATTCTGTGATGCTGAGTTTACTTTTCTTAAGGCCTAAAATTAATTTCCCCATTTGTATAGGTAACAATCATTGCTTATCATACAAAATGAGATATGAGATAACATAGAAATCCAAAGTGATTGCTTGCTGAACTTATCCAGAATTTATTCATACTAACATTCTAACTTTCTGACTGTCTAAAGCTGGGATTATATCAGACTAGGTTCACTTGAAATGTCATGCACTTCTAAAACTCTTCAAGCAATGTTTTATAATGCAGAATGCCTTCATTAGGCCTCCTCTGCACATTGTATGTCACAGACCTTCTTGCTTGACACATTGTTCGATGATATTTTATTCAAAATGCATGGATGTGTGATTCCCTTTGTGCGACATCGCTTTGATTTGCCCTTTTTTCTTCCCATATAGAACCAATGGGCTTTAAACATTAAAAAAAAGCAAGACACATTATTTAAAAATGTGCTTCAAGTGGGAGCTATGAGAATTACTTGTGGATTATGTTTTAATAACATGTCAAGAAAACCTATAACATCCACAACTGAGAAGGAAAGTGCTGCAGCAGAAGTGCATTTGAGATGTAGAAGGATGGCACATTATGTGAAATAAAACCAGTGGAGTATCTCATCTATTTCTTTTGGGAATCCTTACAGTGACTGATTTTATTTTCTCTTTTTTCTTGAAAAAGTCATTCTATTTTCTTACTGACTTCACAGTTCTTCCTTACTCTCTTTAAAAGCAAATGATAACTGTTTTCTGATGTCTAAAGCATAACAAGTCAGTTTAATTAATATGCATTTATAGGCCATTTGCACAGAACATAATGGTCTCATAGCAGCCTTTAAGAACACCTGGACCAAACCCCTAAAAAGCAAGTCAAAGGCGGCAGTAGAAAGACGAGGTAAAGAAAAATATAAACCTAAATTTTCCTAACCTAACAAGACATAATATTTTCTTTATAGACATGTTCTTTATGGACATGACAAGCTCAAGTCTGCTTATGTCATATTTTCTGAATATAAGCCTAATGGCTATATGCTTTAGTTCATGGTCCAATCAACTCTGTGTTCCAACTTTCTAAAGTTATTTTAATATTTTTCAGGAAAAATAACCCTGCATTATACTGAACTTCACTTGTTTAACCTTATGAATTTAAGAATACTTTGCTTGTGTGTCTTACATCGTGCTAACACATAATTAGGAGCCATGCAAATTTGTCAAGTTTGATTTGTTTGTTGTTTATGATGGATTAAGAACAAAATAGATTTATTTCAAAGTAAATATTTCTAAGTGTCCTCTTTTCATTTCAGCTGAATATTTACTTACTTTTAGGAGGCTGGCTGTTTCATAAGGTTGAAGGATGCAGCTGCATCTCAATGATGTTATGCGCTGATGTTTACAGCACAATATTTTTTAGAGTTATTTTAAGATCTAAAGTGCTGCTGAAAAGGACTTTAGAGCTTTTTGCCATATAGGCTCTATGCCAAATGTCTCTCTGAGGCCCAGTTCTTTCCTCTTAGTTTTTAGCCAAAGCTCAATTTATAGAGTACAAGTACATGCCTGAAATATTTGAAATACTGTATGTAAAACAAATAATGTACAAAAACATGAAAAGAATCACAAAGCAATTGAAGAGATATTGTATAATCAGACAAATACACAACTGAACAGTTTATTCGGTATAGATTCCTGTCCACCATTCAATAGATGACATGCCATGAATGCCATTTAAACTTGCCATGAATGCCATTTAAATGCCATTTAAACTTGTATTATGATTATGGATTGTTACAAATCAGTTTTTTTAATTTTCATATAGACTCCACTTTACCACATTACTCTGCACTCTAATGGTCAAAAGCCCCAGAAGAACCCCACAGTGCTAGAATAATTATTGTGTTTAATGATTCTCATCACTACTGTGATATGGGTATGGTGATAGTGGGTTAGTGTATGTTGAACAGACATCGCATCTACCGCTGTAGATAATACTACTGTAAATAATCCACCAAATTGCCCCTTTAAAGTGTGTCTGTGTGAGTGAGTGTACCCAGTCACTGTATTTAATTCTGTGCATATAGCATTCTTATATAACAGGTAACAAAGTAAGCAATGCAGTAAACAACTTCCATTCATTCAATCATTCGTATATTTTTTTTTCTAAAGAGAATTATTTGGGAAGTACTATACTAATAGCATAAATGACTCCCTAATAGAGTAGTGATCTTGTTTATTTTATTGGTCTAATTTCGGTTTCCTCTTTGCATTTGCTTTCCTATGCAATACAAAATCCCTTCCTGGGAGATAAATGGATTTTTCTAACTTTTTAACAGTTTAAAATCCCATTACAAAAAGCGCTGACTGTGAGCTACCTCAAACCTGCAAATAAACTGTAATATTACTTGTGTAACAAAAAAGGCAAATTCTGAAGTTGTTTAAAAAATGATCTCAAATGTGCTTGGCAACATAAGCATACTTGGTTGGACTGCCATAGGCACTATAAACTAGGGTCAGTTTATCAAAAAAGCAGAATGAAAATAAATGGAATAACCTTTTTACGCACATCTTATATGTTTGATCTATCAGAGACACTTTAGTCAGGCTCAGACTGATGTGAAGAATTTTAAAATATGTTGAAATAGGCAGTTAGTGACCTTTTTATATGTCAGTGATCTGTTCAGTCACATTACATAAGCTATTGTTTGGGAATAAGTGTGACTGACTTAATGTGTCTTGATGGTAGCATGTATTAACTTTCCTGCAGATGTTCACGTGATCTCAAATCATATGAATTTCTAGATAATGGTGTGGTAGTTAATTGTTTAGGGTGTTGGGCCATCACTCTGAATCTGAATCTGGGTGTTAAAATACCAAGTCTACTTAAGTTATCAGTGTGGCTCCTTGAGCGTGGCCTTTAACTCTCATTGCTTCAGGGGTGATTTATCACAGATGACCCTGCATTCTGAACCCAACTATACTTGTATTTGATACTTGGATAAAAGTGTCTGCTCAATGACCCAATGCAGATACATAATACAATAAATTCATACTTAATGTTTAATAGATATCACAATATGCCATGAACCCAAAATACATCATTCTACCAGACAGTAACCTTTAGCATGCTCTGATGTTTTAGCTAATCAAAATATGATGGAATATTTTGAATAGGATTAAAAACAATAATAATATATAAAAATGCTTCCTCCTCCTTATGACTATGACTCATATCAAACTGAAGCATTACCACCTGTCTTTACAATGATACAGTGAAAAAACAATACAGTGAAAAAAAATTTACTAAACAGTTTAAAATGCATTTCAAATGGGAAAATGTCTGGGTTTGGCTGGATAACACACAACTTCAAAAGCTAAAAGAAAACCAAGCAGCCTCAGATCTGTCCATGTCATCAACCCTATCTTTTACTAAAATGGGAAAGAGACCTCTCAAGAACTGCATAGAAATGTGTCCATATGAAATACAAACAAATCCAATGAATGCTTGGTCAGGCTGATCTGCTGTGCCAACGTGAAGAACAGGTAATGAAAAATAACCAAAAACATCAAGTCAGAACCAAAAAAGCAAAGCCTAATAAGAATTTTAAAAAGTGGACTGTATAAATGCTCTAGTAAATTTATATTTGTTACTATGGATATTGATGCCATGGCAACAGCATGGAAGAAAAAAAGTGTTTTATAGAAAGAGAGAACAAAACAATCAGTATAAGGGGTTATTTAGAGTGGGTATTGTGCACTCCTCAGCACCTACGCAAAAGAGCAATAGAATTGTGTCTCCCCCGACATACGCATCATTGTGACCTAGCAGATATATCTGAAATCAGAATGTACTGCAAGCTCCTGAAGTTACTCCTCTATGTTTACTGATGAATCATAGTTGTTCATAGTTACAATCATAGTTGTAAAATCACAAATAATTTCAGAGACCAACATTTTGTTTTAATATAGCATTGTTAAAACATTTAAGGTGGTGTCATGCTTCCAACTTGCTTCTGTTGTAGAGCATTATAAATGTTTATATTTCTCCTAACAGAGATAGTATCAATGAGGTATGTGGAATCGGTACAGGTTAATTTAATAGTGTATGGTTGTTCCCAATCCTCTTTACTCTATTCACCTACACCTGGCCTGATAAATGAATGAAAGCAAATTAATCTGAAAAGGCTTATTACGATTCACATTGCATATAATTTATGTTCCACAATAATGCTATGTTCAAAAGACCAACTAATCACGGATAAACAGTGCTTATGCCAACAACAATTTTTTCCACACATGCATATTCTTCATGTAAATAATGCATCAAATTGCTTTTCCAGATACAGAAACATATTTACTGAAAATATGTTATATTTGTTTAAATGTAGAACATCACTAAAGCTCACAAATATGTTTCTAGGATCAATTGATTCTTAACAAGAACTGCATTTTAGTCAGATAAATGACATTGCAGCAATCACCTGGCTCTTTCATTAACAGCTATTGTCATTTTGCTTTGATTAGAGAGAATATCTCTTACTAAATTAAATTATAATAACCCTGGCAGTTGTATTTCACACTAGGGTTAAATATTCTGGGCAGGTGACTCCTTGCTTGAAATGATAATATGGTAATCTTTGCTTATTGTCTTTTTGAAATGAAGAAAGAACACAGAGAAGCACTGTTCTTCATTCATATTCAAGAAGTATCCATACAGCTAAACCAAGTAGCATTTCAAAATATGGAAAATGTGTTGCTGTACATATTCTGTACACACACGTGCATTTTTAAGCTTTATGAGGACTGTACATCTTTATATTTCACAAATATTTGCCTCAATCTTAAGCATGCTAACTAATAGCCCATTACTAACCTACAATAAACCTACACCAAAAATATAATTAGTATGTGTATTGTGGGGACTTGCAAGTTTGTACACAGGTTTTGGTTCCCACAGCTTTTGCCCCATACACACACACACCCACCTAGACACAAGCACTCACACAGAGAGAAAATTGGGGTCTCCTATGGCTCAGCACAACAGTCCATTGCACATGGACGAGGTGTAGATCCAGCTGCGAAATCCCAGTGTGAGCCGACCAATCAGCCAAGCCCTGTGTCACATCTTACATTTTAGTGGATGATGAATGCTGCCTTAGCACTCAGTGGCAGCTCTGAAGGCAGGGGGAAAACGTTTGATCTGTAAGCATGGTACGGATGGCGTGGCACATAGGACTGGTGCAGAAGAGCACTAACACATGCTGCTCAGCTCGGCAGTAGAGGTGGTGGGGGGGGCATTGCCACCATTTAAATGCAGCCTGCGATCACACTGGATGGACACAGCGCAGTGGTCTGCACTGTCTTGCTGTGCCCTGACAGATAATAATTAGCTTCAACAAATACCCATGACCCTGCAAGAGCTGGGAAACAGATGCAAGACATCAGGAGGCAGACCGTCACAGCAGCTACATCGATTCTCAATGAGATTTTAATACATAGCAGGTTTTGGAAATCTGCATATCAACCACGTAGGCATAATGTGAAATTATGCAAAACACTTCCAATATTTGCATCGTAACTGATTTAATTACGGACA
The DNA here is from genome assembly GCA_019802505.1 of Corydoras sp. C115. NCBI lineage: Eukaryota > Metazoa > Chordata > Actinopteri > Siluriformes > Callichthyidae > Corydoras > Corydoras sp. C115. The sequence goes on along the minus strand of JAFMOC010000038.1, from coordinate 1,318,463 downwards.
TTTGCACTTGTGTTGAGGGCTGGGTTGATATTGATATTCAGTTTTCTTCGTTGCATACACTCAGTAATGTGTTCCCCCCTATGAACTAACCATCTGCCAGAACACTGGGTTCACTGTGCTGTCCTTAGATAATATTTTAATATAGCCAAAGTATCCTTGTTTTGCCTCTACTGGCTACTGTTGAATATAGGATAAAATCAGAAAATAAAGTTAACACCAGAGGGTGCCAAAGCTTTTTTCTGTTCCCAGATGTTGGCTTTCTAGGCTCTCTTTCAGACTTTCAAATACCATGTTAAAAAAAAAAAAGGTTTATCTTTCAAATAGGATTGCCTTTTCATGAGTATACAATTACAGCTTTGTACTCTTTACTTTAAACACTTTTGAAACTTTATGAAGTTATATTATGTATGCAGTCAGAGCTCTTCCTTACATAGGTATTAGCCCACGGTCACACTAAGATGTGAAAAACACTATTACATGCATGCATTTAAAATAAATGACATGCCGAGTCAGTACTTCAATTCAGAGCTTCAAGAATTTTCTCCTCACAAACAAAAACAGATTCACACACATTGTTCATGATGCTACTAGACTAGTTTTCTAACTGGAGAATTGACATCCAGATTTCTTTTAATTATAGTCTAAATGTCTTTACCACTTCCAGGCATTAAAAACTATTCAATTAATAATGCAATGCCCTTGTTTTTGGCAGCAAAATGTTATACTTGCCCTAGTGTCTTGTTTAGAGAAGTGCTTGGAGGTGTGTGCTAATAAAGCTCACAACATCCAAATGGAAGCAGGAGGTAAGAGAGAGATAAGCAGAATTAAATTGCCTCATACAGCCAGGTTCATTGCAGTACACACTATGAGTTCAGGCCATTCACAAAGATATCGAGGGGGGGGGGGGAGAAAAAAAAAAAAAAAAAAAAAAAAAAAAAATCACATACAAACATTTTGCTGGAGAATCGAGAGACCTAGTAAGGTCAGTGCCCTTGACAGATTTCTTTTCTTAGAATCACTTGGGATGTTATTTCAGATGATAAACCTTCAAAAAAATAAGCCCAAAGGTCAGATGAAATGACAGTCATTTATCATTTGTGGGATTTGTTAAACCCTTGATTTCATTCTCTTTTGTAAGTGGCAGTGGGAAAACACTTAGGCTGATTGTCAGATACCCAGGACAGGGCCCCAATCCATCACTGGACACACATACTTATAAAGACACACTAATTAATATATATATATATATATATATATATATATATATATATATATATATATATATATATATATATATACACACACACAATGCACATACTAGACATTAACACATACTAGAATATTTCATGGTTGCCTGTCAGCTATACCTTCTGCTTCAGCTCTAGCTGATTGCATGTTAATTGTGTCACTTCAAATGACTGTTTTCAGTGACATTTAAACCACATGGAGCCCTGCACTAGTGACAGGACAAAAAGCGACTACATTTGCTTAAATATTGAAGAAAAACTGCTAGTCTATGCTGATATGACTGTATAAGCACTGAACATCAAAGGCTCACATTGACAATTGCCCGGAAATACAATTCTGTGGGTGAATACGAATGACAGTGCTTTGAATCAACTGGCCTTTTTGTCCAGTTTATCTGTGTCACTCTTTTTTTCTGCTTGGCCTGATTTAAGGCTAAAAGTAAGAGGTTGAGGAGAGGTTTATTGCCAGAGTTGTCTTTATTGAAGACATTTTGGGAAATGTGTGGGACACACAGACTGGGCAAAGTGCGTGGATGGACATGATGGCTACTAAGAGTGACAGATGTCCATTATGTCTTGGGAGCATTTTATATGCTTGCATGAGTGAAAAGGGCCGTATTGTGTTGAAAATTTTATAGTTTATGACTTCTAATTACCAGAAAACTTTGATAAGCTCATAAATTTGAATTTTCTACAGTGAATTAAAGCCAGTTTTTGAGCTCAAAATCTTTATGCTTCAACTAGTGAATTTGGAGACTGAATTCTATAAAATACTTCCACTGCAGCAAACAACATTTTAATGGAAAGAAGATGGTGGTGGCAAAGCAATTAGCCTACATGGTTAGTTAAGACTTAATGTCTCTGCACTTTAACTTTCCCCACTCATTGAATGAAGCATTAGCACATTATTAATTGGACTAGGAGAGCAGCCTTTGGGAATGTGAATAATTTCCAGGCCTTGAAGAAATCGCAGAAATGCAATAATAAAAAGGCTACTCTATTGTAAAATAAACTGTTTATTACTAAAAATCCCTTTCTACATTTCCCATGATAGCTAATGAATCAATAATTGTATTAGTTACAAATGGCTACAGACTATGATGCATATAAAAGTTCATAGTCACAGTAAACCTTTTTGTACCAATGGCATTTAATGTGTATTTAAACTCTAGACCAGATGCATTTGTCTTCTGGGCAATGAAAACTAGTGAATATATATATATATATATATATATATATATATATATATATATATATATATATATATATATATATATATATATATATATATATATATATATATATATATTTTTTTTTTTTTTTTTTTTTTTCACTCATTGATTCTCTTCCACTTTATCCTATCACTTTATCCTTTTTATACCCCATATAAAGTGTGTCTGAGTGAGTGTCTGTGTGTGTGCCCAGCGATAGATTGGCGCCCTGTCCTGGGTGTATCTGCCCAGCGACCGAAACGTTCTCCCCTGGATGGGGGCATGGGGAACCCCTCCCCCATCCAGGGGAGAATGTTTCGGGCGCTGGGCAGATACACCCAGGACAGGACACCAATCTATCGCTGGGCACACACACAGACACTCACTCAGACACACTTTATATGGGGCAATTTGGAGAACTCAATTGACTTGATCCATGTTTTTGGACTGTGGGAGGAAGCCGGAGAACCCGGAGGAAACCCACGCAGACACGGGGAGAACATGGAAACTCATAGTTTATTGACATATTTCAGTTTGGTGGGCCCAGGACCATCACAATTTCTTCTGGGTTGAGGATAAAAATCTTTCAACTTGAATTGTCTACAAATTAACTTCAAACACTTTCAACATTGATAGGAAAGTATTTTCTACTCCTAAATCCTGCTTCCTTTCCTCATGGTCATTATATTTCTACACATGTAAATGTTCTAGGTGAAAAAAAAACATCAAAACTGTTATACAGGTGTTTAAACTTGATGATGAATTAAACGGTATTTGATTTGCAGTACTTGGATGCGACTTACCTTCTTAATTACAGCAAGACCGTTCTTAGGTACAACACAAATTTATTAGTGAAAATGAATTTTATAGTAGTAGATAGTATAATTGAAAGTGCCACTCTTGAGAATAAATTTTCATTATGGCATTTGACAAATTCATATCCAGACACCAAAGCTCACACTAGAAACTACTTGTGACAATTATAGACTGGTGAGGTTATTATGCAAGTGGCATGGGATCATGTGGATATTTTTTAGAATTGCATTAATATAAATAGATCCTGATATTTTAATGAGGCTAAAGACAGTGTTGGAAAAATGTTCAGGAACCACTTTCTTCTTCCCTGATAAATATTTACAGTTCATATCGATCCCAAATTATTCTGTAGATAAATCTGTGCCCATTACTATGTTTCTGATCAGTAAAAAAAAATGACACAAAGCCCCATGCCTCACTCACCTGTCTGTCTTTACTGCCAAATGCCCTGAATGTCTGAACTTCTTAGATATGAGACAGAATAGAAAATCAGTTTGGCTAATCAGTCATAATGCCAAGAGCTGCCCAGGGAGGAATGGAGCCATGATGCATGCATGGGAAGAAAGACAGTGAAAATGAGAGCTGACATCACTATGGGAACAGGTTTGTGGGGATTGGGGGGGGTTGTGTAGAGTGAGCAATTTTCAAGATGAGTGTAGACATGCAGATTTGTCATTGTCTTACAGAAATAAATGATTTACTTTCTAAACTACGGTCTAAAGGGGAAAAAAAATGTGATGGCTGGAGGGACGTCATCAGTAAATGAAAATGAATTTGCATTAACACTGTAGTAACAGAAAATAAGTCACTGAAAATGACAGTGGGACAATTTTCAAGGATTTTCATACTTGGTAGTTTAGGTTAAATATATTGTTCTGAAGTTGAATACCCTAGCTGTTGATGTTGCAAACTGAGTGTTACATGTAATATATTCTTAAAATTGATGCTGAACACTTTACGAATTTCAACATGTAAAAACAAGCCTGTAATACTGCAGGTGATACAGAACTTGCTTTTTGTTGTCAGAATTAGCAATCAATTAAACAATTGTACCCTATATGAGGGCTACTCATGGTCACACTGGGTGAGGAATTGTGCCAATATAATAACAGAATCTAGTCATATAATCAAATTAGATTACATTTATTCTGATTTTCATTCATTCATTCATTCATTCATTCATTATCTCCCGCTTTATCCTCTATTAGGGTCGCGGTGGGGTTCCCCATGCCCATCCAGGGGAGAACGTCTCGGGCGCTGGGCAGATAGACCCAGGACAGGGCGCCAATCCATCGCTGGGCACACACTCACTCACACACACACACACACACACTCTATATGGGGCAATTTGGAGAATTCAATTGACTTGATCCATGTTTTTGGACTGTGGGAGGAAACCGGAGAACCCGGAGGAAACCCACGCGGACACGGGGAGAACATGGAAACTCCACCCAGATGGGGATTCGAACCGGGAGTCCCTAGCGCTGAGAGGCGAACGTGCGAACAACTAAGCCACCATGCCGCATTTATTCTGATTTAATTTACAGATTCCTATTAGTTCACTGTGTCATTTACATGAGATGGTAAACAAGAAAAAAAGTGTCTCATTACATTTGTAATTAGAAACTTAAGCACTTAATGAGCTTTAAACTACAAAACAATTAATAAATATTTATTTATAATATTAATATACAATATTAATATTTTATTCAACCTTATAATTAAAATAAATTAAAACCTTACACTTGAATGTGTACAATAAAGATTTTTTTTTCTCTCCTGTCTGATTTTAAACTTTTTGTCATTGTCATGTGTCATTGCTGAAAATGAATTTAACAGCCGTTCACAGCATTTAAGCAGCCCCTTAGAAGAAAAATTACAAATGGTATTAACTGTTTTGCTGATCTCTAAAAGAGACATTAGTTTATATAAATGCATCTTAAATGTCACATCGACACTGCATATTGGGTCATAATAAACTATTAACCTCAAGTACAAAGCATATAAAAGAAAGTGAATTTAAAAGACACAAACAGTAAGATAAGTATAAAACGGAACAAAAATCTTCTTTTAAGTGTAAACATTTTAAAGGTTCATAATGTGCTGCTCGGTGACCGCATGTAATATTTTTCTTTGTCTGCTGAAAATTACATTCATGCTGATTCTGCACCTTAAGCAACAAGCAAGACTGACAAGCTGGCTGTATCCTATCAGTCAAAATAAAGGACATGGAAATGGTGGAACAACATAAATAGTAAAGTTTTTACTAAAAATGGAGACGGTCCTGATCAGTGTTGGCAGTCCGAGTAATAGAACTGCTTTAACTAGCTGTTTTTAATTGTTAATGTAACAGTTTTTGAAAATCACTAACAAATATATGGCATTGTCTCTGCGGCATCATTCACAGGACTGGAATTGAATACAGACATCCTGGGTAGGTTTAATTAAGGGAAAACATTATCATTCAGGTCTGATATAACTCTTTTAAATAACCTTGGCAGAAGTAACTATGCCTACATATTCTTTTCTTCAGTTTTTTGTTATTCTCCTTTTTCTTCTTCTTATAATAATAATAATAATAATAATAATAATAATAATAATAATAATAATAATAATAATAATAATAATAATAGTAGTAGTACAACATTCATGATTAAGAGACAAGTTGTTCTAGTATGAACAGTACAGTGACCTGAAGTCTATCTAGTCATGCAGTGCACCAAGTAATTTACATACTAAAATGAAAAATAATAATAATAATAATAATAATAATAGTATGAGGTGAAATGCTAAATGACTTGTATATCTGTCAGGCAAAGAAACATTTCATAATTAAGATATTTAATAAGTGAAATGAGAAGTGTTTAGCCTTCAACAAAAAAAAAAAAAAAAAAAAAAAAAAAAAACTTGACAATGAGCGTCAAAGTGGCCAATGAGTATAAATGTATGTGTACATATATACAAATAATTAAAACTTGTAAATTATTAATCAAATGACCCTTACACTAAGAATGTCGTTATATTAAAATATCCCAATGCAGCGTCCCAGTCCTCCGTCCTTATTTTGCTCAACAGTGGATTCTCACTGGCTTTTGACACAGTGAATCACCACATTTTACTGTCCCCTCTGTCTAAAATAAGGTTTTCTGAAATGGGACTTAAATAGTTCTGACCATATGAAGATCTTTTTAGGTGACGTGGAGAAATGGGGAGTCTAAATCACATCAAGCAAACACTGAAGTACCCAGGGGCTTAGAATGCCTCTTTCATTTTCTTATTATACATGACTTCATTCAACCCAGTCTTTCAGGCCCACAGGTTTTCATATCACTGCTATGCCATTGACACCCAGCTACATAACCCCTTTGCTTCAAATGACACCTCAATTTCTGCTCGCATATCATCTGCCTCACTGGTACAAAATATTGGAAGAAAGCCCATCAAGCTAAATTTGGCATAACCGAAGCTTCTAGTCACTTCAACAAAAACATTGATTCATAATGACATAACCCTCCAAATCAAACATTTTATAGATGCTAATATAAATAATTACCATATTTACCATAATTATTAATAATAATAATAATAATAATAATAATAATAATAATAATAATAATAATAATAAATACCAATTTCAAATACCAATTTAAATGGTTAAATTTAGAAACATCAGACATTAGGTCTTATGGCTTAAATTAGGTATAAAAATTGGGTACTAAAATCTGATACCACCTACATCTACAGAATTATATATGTTGATGAAATAGTTGCTGAATGTACTGATGTGACAGTCATAAAAAAATCCTATGTAAATTCTACATAGGGTCACTTTAAAAATTTTTACCTTGAAAACTAAGCTATTTAAATATTTGTTCGAACTAGACAGTGGGAAACAAAATGAAAACATTATTTTGCAATATTAAGCATTTAGCACATCCCACCAACCTACCCTTTTTTATGGAAAAAGTGTGTTATTAAAATTATGCTATGCCAACATTCTATTTTATTACATCCCAGTAATCCGTAAGAGCAACATAGACAGGGCTTGTGAAAAATCAGTTTTCTGAAAATGCAAACACTTACTACTTACTATATCCCTTATCTCCTAAACATCAAATCAGTTGCAACATTTTTTTTTAAAATTAACAGAAGCAAATGCAGTCACACCAACACAAATACACCACTGCCATATAGATCAAACTGTTACTAGGCACCATAGTTCACAAAAAACAAAAAAATATGGTATTGATTCAGGGATTTTGTCATAGATTGCCACAGAGAAAAAAATGTTTATCTTATAGGATGTCCATAGCTTTACTTCATTTAATCTCCCATTTAGTCACATTGGTCCTATTTAATCATTGAGCTCATTGTTGTGGCTTATCCAGGTTAAAAAAATAGTGAACTTGGGCAGGACCAACATCTAAGCTTATTGATCCAATTGCCTCAAACACTCTTTTGATATGCATCATGCCAAGTCTCTTATCAGTGTCTTGCAGGCTCTATTCATGAATGTAATTGGAAAAGGTTTGCATTTAATTCACATATATTAGAAAAGTCCTCTATAAACTTTTTGCGATATTTAATCAGTGTAACATCAAAGCATCCTTATTAATAAAGATCTATCGAAGCTTGTTCTGAAATTCTATTAGCAATAAGCTTTTATTTTGCTGTAATATATCCCCTTCATCTTGCATGACTCAATTTGCAAATGTAATAATTTCATGTTTGCTGTTTACTAAATCTGATTAAATTGAATCAACACTTAATTTATTAAATACACTGGATTAATAATCTGGATTATCTGAAATGTCTTAAATATGATATGCAGTATATTTAGATTTTAATGTCCATGATTCTTTGTCTATTTTAGTTTGTAATAAAACTATATATAATTATTTTCTTGTTCTTAGGAGTTGTACACTTAGAATACACATAGAAAGTGTTCCGTTTCTTCTCACTCTCACTCAGCAGGAGACACCTATGATGCATGTATAAAATGTTATGTTTCAGTTCTAAGCAAGCTGATGTCTGGAACAACCTTTAGTTGAAGGACATTCAGTATGACCTCAGGTAATTATGTTAGGATTGTTATGGAATCAATGTGGCAAGTCTTGTAATTGTCAACTCCTTACAAATAATTGTCTATTTAAAGCCAATGATTACAGAATGGTGAAATAAAGGCTATATGTTAAAGGTTAATGACTCAAATAATCCTGCATTTCACATAGAAAATTGCTTTATGTTATTGTAAAACTCTTTGAAGCTATGATTCCCCATGTAAACTCTTTTCATAATAGGCATTTCACCACTGTTTTCTTTGCATTAAAATAATGGAATTTTTTTTTTATTTTAGTTTTCTTATTTAATTTGATGTTCAAAACATCTTTCTTGGCCACCCTCACATCCCTGATTGAGAAAAGTTACCCTCCAGTTTCATCCATAGAACCAGCTGATCAACCCTCTATTCATTTTGTAATGAATATGTATAAATCACACCCTAATTAAAAAACATTCATTCATTCATTCATTCATTATCTTCCGCTTTATCCAATATTAGGGTCGCGGTGAGGTTCCCCATCCAGGGGAGAACGTTTCGGGCGCTGGGCAGATACACCCAGGACAGGGCGCCAATCTATCGCTGGGCACTAGTTAAAACATATAAATATTAATGCTTATACAGCACTAAAGCATCAATCTTCATTTCTCACAAAGCACATTATTTTTTAAAACTGTATAGATATTGTTACACGTCAGCATTTTCTTGTTCTGGCACATAAAGGTTATGATCTTTTTAGGGCCAAGATACTAACATTTTGTACAAGTTTGTATTTGTATATTCATGGCTAGTAGTTAAATTTTGCTCAAAGTTAAAAACTTCAATCAAACAACACAAATACTGCACTAAATTAATTAACCAACCATGCATTTGTTTCCAAATTAACTGTTTAGTATTGAAAGTGAAAGTAATAAATCATAAGGCAGTGAGATTAATATAGTGGTAATATTACCTTGGTATTCTATTGTCCTAATGCAATATTTGGTCAGCTTGAACCCAAAGTGTTGCTTGCTCAGCTAGTTGGTACCCACTGTAAAACACTTTATCAGAAATGCTGGTCTTATTGCAGCTGTAGCACAAGCCTTGATCCACAAGCCTGAAGAAACAGATGAGGAGGATGTTTTATATATATATATATATATATATATATATATATATATATATATATATATATATATATATATATATATATACTTTATTTATTTGTTTTACTTTTATTGCTGCCAGGATGAACTTGGCCTTGAGACCTTGAGCTTTTATTTTGGCACTTCCATTAATACCTCCCCACCCTAATTGTGAATTGTGTCAATTGGCACTTCTATATTCTGATTGGTTCCTCACATTTATTTAAGACTTTCTGCATCAGGTCTCTGTAAATCAGATTGATTGCCATCATAGAAATCTTGTGAGTATATCATTAGCATTGCAGGTCATGTTTGTGTATGTTTTTCTACTTAGGAAGACATTTTATATTTTTAGATGGATTAAAGTTTGCTTTCTGTTATGTTTTATTTGCTTTGTTGCTATTATCTCCCCATGTTTGTTTATTGTCTTCGATTTATTTCTTAGTTGCCTAACTAATTGCCAGGTTAAGACTCAACTAGTTGTATTCTATGGCTATCCTGCAATGCGGAGTAACAACTGATATATTTCCAACATTGTACATGTTTTTCAATTCTAATAGCAGTACATTTTGTTTAACATAATAAAAAATCATTCACTAATCAAATAACAAAAGGTGTATCTTTTTTCTTTTTATAATAGATAGTGTTAATAATCTCCTAGTTAAAAATTAGGAGACCGGCCCTCGTTCTGAAAGCAAGGGAGAACATTTACACATTTGATCTTGCACCTCAAAAAATCAGTTATTTTTGTATATTATTTACTACTGTAAGTACATGGATGCAAAGTTATGCCTTTATGAATATATTTATACATATGTATTATGCAGGATCTTAACTTGTACTGAAGTATTTTTAATTTCCTTTTTGTTGTTTTTTCATTTTTTATTTTTAACCTTCTTTAGAATTCTTTTGAAAACAGAAATGGAAACCCATTGCCTAAAGTCTGCTGGTATGCAAACCTAGAATCCTGCAGGATTTAAAAATCGATTGCTAATAAAAGCAAACATGACATTCTCCTTTTCATTTGACTTCTGTATGTCATACATCCAGTGAAATTATAGACCCCAACATCATGAAAAATATGAAATCCAGCAGAGTGAGAGGTTCTCTTATTGCATTTTTTTTTTTTACCAGACAAAAGGCAGTTGATTGCTATCAGCATGTGAAGCTTGTCAGTGGAGCATTCCAATGGAACTGATTGTTATGGTAAAAGATATGTGATCAACCTGTTCATGCCATAACTCCTGAGAAGTAGTTCTTAATTTAGAACATAATCTGCTATTTTAAAGAGCCTTATGAAGACATTAAAGAAAATCTAGATTCCAAATTACATATTTAGTTGATTTCTGAAGACAAAGCATCACACAACCATTGATGCATACAGCTAATGTTCATTTATTTATGTATGCAATGTTAATCAAGATTAAAAGCTGCTGTAATAAAAAATTAACTCAACAGACTGTGGAAGGCTGCTGTATATGTAGAGAAGCTGATGTATAATAGAGAGAGAGATACAGACAGAAAGAAAATCAAATAAAGAATCTAGGTGAGGATGAAAGTGGAAAGGAAATGGGTGAGTCAGAGAGCAGGGAGCCAACGATTGCCGATCTAGCCGGTATGCTCCAGGGCTCAAACGAAATCCTGTGAAGCTTTTAGGTGTCCCGACCAAAAACAGCAGGAATGATGCTTCAAAGCACTTGAGTATAAGTTTAGTATGCTACAAGTGGAGGAGCTGGCAGGTTCCCCTCTCCAGTACCTGATTTTGACCCACCTGAAGCCAATCCCCTAAAATCATAGGAGAAAGCAATGGCTGACAGCAGCCTATGTCACCTACTAAAGTTTCTTTTTTTTAAAAACAAAAATGGCTGTGAGGTCAGGTCACTGCAAGCATGTTGTGTATCTGCATATAAGTTTAAAATGTTAGGTGACATGTTTTTTTTGACATTTTATTGTACTGCACTGTTTATTTAGGAGTTTATAATCATTATCCAGGCACCATTGATAAATATTTCCTGACATAGTTACAAACAATGCAGGACACATGCAAGGTCAGACAGTTAAATATATTCAATTTATCACACATCAGTTGTCACTGATCTAATTTTCACTATTCACTCTGTGTTTCTGAGCCACATTCTCCTGCTTTTTAGTAGTAGTGTTAATTGATTGGCATATTTTTTTTTCTTATTTCAAGATCTGCCAAACTCAAGTAAGACTGCAGTTGCTTTCATATGGAGGCAGCTTAAAGTCAGAAGTCTCAAAACAAAGCCTTTCTCTTATTTTTTTTAATTGAAATATTTTTTTCAATTAAACTGGTAACAGGATCAATAAAGACAGAAATTTTACAATTAATAAGATGGGTGGGAAAAGAAAAAGTGAAATGCAGCTAGCTGAAAGCTCTGAAGATGAAAGTCAGTTACCTGTAAGCTTTCAACTTTTATCTAATGTGACGGAATTACAGGAAAATGATGATGCAATTCTAGCTCATTACCTAGGACAGGAACAGCAGAGGGAAATGGGAATTCATAGAGTGATAATAAAAGGTATGTTTTGTACCAAAGCATACTCTACCATCAGCAGTGAGCTTTCAGCTATTAATGATCATTTAGAATGCCTAGGAATTTATTATTAGACTTGGCCACTCTATTCAGTGGGCTGGTCATCTGGCAAATCATTTAAATTCAACGGCACATTCATATGTCTATGAATCTAGTTGTATGTAAATGTTTCCCTGGGTTTCAAATGGTACATGTTGGATGTGTTTTGGATGTTGGATGTGAAGGATGGTTTCCTTCCAACAATAGCAAGTTGTCAGCATGCAAAAAGGTATGGATATTTTTGCATTTCTAGATAGCAGGTAACTTTTTTCCTGGTAAATACAGTGTATGATGGGTTTCTATAATTATCTCCCTTATGTTTTAGAAGAAAAAAAAAATGAATTCTCACTTGTAACTCAACCGGTCATAACACAAATTTCATCCACATGGTTAAGTCTGCAAGTTGCATGTTATCTTACTAATTGCTGGCAGATGCAAAACCATTTAATAAAGTAGGAGGACTATTTAGAGTGTGTCTTCTGGCCATTTAGGAACTACTTAACTTGATGCTGTGTTAAAAATAAAATATTAAATGAATGATCAATTGTATTTGAGAGAAGAAACAGCAATCTTACAGAGAATCCATGCAAACATATGACATATGTACTTCATACAGTCTGTCACCCACTGCACTACTTTTTTGCTTATTTTTTAGAAGATAAAGAAAAGAATGATAATTAATAAATGTTTGTGTCAGTGGAAAACTGAACACAAAAGTGCTGTTTGAAAACACTTGACGTGTTCAAGGCAAGATTCCACCTTCCTTTTTTTTATATTTCATTGTAAATATATGAACTTATGTCAAATATGCATTAAGCTGAAAGACCTATTGTGTAAATTAGTTTTAGCATTCTGGTGAATTACTTAATGAGCAATATTACCAGTCAGCTGTTCTGTTGTGTAGGATGCATTTGGGCACTGCTTACATAAAAGATTGACATTAGATGTCTTGAGCATTTGTCATGTTACTGTGTTGACAGTTAACACTGCCACCACTGAGCTTTAATATCCAATTGTAATTGGCTACCATTCTTTTCTCTGTAAAACTCACCTTAGAAAGTTGTATCTCGTGTCTGCATTAATGATGTTTTTGTCTAGTTTAATAGCATAGAAGGCTCTGGGGTTGAGGAACAATAGTATCCACTTCAGTTGTGTTGCTTTTAGCGTAAAATAAATAAACTTGCTGGTACAACAGTGTCATTGTGAAGGTATGACTTTTCAACAAAAGCTTAAACACAGGTGGATGGTGTTACATGACCAAATGATTGTCTCAGCTCCAACAATATATGTTCACAGTAATGGAACTTTGGGAAATTGAAAGGCTCGTGACCCTAGGGACTTGTTCTTAAAAGATTGTACCAAGTTACTACCACATACTCCAAGAACCAAGATTTGAATTTCAGTGAATTTATATGTTTTTAATTCATATAATGTAATGACTCAGTCCTCAGATTTACATTAGTAGGGTAGTTGCAAACATCTATTTTAATGATCAAGTTCCAATCAAACAACATCTTTGTTCGATGTCTAGCTAAGGTGATTCAGGTCAGGATGAGACGGGTGGTAAGCAGCTATTAGGGTGTTTACCAATTGGTCCAGTCTGTTCTGCATGGTCTCTGTTTTGCTGTTATTATAGCCATATAATAATTCAGCGCTGTGCATTATGGAGAAGCAAGCAGGGTAAAGCATCACCCATTAGAGACAGCTAATTTAAGGCCTGTTGCATGAACTAATAGCTTCACTAAAAATGAAGGTCTTCATGGGAAAGGGAAACTCTTCATAAAAAGCTGATTATTTTTGATCAATACGATCATGGGCTTTTAAACAATTAATCACTTTACTTCACAATCACTTCACATATTGCAATTATTCATTTGTGTTTATGTAAATATTATGCCTGTAACATTCTATGGATTATTGCAGCTGATTTTTTAAAATATTATTAACATTATATGGGTTTCATATTTTGAGTATAATGTGCTGCTGTTTATTGTGCGGTGTCTGGTAGAAAGCCGAGGGTGCTGACTCTTATCTGCAAGCTGGAGGACTAATTCCCAAAGGCAAATCTGTGGAGTTGAATGAATGATGAAGTAAGGTTGCTATAATATTGCATTGTTGCAACAAGTCACATTAATCTTCTCTGACTACTTCCTTGTCATGCAGCAATTTTTTCTTGTGGACCTGAATAAGTTGCCAACTAGGACCACTATGTGTAATCATTACCCTTCAGCCATGGGCGACTGGATCCAGCTTTGCCACAAGTGCACATGCGTTTGTTGACAAATGCACCTGTCTCTGATGCTGATCCTACTACGCCAGTGTTTTAGACACCATAAGCTGTATATTCAATAGCCTTGATGTCTGAACATTCTCAGAAGTTGATGGCTATTTCCTGTCATGAAAATTCATTCATTCATTCATTATCTCCCGCTTTATCCTCTATTAGGGTCGCGGTGGGGTTCCCCATGCCCATCCAGGGGAGCACCTCTCGGGCGCTGGGCAGATACACCCAGGACAGGGCGCCAATCCATCGCTGGGTACACACTCACACACACAAACACACTCTATATGGGGCAATTTAGAGAACTCAATTAACTTGATCCATGTTTTTGGACTGTGGGAGGAAACCGGAGAACCTGGAGGAAACCCACGCGGACACGGGGAGAACATGGAAACTCCACCCAGATGGGGATTCGAACTGGGAATCCCTAGCGCTGAGAGGCGAACGTGCTAACCACTAAGCCACCGTGCCGCCCTGTCATGAAAATGGTAGTTTTAAATATTAGATAGCTAAAGTTGGCTATTAAATGATCAGTTACACTGGAATGCGAAATTGGAACGCAGTGCAAGTATTTGTAGGATGATTGTACGAGTGGATCAGACACCTCTATGTACTGATATACTGTATGTATTCTGTGCCCGATCCACTCATATCAGCACAATATACACAACACACTACCACCATTGCTGAGGTACTGAGAATCAACCTCCACCCTAATATCTCCTATGTGGGGCTCATGATAATCGGAAAGCTGGCCTGCATAGTATGTGTGAAAAATAAATATATATATATATATATAAATATATATATATATATATATATATATATATATATATATATATATATATATATATATATATAGCAATACATAAAATTCTACATAAAGACATAAATAAAACTTCTTTTTAAAAATATGGTTAACATTTCTTTTTCCCTTGGTAGTGACCCTCAACGAGTATCAAGTCAAATAGCACTTTTGTTTTAATTAGTTTTAGTTTTAAAAGAGTACAACTTTAATCTTTATAATTGAAAGCAAACAGCTGCCTGTCTCTTTTGCTCATACTCTGATTTGTACAGGTAATTTTAAGGTAGCCGTATTTGGTTGTTGACATCTTTTCCACATCATTAGACTAAATCTTCAAGAAAATGAGACTGCATTTATCATGATTACTCTACATTTTCAAACCTATACTAAGTGGTCTAATTTTTAAAATGGTTTATAAACTTTTTTCTGTTATTATAGTTTTGCACTGTCGATTAATAGTATACTTTTCCGGTGATGTCCGACAGTAGGACCAAGATTAAATACATTTTAAATAAAGTAATTAAATAAAGACTTCTAAAATGCAGTAACTTAAACCAGTGATGGAGATAACAAGATCACAGTGTTTAACCTCACTGAACTTCATGCAAATAAATAACTAAGCTTAATTTACTTATTGCAATTTCAATATTAGGTTTGATATAATAATCATTTAAACAGTACAAATCTTTTAAGCCCAACAATATCCCTTGATCAGGCAGTATACAGAAGTGTGCCTTCTCTTGTTGTTCTAGCTTGTCACTGCCTTGCTAATAATGGTTGCAAGTGTCAGTATGTTTCCCTTTATCAGTGATCACAGAGTATGCAATTATCTCAAACAAACAAATCCAACTATTCTAATCAAGTCTAAAAATGTTGCCAAAGAACAGAATGAATGTGTTTGAAATTATTGTGATTGGGAAATCTGGTATACACCATCTGGCATTTAGTGGTAATCAAGTTCTGGAACATGAAGTTATGGAGGGAAAAAGACAATACTCTTGGAGTTATCCAGTTTTTTTCATCATGTTATAAATAACAAAAGTAAGTTATATTTAACAATGTAGTGTTTTCATTCTTTAAAAACATTTTTAGAAACAAAAAGTAAAACCAAGTACATATAATTTAGTATTATTTAGGATTCTTAGCTTTATTCAAAATTATACACTTCTACTTCAGGACACTACAAAAATAATAGCCGAGAATTGACACTGTTAGAACCCTGTACAGTAACGTTACAAGGGCAGCTAAAAATTACTAAATAAACGTACATCATAATTAACTCCACAGAGATATCTCTTAACATATATTTGTCTATGGTTCTACTGGTTACATTTATTTGTATTGTGTGGCCTTTTGTTTTCCACCTAAATGTTATTAAATTAGCATAATTGCAAGTTAGTAGACATCATAAATCTCTGACAGTGTAAAGGCAAAATAATGCATGGCCCTGAGGTTCAGAAGCCCAAGGACAGGAGGTGATTCACAGCAGGTGTGGTGGCACATTCCCGGGATCTAGGACAGTGGACAGCTTCCAGCTGGCCAAAAGCTGCTCCCTTTAGGCCACAGTGCAGCTAGCTACCTGAACCAAGGTTACTGATTAAGAACATGCCATGGCTACAGGGAGCCTGAATCTTAATGTAAACCGACTCATCTATAAATGCTGGCATGTGGTGATTAATCAAAATTTGACAAGGCCTATGGAGGGGTTCTGATGGGTCAGAAAGCTCCCAAGTCTGGTCCATTATCTTTGTTTTTGTACAGGTTAAATTATAACACAACTGTGTGTTGGAAACAATGAAAATGATCCCTAAAAATCAATAGTATGTATTGCAGTATTTAATTGTATGACATTAGAATATCTGCAGTATATGTATTTGCAATTTTAGAATAGTTTAAAGACAAATATGAGAAACAGACTATTTACTAATTTTTAAACCATAAATCATGTAAAACAAACTATACTTTACTTTATGCTCAGTTGACTTATTTAAAACACTTCTTTACACTCAAAATGCAATATTCAGTTCAATGCAAATTAAATTATATAGTGCATACATTTATCACTACAGACCATTGTCTTTGTCAGAGCAGTTATACAGGACCCTAAGGCCAAAGCCCTAAAAAAGCAAATTACAATAACAGTGGCAAGTAAAATCATTTGAAGTTTGATGGAAAGAAATCCAGTAATGTAATACCACAGGTGGGCATAAAAATGTGTTAGAAATGTATTTTTTTACTTTGGTCTAATCTTTTGGATCCAAATGATTACAGAGAGTGAGAAAGCTGTTAAAGTCCATCCAATATAATGTTAGAATTTTAAAAGCCAGCACCCAGGACTTACCATAGGTCAGCCATTCCCTTTAAAGTAGACATCTTATTTTTTTTGCAAGTGACAGGCTTTAAATGTTGTGTCTGATAACATGGAACAAACCAAAATGGATCATGTTAGTCAATTACTGATAGGATGCTGTTTTATTATGCGCAAATCAATATCTCTAAAGGTCTTTTCCATGTTGTCAGACACTTGTCATTGACAGAAATAGGTGATTGAGCTGCGTGATTGATCAATAAATTTACACAGTATAGTCATTTTTGATCCTGGTTTTGTTGCAACTCAATGCTGAAATAATTTTTTCAGTGGGATTTTCTATCTATATGAATTTCTAGAGCTAATACTATTAAAATGCATTATTAAAATTTATTTTATAAATAAAATAGATAGAACAGACCTCTTATATATTTTGTCCGCACTAAATCTTGACATCTAGTTTATTGCAGTGGCATAAGGTTATCTTGCTACTGATATCCTGTTCCATTAAAACAGACAAAACCCTGAGAGTTATTTTTCCCCCCACATTCACCTGGTTTGTACATTTATGGAGCAATTGCTTCCCTGATCTTGTTTGATGTTGAATATCATAGTGGACTTCACAATTCTGGAGTGCAAGCTATGTTATCATTAACTTTTATTTTTTATTTTATTTTTTTATTTTTTTTAGGATAATGTTTGTATGAACGTAGTGTAAATAGAATTTAACAAATTATTATTTTTTGAATAATAGATGCATATCTAAAGTAACAAATATGTAAATTATACTGCACACAGTAAATTGGATACTGTATTTAGTGTTTTAGTATTAGGAAAAGCTGTAGTAAAAACAATGTAATTTACTAGCACACCTCAGCATTAAATAAATTATGTATATAGCTGAGTAGTCATTGATTGCAGTATGCTAGTATATATTACTGTGTATTCATTTCAAGTAATGTACATGTACCACCAGTTCAATGCAAAGTAAAGCATTTAGTAATTCATGGTTATTCAAAAGATGCTTAAATCTTTTAAATGAGCAGTTTATTTTTTGAATAAAGATTCACTGACATAAATAAAGCATTCTGCAGGATTTGGCTGAAAGAAAATCAGTCCTCACTGATGCTAACAGAGAATTTTAATTTATACTTTTACACTTTTATATAATACAATAGTGACAATTTAAATAAAGGACCAAATATATATGAAAATAGCAGGCTTTTCCCCTTTTCCTTGACTTTCAAATCCCTTAAAATCCATATTAAATAGCCACTTTTGCTTTTAATAAAAATGTCCATGATCCCAGAAAATCCACTTTATTTTTAGCATGCTGTAGTCTTAATCCTTTAGTATTCTAAAGGACTAATGTTTCACATTAGTAGAATTTGAGACACTGTACATAGTAAATAAATTTTAATGTATTACAGTCTGTTTTCTGTTAAAAAAAAAAAAAAAAAAAAGATGTGCAATTTGATTCGGGTTATGCACTTGTGTTTTATATGCTCCTCACTTTCACAGACTGCCAGGGAAAAGTTGCGGAAGTACAAGTATAAAGTAAATGTTATGTAACATGGTATCCAAATGCATTGCCTTTGGAGTTTAATCTGATAATTGCACTTTTTTTTCTTCTTCTCTCAGTTCATGAGAATATCATAAATTATCAAAAGACATACATTATTCATAGTACAGTTGTACAGGCAGAATCTGCAAATCACTACATTAACCTCATTTGTAAGTCAGTAAATTAAAAAAGGTTCAGTAAGGCAGGTTGGTAAAATGCTTAAACTCTACTTAAATAACATTAAAGTTGACTTGGTACAGAAGAGTTCCCAACAAGGATCTGCACAGAGATGAAACTCACCTACAGGATGACATCTTCAATAATTAATTTGTGATATGTTATTATTAAATGGCAAATATTTACAATTTCCTTGATTTCTTAGGCATTCATATGGTTCATATAAATTAGTGACCACATAACAATTTCTGATGAAACCCTTAGTAATAAGTGTGACCAGCTCTTATAATTTGATTTACTTATAATATAGAAAAAAAGCATTAATTTATACATGTGGCTTTCATCTGACAGAAGGATTGTAAAGAAAGGTCTCTAGTAAAAAGCGTCAAAAAGACAAAGAAAAAAAATCGAACAAAACCTTCTGAAAATAGTCACACGTGTAAAACATATGCCTAATAAATTTGTTAGTATAAATATTTGACTGGTGTAATGTTTCCAAGCTTTATTTCTCGTCTAACTACAATCAATTGATACTGACTTTGTGGACAAACCAACCTGGACTGACTCATCCATTTCACCTCTGTCAAGCATCACATCTGTCTTCTTTTCACCCTCATTAAAAGGACTATTCAATTAAGGTTAAATAATACCCTTATGCATTTCTCTACTCATTTGTTGTTACCTGATGACTGTTTGGTTCCAACATGTGGACCTCAGTGATCCCAGTCCATGCATCTTCCTTACCCTAAAGCCATCATTATTAAAGCTGTAAATGCAGCAATCCCATTAAACCTCCATGGTTTTGTTAATTACAAACACTGTTAGTGGGTGAGCTCTGAAAGTGTCAATCCCTTATCCTAAAAAATTACAACATGGCTTGTCTCACCTGTCCTAGAAATTGGGCCACATTACTCCCGGCAGTCAGACCAACCACCCTGTCTTCTATCTGAACTATTTCAATACTGGTTACAGGTTGTTTGTTGTTTACACTGGGTGATAACAACTGGATTGTTGTCTTTTTTTCTCTTTTCTTTCTCTTGTTGTCCAGTCCTGACCTTCTGCTCTGTCCTATCTCCTATCTTCTTAACAATTATTTGTATTACTTGTAACTAATCTTTTTTTTTTTTTTTTTTTGCAAACCAGAAATATATCTTGCTTTCATTCCTGCTGTCTGCTATGGCTGAAGTGAATGTACTAAAACTTTCCTTTTTTTTTTTTCCTCCCTCATTTATTTATTCACTAAATGGTTTCAACGTGACTGCCCCAAAAATCTTAACATAATCTCTAACATTAATTAGTTGCCTGCAAACCATTCATCACCTTTCCAGCAACTTCCCCACTCATTCTTCAATGATCCTAATGAGTTTCATTCACCAGCTAATGGTTGTAGTTTTTCTAGAAGGCCAAATTAAAGGTGTACTGTTTTCAATACAAGCTTTTTTTTTAATGGAAGTTTGGTGCATATTTAAATGGAAAGAAAAACCTGGGTTGGATAAACAACTTCCCTTTTGTGTGGTGTTTCCAAAAGCATTCTAGTGGGTTGTTTGCTAATATGAAATTGCTCCAGGTGTAAAATTGTGTGTATGGTCTGTGATTATGCTGGTGTTCTGTCCAAGATGTTTCCTTGTTTTTTTGCACCCTCCCTTTGCTGGGAGCTGGAATAGGCTTAGTGCCATCAGCTGTTCTATACATGATGAGTAGATTAAGAGCATAAATGTTTTTGCAAACAGTTAAAATTCAAACAGTATTACAGTGTATATATATAATATAACTCTGTAACTAGTAACTGTTTAAATTATTGGAGTTACTCAGAGACAATAATGAAACAATATTGGAAATGCTGTTAGTTTTTAGGTTCCCATATAAACCCAGTAACCTTGATACAATAAGCTTTGTGGCCCCATGAATTTTAATTATAATTAAGTTCTTATTGTGAACTTGTAACAATAAAATGTGATATCAACACAAGACCCTATAATTAACAAAATCTGACTTATTAGTACTAATAAGGTCAACATTCGTCATTAGGTGCAAAGCTGGTGACATTTTCTGGACATTAAAATGTTCTGACATTTTAAAACTTTGTACACCAAACAATCAAGCAGATGGATGACCTTACTCGTGACCTAGTCTCGAAGTCAACCAACATAATTTAACTAAACAATGTAAATAAGCATGAGGGTAAAAAAAAAATCTCAGGAGGATTCAAATGCAGCCAAATATATTTTCGAAGATGGATGGTGAAGGTATATAATGAAATTGACAACTTGTTATCTCTTGAGCATGGGGTAAATTATTTATGCTTTGGGTTTTTTGTTACTCTGTAGCACAGTGGATATAGCATGGATGCTTATTAAAATCCTTCCAATGCATTTTTCAACATTCTTGATGCAACTGTGACTTTTTAGTTCAAATCTACAACTTTAAATCCGTGTAATCTTTTTACCTGTAAAATATCATAAATAGCAGTACTGGCTTAGTGTACTAAGTTGTCAGGCAGGATGTTCTGTGATTAAGCCTTTGCATACCTAGGTAGTCACAGATGCTAAACATTTTGGAAAAGCTAAAATGTTCTCATCATTACTGATGGTGTGTAAATGTAGCATCTTCAAAAATTACATACCAAAGTTAAACAGACAGTGTTTTGCTAAAGAAGCAAGCTGATTGTGTAGTTTCATTGATTTGGGCTCTGAAAAAAAAATCTGTGTAATTAATGACTATTTTTGTTAAAGACTGCACAGGGGTATTCAGCCTCATTTGACAAACAAGCATGGACCCGAAAGAAGAGGTCATCAGCACTTTGTTGGCATGAAAGCTTTACACTGTGGAGCCATAGAATCTCCAGTAATTAATCCCATGTTTGCATGATCCTGTCACAGCCTGTATAAGCTACATAAGCCCACATTATTGATCCAGAGAAAATGTAGCTTAAAGCCGAGAATGTAGTTCTGACAAAAAAGCGAATAAGAGAGGAGCCGAGAAAATGTCTAATAGGAGCTGAAAGAGTTTTTATTTATTTATTAATAAAGACCTTCTATTTACATAAACAATAACAAGATGATGTTCAAGTTGGCCACCATGTTACTTGTTACATAATAAATTAATGTTACTCACTACACATAAATACTTTTATTTTCCCTACTTAAACATTTTATTTAAATCTTTTGTTCTACAAAAATAATACATATTTAAAAATTGTTGATTGCCAACAAATAATTGCCAACAAATGTGCGGTAGCTCAGTGATTAGAGTGTTGGGCTATCTGAAGGTTATGGGTTCAAATCCCCTAAAGTTACCATTGTGGGTCCTTGAGCTAGACATTTAACCCTTATTGCTCCAGAGTTGCTGTATCATGGCTGACCCTGTATTCTGGCCCCAACCAATAAGTTATGATACTTGTAAGCCATTTTTAATAAAAGCATCAGCTAAATGACAATGTAAGAATATATTTATTTTTCTATGCTTTTGATGTTTGGACTGCACTGTAGTCCAAATACACTATACAGTATGTATTTCTGTGCTTTTTTTTTTTTGTGCATTATATAATTTATAAGCCTGTCCCTGAATTTTAAAACAACATACTTCTTACCTACACAAAGATGCTCATGAACTTTCTGCTAAACCTTTTTTTTTTTTTTTTTTTTTTTTTTTTTTTATGTCCCTGAAATGCAATAACATTATGAATAATACAAGTTTAAGTTATTTATCCTAACTTCATCCAAACTCTTGTGGATACTAGTTTTTTAGGTTTTACTTTTTTTATTTATTTATTCAAACATATGTTACATGGAATTGTTTAAAAATAATGATTTGGTTGCATTGTGCATTGGTCTGGTGTCAGGCCCAAAATTAGTCAGTCATTCCCATTAAGGGACAACTGAAAGTTAAAGGAGATGGTTGAAAATCTTTATTTCCTTGTCCAACCCCTGGAGAAGGAAAAGCTTAATCACTTTACTTCTCGCTTAGCAAGCTATTACATTTTCATCCCGCCAGCTTTGTGACTTTTGAACAGGGCTTTAGACTGGATGGAAACAGTCCTAGAACTGTCAAGAACCTCAAATTCCCCTGACAACTATTTTAAAATCTATTTCTTTGCATTTTCAATCATTTAAAGAGGGATGGTCCTCACTTCATATAGTCTCTTCATATTAAATAGCCTGCCCAGTGGATGTCGTCTTTCCAGATAACATTTATTCCTGCTTTAATAGTCACTCTGTAAGCTTGCAGTCTGTTTATTACATTAGCAGGATAATAATAGTTGTCCCATAACATCACAGCACTAGTGACCAAGCCTTGCTAGGAAGTGAATGTCATGGGGTGTGGCAGCAATTCAATCACATGACTGGTAACAACAGACTATTTTTTTTGGATCCACTTACATTTGGTCATTTAGCAGATGCTTTTCCCCTAAGGCAACTTGAGGCAACTGCAAGTATGGGGATGAAGGATTTAAACCCACAACCTTTAGATTGATATTCCAACACCCCAGCCACTGAGCTACTACACCCCCCATTGTTTGGATCTTAATAAAATGTTGTCTATTTTCTGTTGTACATAGCATCATTCATTCATTCCTGTGATTTGAGAAATATTTTTTTGCAGTTTGAGAAGGCCTCTGATTTTGTTGTAATTGCACTAAATTGAACATTGTATAAAGTATAGTGTTGTGTATTATCTGGCAGCTAGATATAATTAAAATTAAAAAGTTTAAAATACTGAAGCTGCATAAAAGCCATTTAATGTAGATCAATTAAGTTATTATTATAAAAACATTGATTTTTAATCAACTGGAAGATAAAATGACAACTAGGATGAGAAATTGAAAAAGAAAGTTAAGCACAAAATCTTATGTATATTGTCCATTAAGTCAGATGAAATCAAATTCATCTATAACAGATGCTACTTTTAAGGTGTGACACATCCACCCTCTATTGAAAATGGGGTGGCAAAAGTGTCCAGATTACGTTCAGCTCTGCTGAGGATGCCACACTACACACACTTCTTACTCTATGAAGGGGATGAGTGACCAAATTCTGCCAAACAAGCAGAGGATAAATCCTTTGTGAGATCAAACTGGCAGCTGAGCCTCAGCATCATATAACAACCTACGGATTATGTCAGTCACAAACTCACAAGAAATGACACATGGCTTAAACAGGTTTCACCATTACTACCACCTTGATTACCATACTGCAGTGCTTAAGGATTGGAGATATTCCATCATTATCCAATAATGTGTATAATTAATCACCCTTTGAAGTGAAAAATCACTGCTGTCTGGAACAAAGAAAGAAATTCAAAACACTGTCACTCTCCATTTAGATAGGACAAATAAATGAATAGGATGTTTTGTTTCAGTGACTACTTTCTCTGATGGGTTGAAGATCCATTTTAAAATGAGCAGAAACATATGTGCTGTTTTGCACAATTTTGCCTTTTAAAGGTTTTTATCACTAGTTAGCATAACTCTACAGAGCAGTAATACAATAGCAGTATGTTTGCTAAACAGCCAGTAAATGCAGGCTACTAAAGGGAAATAAAGCTTATACTAAAGAAAACAATATTTTGAGCAATATTCATTGAGCATTCCCAATTTAGTACACATAAAGGTACTCATCTGATAATGATTGGATGATGTTTAGTCAAAAGCTGTGGCTTTAATTATATACTTTATATAGTGTCTTCTCAGTGATTAATTTGTCTTTAATTAAATGAATGTAATGAGTATAGGCATTCTTTAAATGTCACAGTATTCAAAATAGCTAGACTGGTAGATAAGGCATTAAATCCAAGGGGAAATAAAATTTCCAGCACAGCAGTGTTGGAGTTATTTGTCACCAAGGTAACGGTGAATTAATAGTGTATATGGCCAAAAGTAATGGGAGACCTATCACACTTATACTGCCTATTTTTCTGCCTCTGAGTAACCCAGATCTGTCCTGTTTTGAAGTTCTTCATATGATTGGAGAATAAGTCCATGAAAAACTGAATCCATGCAGGACATTTGATCAGGTGCACCTGTATAAAAGCAAGGTGACCTCTACAGTCTACATCATGCTTTTTGAAACCATGACTGTTTTGGTAGTGCTTTGCACACAGAGCTTTAGAAATGTATGAGCATGCACAGTGTGTGTGTGTGTATATATATATATATATATATATATATATATATATATATATATATATATATATATATATACAGTATATAATATTTTTTTTAATGGCATTGTATGCAATTGCTTTAACATTTCATTTTCTACCACTTAATAGCCTGATCTATAGCCAACAAAGGAATATTTAGTTATTCTTAGGGTAATAGTATTTCTGTATTTTTTTTTTAGCACCAACACACACGCACACAGAAGCTGCACCAACGTTCTAAATTGTCACTCTTCATTGACAGCTTACAATCTTCAGCGAAGTTTTTTGTGGAATGTCTGAAATTTTTGCCCATTAATTCATAAGATCTTTTATAAGGTCAGACATTGATGCTGAATGAAAGGGGCCTTTTTTCTGTGTAAGTTGATGAAATTTTTTCACACCAAACTTACTCAACCTTCTCTTTATGGGCCATGCCTTGTGCAATAGTCATACTCGAATCGAAAAAAGCCTTTATTTTCAAAAAGCTAGAGGCATGCGGTTGTCCAAAATGTATGGCTAAGGGCTTGATTTTGTCTGGCAATTGAAATTAATACATTTTCTGGATTCAATAATTATTGGTGTCCTATTATTTTTATATTACATTACATTAAATTAACATTAGGTCATTTCTATCCAAATCGGCTTATGAATATCCCAACTTAATGGTTGAGGTCAGAACCACACCCTGGAGCAATGAGAGCCTTGCTCAAGGACCCACATTGGTAACTTTCAGTGAACCTGGGATATATGCATAACCATTCTTATCACACCACAGTTTTCCATGTACAGAACAATTGTAAGAACGAAGTTAAATATGATAAATGGTCTAATAGTTACTTAAATACTATTTTTGCAAGAGGCGTAAATGACTAAATACTTTTGTATAATACCTTTTTTTTTATTTTATTTTTTTTTAATAATTGGTAAGACCTAGAACACATTTAATCTATTTGAATCTAAAGCTGTATGGTTTACTCTACCTATTAAAAACCTGGCAAAGTCTCCTACAATATGTTGTACATCTCAAGTAAAATTGTATATAAAGACATGACATCCTGCTGTACAATGTAGACACACTTGATGATTTATTTTCCTGGAATGCTATGGGGTTTTCAGTTACATTTATGTGTATTTGGGTTTATTTTTTATTTATATTTTATTTTATTTTACCAAGTTTAGCTTAGCTTTTTTAATGCAATTAAGGTGTAACAAGGAGATTCCAATTTTTATTTTTTTTATTAAACAGTACAGGTAAGCATTTATAAGTAGGTATACTGTCCCTGTAATACAACGGTCATGATGCATATTACAGTATTTCCTGTTCATATTTTAATGAGATGACTTTACTAGTAAAAGGTCTCTGGTAAGGTCCAGGATGTCAATTAATGGGCCCAACACACTTCCATTGCCATTCCTCCTCCAGTTTCTCTAAGCTGCAAACATTTTACTATGAATTTTATTCACATTTGGTCCTAATTTGTCATGGGTGAAGGTGCATAGTATTAAGAATGACAGTTAAATGAGTTACAGTTATTACCAGTAAGTTTAGGCTGAAGTAGAACCCAATTTGTCAAAACCCCTATACATTCATTCAAAATTATTTAATTACATAGTATTTATTAGAGTGAGGTGAATACATTTTGTTTTGGTGTACCTAATTTTACTCAGCCCATCATTGACACGAAGGTGTCTAAAAATCTGATCCAATCTTAATGGCATAACACAAGCGACCACATCACTACCATGACATCTGTGAATGATCCACCTTCCAAATAATAATGGGGTTTCTGTGAGAGTCTTGCCAAATAAATTAATTATTTAGAAAAAAAAACAAAATTCACTATACTATAAAACTAAGTCTCTAAGAGTGTTTCACTTATTTATTTGAAATGTGAAGGGCAAAAGATGGCCGTTACAACCCATAGGCCTTCATGATATGTGACTAGCCGCTTAGTCTTTGTACAAAAAGTATAACCAACTTGAAATCAATATATTATATATATAATTATTTATTTTTTTATTTTATTTTATTTAAAAAAAAAAATTTTTTTTGGGGGGGGGGGTCATTTAATGTTACTATATATGGACTGCCTTAAAAGAAATCTTATAGTGCCTCCACATCTTTATGCTTTATCATTGTGTGACATTTTAATCTGGTAAAGTTCAAACTCATCAGCCAGGTCAACTCCACAGTTGGAATACCACTGCTTTATAAAATGTATTGATCACTACTGTAATAGACTTTTAAACATTGCATGGAGATATGTCTGTAATACGTCTCATACATATTTTTAGCCTATGTGCATCAATAGCCTTAATATACCGGTGGAAGGCTTAGGCAACTAAAGAGATAGAATGAACTCTTCTGTGATCCTGCGCCTCATTAGCAAAAGTCATTAGCACTTTATTACTCATCCATTATATAGCACTGACAGATGGGGAAATCAATTGTCAAATTCCAGTTTAGAGAATTGTCTTTTTAAAGAGCAAGGCTGGTAAAAAATAAATGAAATGTACATTATACAATAAGAATGGAACAAATACAATTTAGGAATAGGAATATATTGATAGGAATATAACAATGTTACAGAAATAACAGGATGGAGACTGACAAACATTTAAAAATCTTTTAAAGCATCTCTGTGCAAACTGGTTTGCTGGATCATGCTGTAATAAAACATAGGATTAAATGATATCCTGGGATCGTCAATCCCAGGATATTATATATAAAATCCATCTCAATGGACTGGCTAATCCTAGCTACTTTCTTTGTTTGCAGAGGAGTATATAAACAATCTTGTGCTTCTAGCAAAGGTAGTACAAAATTATCCTTGAAAAACATAAATGATAGATTATTTAGAAAATTAATAGATTGCAAATAAACTCCTATGTTGAGATGTTCCTTTGTAAATACTGATACTCAGTCAAGGCTTTAGAGCAAAGGAGGGGCTTTTGTTGTTTTTCTCCCTGGTACTATCCACCCCATTTTTGTATATTTATGGTTGTTGGTAAAAGAAAAAAAAAACGTTTGCAAACCAAATCCAATTCTGACACTGAAATGGATGATTTTAATTTTTTACTGGTACATCTAATATATATTTAACTGGGTAAATTTAACTGTCAGCTTGTACCAACACTGGCTGCACAGTTTACACCAGTTTAATCATGGAGAAAGCAGCTTGACCAAAGAGGTACAAGTTTATTAATTTGACAGCTGCATCAGCCAATGACCTGTACACTAACAAGAATAAATACTTACTTTCAAGGTCCCCATGTGCACCGATGAATAAAAACACAGACTGTAGCAGTGTGAAGCAGTGTAAGGAAGTAAGTGCAAATAGCACACCAAGGGTGAATCTAATAATGTCTGTAATAGGTGACTGTTGCACTGGTTTCAGGACAGAAATCTAAAAAATAGGACTGTGTCCAAAAGCAAAATATGTGGCCAATATCTGCCCATATCATTTGATTTTCACATTGGCTCTTTCAGTCCCATTCCTTATATTGACTCTGGTTGCATACTGGAATTAAGCTCCTATTATCATTAGTGCAAATTAAATGTTTGCCAATGTTTTATTATTTTTTATTTTATTTTTAAGGGTGACAATAAAAAAACAGAAACAAATAAATCTTATAAACTGTATGCTACCTAGGTGTCATGGTGATTTCACTACTTGTGATTTAGTGGTTAGCACGTCTGCCTCTCAGCACTGAGCATCCAGGTTTGATTTCCAAACTGGGTGGAGTTAACATGGTTCACTGTGTCTATGTGGGTTTGCTCCAGGTTCTTTGGTTTTCTACCAAATATTGTGTCTGCATAAAAGAGCGTGCCTAGCGATGTATTTGCACCCTGTGCACCAAAAATGTTCTCCCCTGGATAGGCATGTGCAACTAAATATAGGATTAAGCAGAAGATAATAAGTTTCTAATGTGGTTAATTTAAATATAATACTAACCTATTTTTCTCACCCCTCTAAACCAACAAAGTGCTAAAAGTTAGTTGTAAACATAATACTCTGACTTATATGTTACCAAGTACTTTATAACATGGATCTCATGTTCAGTTTTATGTCAAAAAGAATGAAGCCCTATACAAACTCAATGGTTCTGGATGACAGCTGCACATTTATAAAAATATCACTGCCTCCCAAAGAGAAGGTAAAACACTGTCTATCATTTCCAAAGTCAGATATTCTGACAATATTTTATGGCACATCATCCAAAGTTCTAAATGACCTCTTGTACTTCCAGAACTCTGCACGACCTGCTCACTCATGTCACTTCTTGTCACCGTAAAACCTCTGTCCCTTGTTTTCTTGGATTTTTTCCTTTTTCACAGCACATCCAATTTAAAGTTCATTTTAACTCAAGACCCCTAACCAGGTTTACTTCTACCTTACTGATCTACTTCATCATTACATTTCTTCTCTTGCTCTTTGTCATCTGATGCCAACCACCTGTTTCTGCCATTTTTTAAACTTTATTTTTTCGAGTGGTGAATGATTTTCAGCACTGGAGACACACTGATATAGTGGTAGTGTATTAATGTATATTACACTGGAATGATTGTATGAAACACAGAATTGCTGCTGAAATTTAATATTTTTATTGGTTCCCCATGTCTCCAACAGGACAGGGCACCAATTTGTCGCTGGGCACAGACACGCATTATATAGGGACAATTTATACAGGGGCAATTTAGAGCAGCCAGCTCACCTTGAATACATGTTTTTGGAATGTATGAAGAAACTGGAGAACCCGGAAAAAAAAAAAAAAAAAAAACACACAAGCTCGGGGAGAAAATCCAACCAGGTCGGGATTCAAACATTAATCCCCAGTGCTGAGAAGCAAACTTACTTACCACTACACGCCCATGCCACCATTAATTTATTTATATTAAATTAATTAATTTACAAAGATGATTGTTGTAACTGGACAAATGTTAAGCTCCTCTAATTCCCAACAAGCCAAATACAAATTTAACAAGTTATATTCTGGTTTATTATCCTGGCATGCTTAGAGTAACTGTGATTGATACTGATCAGATCACTGATCAAATTAACATGGTGGACTAATATGTACATTGAGGGTCAGTGTTGCTTCATTAACTAACAGTGCCTATGCAGACTTGATTCATTTGCAGAAACGTTCTTTATTTTGACACCTATTGCCTGGGGGCCCTGCTTGACTCAGGGCCCCAAGCAATTGCTTGGTTTGCTTGCCCTACAGCAAAGCCTTAGGGTATGATAACATAAAAAGAAAAACACCTAGAAGGTAGCACATGCATGAGAGCACCCTTAAGACATTTACATACCACCACTTCGCCATACAGAAACAGATCCTGGGAGATGAACAGTTTGTGTTCCAAACACCAGCAGGATGCTAATTAAAATTTTATTCACGGATCAAGGTACACTTGTCTTATTTATTTATTTTATCGCATCCCATTCCATTGTCCTTCTGTGTAATCCTCTGGCCGGGTCATGGGTGGGTTCCTTATGCTCATCCAGGGGAGAGTTTTGGGCACTGGGCAGATGCACCCAGGGCAGGACGCCAATCCATCACTGGTCACACACTCACCCAGACACACACTTAATATAGGGGCAACCCTAGTATAATATTGAGCAGAATATAATGAATGGATTATACACTTCTGCACTTGTTGTAGTATTATTATTTTTTTATTATTATTACTTTAATTATTTAACACTGAATATGTGAGTCATTCATGGATGCGAAATGGGGGAGGGGGGGTTATTTTGTTATATTATAAATGCATATATTGATGCCTAAGCTTCAGTGTAATGGACAAAAATAAGTGTTGATCATATCATCCTTTCTGTCTTTTCTACATCTATTCCATAACTTCATATTCAAATTGATGGTGCATTGACATAATTGTGAGACTCATTATATCCTGAGGGATACTTACTGAGTCACACACAAAGCACAGTCTAAAGATGACAAAAATAGACGGGAGTTCAACTAACTGAAGAATTTGATCATAGTTTATAAATGTACTTTACAAACAAGACTTCACAATGTTCACAAAATTGATGCTTATATTTCTTAATGATTGCACATGACAATAAGCTGACAAGTATATATCATAATATTTAAAACAACATGAATATAGTAGCCCTCTTCACCCCAATCATTTTACTTATACATATGTGTGAAAAGCATTTTGGGCAGTATGGGCCGTTATCTACCAGTACTCCATAATTAATGCATTATTTTAGCTACTTCAGCAAATATTTTATGTCTTCATTAAGGTGACTGCTGAGAACTGTTATACGGTGGCAGCTTGATGCTAAATATTGAATACGGTTAAGCTCGGTTGCAAAGAAATGAACCAGCAGTAGTAGTAAAAGAAACCTTAAAGCAATCTATAAAACTAGTCACCCAGGAAGGCAATTAGTGGGGCAAACTTAGTGTCTTTGTTCTGGACAAGAACCTACATGCCCACACACAACCTGAATAAATTTACTGCAGACACAGCACAAGTTTAAGGAACATTTTGTTTCAAAATAATGTTACTGGGCTTCAGTGAATCTTAACAATGTGGATGGAACAATTCTTTAAAAAATGGCATCTTTTTTGCATCTACTGTTGATTTTATGCTTTTATGTTCTATAGTAATCAAGCAAATGGATTTGTAATTCATTATTATAATGCGAAAATACTCATTTTTTAAAAGACAGAAGTGGATAACTGCTTGTTATTGAATATCCAACATGGATACATCTGTCTATAGAAAATAAATTTTATGTGCAAAACACTTTTGTATAGAAGTGTTTTATAACAGCTTGTGAAACAGTAGCCTGATGCCAGCATTCTTGGAGCTAACTTGTCTGGATGTGTGCTTGGGCATCTGTCACAGACTAATGTGTTCTAAAAACAGACAGCTGCATGGGAGAAGAAAGGAAAATTAAGAAAATATAGAAAATTCTAGCTGAGATTTATGGTGCAGGAGGACGTTAAACAGCGTTGCACAAAACATGCCTTCATGAGATAAACAGGATTGATATTTGCAAGCAAAGACATTCAACTTGTTCCAACAGCGCTTAAGAGGAATCATTCAGCTTCACTGAACTGCAGCAAGCTGCTGGAGTAAACACTTTTCCAAAACAATTTTTCAACACTAACCAGCATCTAATAGGGGGTCCTTTTGCCATTTACCAATAGGGCCAAAAATAAAACGTGTAGCATTTTACAGAGGGGAAAAATTATATATGCAGTGTGAAATTAAGCTGTCTTTTTGCAATGAAGCCAGAAGGCGTTATCAAACAAAGGCTCCACTGTTGGTTGAGCTCTTGTGGAGAGAAGCACAGTGTCATTCAAGCCAAGGCTTGTAATTATTGATCCACTGTTTGCAGCATGAATGACTGCAACACGAAGCAAGAATTAAAGTCAATAACATGGTGAAAACCCCACCAGACAAAAGAGTGAGACATGAAAAGCACGTAGGGGAGCTTATTATTTTTGTATGCTCCATTGCAAACATAGTATTGAAGTTCAAAGCTGTATTTAGATAAAATAAAAAAAGTGAGATTTAGATGCTTTTTATGATGAGCTCTTAAGATACAGAGCTAGCCATCTTGTTTTGAGGTGACAAAATGTAGATTGTGCTGAGTGGCACAAAAGCAAAAATGCTTACCCAATCATCCAGAGATCGCAGTTTAAAACCCAATGAATTCGCAGCCATCTGTGGATCAAGGGGTTGCAAATCTGCAGTGTTCTCAGTGAAATGATGGCACACCCTCTGTGAAATTCTACATATTCTTTTTGTAATAACATCCCCCCAGAGCATAAACCCTTCATAATTTCTTGGAGAGTATTACAATACAATAAGATAAATATCATACAATAAAAGCTTATCTTAGTTTATGTTTCAACATTCATATCATTAGTTTTAGCATTTTCACACCCTTGTATCACATGCATCTTTATCTAAAATGTTGTGGAATAACTAAATTTCGTTCGAAATCATTGTTATTATTGTTTTTTTGGTAAAATTTAGATTAAACTAATTATTAGCTCTTATACTTTATGCTCAGGAAGAATATCTTCCTTCTCTATTATTTTGAATTGAGAACTGTTATGTTCTGTTCTGTTCCCAGGTGTGACTGCCACCATGTGCAAAAGGAGATGATGGGTTATACTTAAGGAGAAGCTAATCCTAGCTTACACTGTATGGGAGACAAATCTCACACTGCATGACTTTATCTCTCAGCATGTAAGTGGAAATTGCATGACAGATGTGTTTGTCATAAGTATATCACGGTTTACTTGCTTTTAAGCAGCCACCACTGACTAAAAAGGGGGGCTGAAATGTTCAGACCACTACACCTGTTGTACTTTTTTAGGGAGGGAGTTTAAATTTGACTGCAAATATTGACTCTTTTTTGCACACCAATATATAAGGAATCACTCTTAATGATAAAAAACATTTTTTTGAGTTATCAAACAAAACATGAAAAATAATAACCATTTCACAATGCCATATAAAATGCTTAATTATTTTTGTTTTTGCATTTAGAACATTGGTCAGGTGTTATGATTATCCTTTGTGTCAGTAATTACATTAAAGTAAACCTGTTGCCAATCAAATGTATTTAAATTAACATGATAGTTTATTATGTCTTGATTTTTGTTTAATGGGATTATTTACACAGTGTTGTCAGAATTAAAACCAAGCTATAATGTGAGTTTCTGGAAAAAAAAAAAAATGTTCCATGTTCCATGTTCTCGAGTTTGCTCCCACATTACAAAAACATGAATTCAAGGTAAATTGGCCACTTTAAATGAACCCATATGAAATTGTCTTGTGTGGTATGCGTGTATGTCCAGTGATGGGTTTGTGCTCTTGGGTGTATCTGCCCAAAACATTCTTCCTTGGATGGGCAAAGGGAAACCTGCAAAATAAAATGAGATGAGATGATGCAACATAGCATCACATTTATCCAGTTGTATAAACATGTAGTGGTGGTTTCACAAAGGGACCCTTGTTATTGGATATTCGGCCACTTTTTTCAGACATTGATAATAAATTGGTTGGAGTGACATGATCAGTCCATAGTTCCAGTGTATTAAAAAACAATGAAAGTTCCATTTAAATAGTATTTAAGTGATGTATTTTCACATAAAAATAGAATATAAAATGAAACCCCAAACTCTTATCCAGAGTCATTTTGGGAGTGTTATTGAAGGATTACAGAATATTACCTAAATATTATATTATCTGGATTTAGGCAGTATAAATATCCCCAGGAAAACATATCCCATCTGAACTCAAGTTAGCAATGATTTTGTGTGTGCGCGTGCATCTTACAGGAAAAAGTTTTGGAGCATATTTTTTTTCATGTACAGCAACATTCCCAGAGGCACTTTTTATATTATCGGCTGTTCGAGACATAACAAAACACTGTGGAATGATAAAATCTTTACATTAAAATATAGATGTTGTTACTGGCTTCACAGCAAAACAATGCTAGTAGGGATGTGGATTAATAAAGCCCCAAACTAGCAATATTACTGCTATGAAGAATCAGATTTCATGGAGCATAAATACTGCTATAATATGGTTTGTAAGTTTTTTGCTTCAACGCAACCTTGCATCGAGTTTCTCTGCTTAAGGAGAGCTCAATTATATATAATAAGGCCAGACTGTGTGTTTTTGACTAATAAAAAGATAAGCCTTCTGTCATGTTTGGGAGACAAGCAGAGGTTCATTCCATCACCTGGTTGCTGGTACAAAAAAGCCTTGATGCTTATCTTTATTGAGTGATGTGTCATTCGGGCCACGCTGGAGGCTCTGAGTGAACAGGGTGTAGCATTAGTGTTTTAAAACCAACTAGGAGCTGCAGGGAGTCTGTAATGGGAACCCTGCAGTTTTGAGACATGGGTGTCTTGGGTAGATTGAAAATCAGTTCTGGTGTTGCATTCTAATTCATTTGCAGGAGCCTGATGGCATGTTTGCGAAGCCTGCCAGGTCTATCCTGCTACAGAGCAGTTTTGAAAGACTTGACAGGAACCTGAGTATTCATCATTGGGAGAAAATAAAATGTTCCTAATATTGAAGAGTTCCTGTGTAACAAAATAAAAAAATTATGAACACTGGATATAAAATAGTCTAAATGGAATTTGTTTGGGTATATAAATTCAAATAGCTTTTTAAACTTATTTTGTTTTAAAAGAACAATAGTTGTTGCTAGATTACTACTTAAACCCCAGAAAAGCCACTTGAAAATTGCATAATGTGGTGATTTTTGAATAAGACTTCAGTGTTGTATTTGGTGCTGTGGCTAGAACAGAACTTCACCCTATTTTGGTTCATTGAACCTTGTAATATAATTTCATATCTGCTTGATTTTAACATAAGCATAGAGGAGAATGGGAACTGACACTGTTCAGGTTTGAAAGTGTACCTGTATTGTTGGCAGTCATTGCACTTTTTTTATGAAACAATGCTCAAGAATACACATACACTTTAGTTGTGAGATGTCAAAATGCCGTATACCCATCATGTCTCAGTAAAGCTTATGCAGCAATTTCAAAAGCCTTTTTTCAAGAGCCTAAATTGCAGTTTTTATAAAGGCCATTATTCACCTGTAGATGAGACAGACTCACTATAAATGAGACAGACATGGGAAATATTCACCCACAAAAGGTGTGCATCAAAACTATTAAACTGTTCAGTAAAATGTCAAAATAAATTTGTAGCAATTTTTTAGAAACGAAAATAATTCAGCATCAACTAGTGATAAGGATCATGCTCCATTCCTCCCTACTTATGTTACACTTCTCACTTACTTACAAAAAAGAGATTATGGTTATGAATAATTTCACAAGCCGAATAAAAAAAATAAAAAAAAAACTAGTTAGTGAGCTACATGAGTTAAAACTCAATGGGTTTCGGACACATTTTAAGATGTCTGTGGAGCACTTTGAAGAATTTCTGTGAATGTTAGCATAATGAGAGGCTGATAACTTAAAAATCATATTCAAATTTGAGCAACAAAAAGGCTTTGATTTAAGAAATTTATAACTTAAATTCCATAGAACATGATTGTCTTTCTGAATGAAAGAGCAACACCTGCCGGGTGAACAGAGGCTGTGTAACCATTTGTGTGCTCCCTGATTCTGTTGGTAGGGGTCATGTGAACATTTGGGGTATGCTTTGCCGGTATGTAAGGTGTGCATGTGACCCAAAATAAATTATATTTATTTTTTTATATGTATTTATTCAGGATGAAATAAACCTTCTGAACGTTTACTGTTCTGTTACTAAGCAAGGCTTGCTGTTAAAAGATGTGGGTATCCTGACCAAACCACGTGAGACATGCTGCTCTTACCACTGCACAAAACAATGTAGGAACAAATATGAGGTCATTTTCAAAGACCTACATCACCCTGTGCACCATTTTTTGAAGAAGAAGAAGAAGAATAAACTTAAGGCATCAGGTCAGTTACCACTGGTCAAAGAGCATCAAAGCAAACAGAAAGTGCTTCCATTACAGTTTCCTCCCAGTAACTACCAAACTACTGATAAAAGATGTTGAAAAACACCACTCACAGTGTTAACAGACTGACCCCCCCACCCCAACCTCACACATACATACACACACCACCATGCCACTTATAGTCCATCAAGTTATATCTAGGAGGAAATACATTTTGCAGACTTGATGCAAAGGTGCCATTTTATTACATCCCACTTTTAAATTTAGTAAGCACTATCTTTCTCGCTCTCTCTCGCTCTCTCTCTCTCTCCCTCTCTCTCTCTCTCTCTCTCTCTCTCTGTATATATATATAATAATACACACACATATATATATATATATATATATACACACACACATATATATATATATATATATATATATATATATATATATATATATATATATGTATATATGTGTATATATACACAGTGTATATTTGTAATATGATATTAATCTAAGAGGATAATTTGTTTTATTATAATTTTTACTAACAATATATTGTGATTTATTTTTACATTGGGCAGATGGAAAAAATAAAATAAGTAAAGCCAAATACTATTAGAGCTCTTGCAGTATGTAAAGGACTTAATCATATTTATTTAATCAATTTATCCATATAAATTTCCATCTTAGAATTTTAATTAAATCTAAAAATGTACTATATAAAACCAGGGATTGAGCTCAAAAAAGCCAAGCAGTAAAGTCTGTTTCTCTCATTGTCCCTAATGTCTTATTATTTTAATTGAGAAGTTATATAGTAATGAATGCCAACTGCCAAATTTTTGTCTGTATTATAAGAAAATAATTGCACCACCCCTTGTGTCTAACATAGCTGATTTCCTGCCTCTCAAATTTTAAGAGCACTCCAGCAGAGCCTATTGGAAATGTAATGATATACTGAATGCTAATTACAAAACCGCCACAGGCACTGGGGTTCCCTCAGTGTGAGTGATGGGAACTGTATGTAACACAGTGAGGTACAGGAGGAAGACATAGTAGTGTAGCTGAGTAACTACCTTGTAATGTGACCTTTTTTTGTATCAAGGTTTGATCTAAGCTCTTATACTTCTCCTCTGACATATTGGGTTAGAACATTGACTAGTCATCTGTCCTTTTCACAGATGTTTAGTTCCTGGGTCAGGAAAAAGAAATGTTTGATGAAGAGTATGAAATTGATATCATGTTTTTGGAGCAGTCTGGGATCTTTTAAAGTGGTCCATCCTATAAAAAATAATACCCAGGGTTGATTCATGTGCTAACCAAACCAAGCCAACTGCAGTCCCTATTCAATTACTTTCCCGAAATACATTCTCTGGACTGCCCAAGACATTACACACACGTGACTACTGCTGTAGTCAAAATTGCCTTTGTGGTATGAGAAGTGCATGGCACCATCTGATCATTCACATGCTGTAATGGCCTGGCTGGAGAGATGTATGTAGCAAGGAGGTGAACAGCAAAAGGGGGTCACTGATAATTAGGTCACAAAACTCTAAGCTGCATTCACCCTAGTTTCAGACAAAACTATTGCTATTGCCATGCCTCAATCAAACAGGTTACCCAGCCGAGTCCAATTTTTACAAACAAAGCAGTGTTTTATAACAAATAGAATAGTGTAACTTGTATAACAGTGATTTTTGTTATTAATATTAACTACCATCAAGTTATTTAATTCCTGGGGACCAAATAGGAAATGTTTTGAGGTTTTAGGTTTCTGAATAGCTAATATATTACTTACGAATTCATTACTTTGTATCTATACATCTTTTTGCTAGTCATCTTGCAACTCTTTCCAAATTCTTTTGGCTTTTTTATTGTCCACCTTTCCCATTTTCACATTTATAAAAACCCACAGAGAAGACCAAAGTCTAGAAAATTCTGATTTTCATTTGTAGAGTCGCATCATTATACTTAAATATCTTTTCAAGGTCCTTCATCTTTTCACTGAGTGCCAGTCTAGTTCATATTTCTTGACTGGATCCTTTGTTGTCAATAATAGATTCAGGAAGGCAAAAAACTGTCTAACAATTCCACATCCTGTCTATCACTGTTAAAGCTGGTGCTTTCCTGTCATTATAACTTTTGCCTTCTCCATGTTAAGCTGAAGTCTCATCTTTTTACAATGTTTTTAAACTTTTGGTGAAAGGCCTTTTGTCACTCTCATTTATTTTAAGAGTTGTATAATTGTGAACAGCAGTGTGTGTGTATGTGTGTATATATATATATATATATATATATATATATATATATATATATATATATATATATATATATATATATATATATATATATATATATATATATATACAAACTCATAAAATAAATCTCATATATATATATATATATATATATATATATATATATATATGTATATATAGTTAGATTTTATGATGAGATTTATTTTATGAGTTTGTATAGTACATGCCAAAAGAAAATTTACTTATTTGTCCACCTTTTGACTTTAACCTGTGATTTGTAGGATACACTTTACTTGAATGATTAGGACATGGGAGGTAGATTCACATAGAAGGTCAAAACACTAGCAGGATAAATTATGTGTTACTGTATGATTGTTAGAAGTTCCACTTACAGACACAGCCCTACTATAAAAATACTTTACACATTTCCATCTTGAAAGATCTCCTGAATGCTCAAATGTCCCAGTTTATTTAAATCCATTTAATGTATTTCAAACACATCTTACAAACCCTTGAAATAAGTTGTTACAGGTTAAAATCTTCTAAGGTGTGTATGTATATATATATATATATATATATATATATATATATATATATATATATATATATATATATATATCTCAATAATATATTAATATTTAAACTGTCAATAGGATATAAAAAGGTTCAACTGATGTAACAATATCTAGTGACATGTATAAAAGATCAGTGCTTTATAAAAAAAAAAAGCCTTTTGAATTGGAGCAGGGACTAGTTGCCCTTGAAATAGGAGAAGTAGAATTTCGATGAAAGCAGAAACAGCACCTGGAAGAGTAAAAGGAGTGGGATATGAATCAATAGACAGCAGCGGAAGTCAGAAATTGTTTATAGTTAAGCCCATTGTCACCTCAGTTTTAAGAAATACATGGTACACAGTGGGATAGCAGCCACTTAATACACCAAGAATTAGTGGATTTAAATGGTTTGGGATAAATCCTGGAGCACAAAAAAGGTGACGAACTAGGGATGAGTGACGGTTGGATAAAGTAGGTTATATCATGGGCTAGATGGTATATAAACAAAGAGAACTATTTAAAGTTGGATAAATGAAGAGGGTTTGGAAAAATAAGGTGGACTAGTGGATTGGGTAATTGGTATACAGGTCAAAGAGGTGGAGTTAAGGGGAGTTGCAAATCTTCAAAGAAAACAGTGATTTTCAGAAAAAAAAATGTTGGGTTGGGTAACAGTGTTGCTGCAAGAAAGTGAGGAGAATGTACTATTGAGAGCAAGGAGAATACATTACACAGGATACTGAGAGGGAAAGTGAAGGCAAAATGTAGAAAGACATGGGCAAGTAGAGAGGGGTATAAATAAAGGCAGCAATCAAGCTGAGCGAAAGGCTCTAGTGAAGAAGCAGAGTCTGTGATGCAGATGAAATTGCTCAAATACACCAATACATTAAAGAGGAAAGAGACTGTGATTGTGGTGAAGAAAAGGGGTTTAAAAGAAAAAAAAAACAGTTGTTAAAACAGGTTATAAGTTGGTAACTGCTTACTCGATTTTATTCTCACAGTCTGAAGCAAGTGTGCCAGTTGTTATTTGGTATTAATGTATTTGACTGCTCTGTGATTGACTGGAGATCAGTCCAGTATTTTTCGACACATCTCCCTTGTGAGAACCAGTGAGAACTAGGATAGGCCCCAGCACTTAAGGTGGTCCTGAATAGAATAACAAGATTAGAAAATAACAGCTCAAACAACATATGTACATGCATTCCATTAAACACTGATGTATTTATCATCAAGACACTTTTACCACTTTAATTTAGGCAATCAAAATCTGTGTTTTGTTTCTATAGAAAAGCCTTCATTTGTTGGATTGTAAGATATGCTAATTGAAAAGGGAGGGATTCTCTGCATATTAAGGAGACGTTTTCCACTTGGGAATATGAAATGCTTGCAAAAAATATTGTGACCAATTTGTCTTAATGATTCAGAAAAAGGGCAGTTTACTACAATGTCCTCATATTCATCTCACTTCTAATGTGCATGTGCCCCAAAGGCTAAATGCAGTAATTGAGAGAGTTTTACAGTCAATGCTCCATAGTGCTCATATAAATCAATAGTGCTTGTTTTCAAGGGACACATTTAATGTTTGCAGATTATATTAGTGAAGTGCAAGTATATCCAAGTCCGGGAGTACTCTTGAATTGAACTAAAATAAGTACATACTAGTGAGCAAAAGTATTAATGAAATGAAATCCATTTCTTATCTGTAGTCTCAATTTATCTTCCATTTAATCCCATACTAGAAAGATGAGCTTTTTGGCCCTTCACACCATACGTTTGTGAGGTAAAGCAGGGACAGACACTGAATTTATGATGTTTAGATAATTATTGTAAGTTGCCTGTATCTATTAAATAATACTAATAGTAAGCGATTTTATAGTAAGTCAATCATTAAAATTACAACATTATCAAATTATTGTATTACAAATTTTCTTTATGCACATTTAATCTGTATATTTATATATATTCTATATTTATAACACAATTAATTCCAGCAGACAAATCATGGTGGTTTGATAGCTCAACACCCAAACCACTGAGCTATTGCATCCAATTTGCAGTTATTGTGATAATTGAACCGGGCGGCACGGTGGCTTAGTGGTTAGCACGTTCGCCTCTCAGTGCTAGGGATTCTCGGTTCGAATCCCCATCTGGGTGGAGTTTCATTGTTCTCCCTGTGTCCGTGTGGGTTTCCTCCGGGTTCTCCGGTTTCCTCCCACAGTCTAAAAACATGGATCAAGTCAATTGAGTTCTCCAAATTCCCCCATGTAGAGTGTGTATGTGCGCATGTGTGAGTGAGTGTGTGCCCAGCGATAGATTGGCACCCTGTCCTGGGTGTTTCTGCCCAGTGCCCGAAACTTTCTCCCCTTGATGGGCATGGGGAACCCCACCACGACCCTAATATATAGGATAAAGTGGAAGATAATGAATGAATGAATGAATGATAATTGAACCCTGGTACTTCTGATTTGTGTAAACTGGTGTCAGTGATTGACAAACACTTAAATTGATTTCTTATATAGAAGCAACATCCTGTTATCAAAATTTAACATTTATTAAGGTCTGTGTGTAAATTTACCTACAGCTTCTAACTAAACAGGGTCGAAATTCGTAAAGTATCTTTTATTAATAAATTCTACTTATTCTCTACTTTTCAAAAGATAACCTTTTTCTTACAAATACAGTCATCTCAATCTTCCATTTACTCTTATGTGATTTTTAAAAAATATATATAATTATTATAATTTTTTTTTTTTT
Source organism: Corydoras sp. C115 (assembly GCA_019802505.1). Classification (NCBI taxonomy): domain Eukaryota; kingdom Metazoa; phylum Chordata; class Actinopteri; order Siluriformes; family Callichthyidae; genus Corydoras; species Corydoras sp. C115. The sequence continues at coordinate 1,276,123 of JAFMOC010000038.1, read as the reverse complement.
CATATTTTTGTTTATATATTACTTTGGAATCTAAATTATTTTAAATCATTTGCTACCTTTGTCTAAAAGGTAACACTGGAATGTAAAACAGGCTTCACATGAAAAGGAATAAATAAAATGACCAGATAAGACATAATTCAAAAAAGAGTCTGGCTACAGTTTTTGATCAGTAATTTCACAGGTTCAGGCCAGTGACATAAAACGCATGAACAGTAAGAAATCCTGTGAACCTGCAAATTTGCACCACATGCCATGCAGATAGTGAGTGTTTGTGCTGGTTGAACATTTCAACATTACCACCAAAAGGGCCCAAAGGGATGGTTGTGACTACCATGCTATAATTACTGGCAACTTCAGTGATACTCCTATCTGACAAACTGTAACTGAGTTTCTGCCCAGGGCATTAAAATATATATTTCACAACATTTCACACTTTTAATACTTAAATACAACGTACTTAACTAAAGTAAAACACAAAAAGTCGATGTTAGCAAAAATAGATGCTGTTGGATCAAGCAATACTACATATATATAAAAACTTGATTCATTTTTCAAGTTAAAATATTATATTTCTTTACTAATTAGATCAACTGAATTCAAACAAACCATGAAAGTTTTACTTTCATGTTATAAAGGAACAGCAACAAAACAAGACAGATGCACAAAAAGTTCTATTTTTTTACAGATAATTACATTCTGTGGGAAGCAGAGGTGGAAAACCTTTTGATGTGCACAAAAATACCAAAAAGTATACATCTGGGTTTAGTAAAAAGCTGCAGTCATGTGAAAGAGAGAGTATATTATGATGCCTCTTTTGAATTCACCCATATATTTAAACAATTAAATACATACCCCACAATTATTTTATAGACAGTGTTAATAGATCAACAGTATTACATCCATCAGTGAACAAGACACAGGAAAAAATGTGTGCAAATATTTGGCGCATTGTAAATAAATATATTGCTATGAAATTTGGATGTTTAGTTAAATTCAGTCTGGTTTTCCCTTTTAAAGCAGCGTGTGTTGAATTATCATTATCATCATAATGACATTAAAAGGTCTTCAGAAAAAAATAATTCTAAATGCTTTTGGTTCTGAAAAGAGGTTTCCACTGATATTGGAAATCAATAATTTGGAAGGGTTTTTTTCACAAGGCAGATTTTTAACCAATGGAGATCTTGGCCTTTTTTAGTTGTTGCCCTTTTGAAAAAATTTAATATTCTGCGTTTTCTTAAGCTGCAAGCATTTCTAAGAGTTACTATTTTCCTTCCTTTACTCTAATGGAAGTCTTCATTCAGCGGGGACAGTGTCTTTAAATTAATTTGTATTTCTTTTTAAACAAATCATTGAGTAATGATGTGACATTCTAGAGAATCTGTGATTTATAATATACACCCACATGTTGTATCTGCTTATAATATTCAATATTAATTGGAGAATATACTTTTATATAATAATTAAATAATAATCCAAATGTTCCCAGTGTGGTACAGACCAACACACAGCACAAATATGTCCCATTGTTTCTGTTTAAAAGTGTTTGAGAGGAGTAGCTAGGCCACTGGGCACACATTCAGGCCCTCACACAGACACCCATACTTACCCATAGGGGCAATTTAGAGCAGCCAATTCACCTTGAATCCATGTCTGTACTGTGGGAGAAAACTGGAGAATCCAGAGAAAATCTATGTGGACAAAGGAAGAACACCCAAATCGAGTTTCAAACCTGAATCCCCAGTGCTGAAAGTGGACATGCTAACCACTACACGACAGTGCCACCTATACTGTGTACATGTGTGATAAATACCACATGTATAGAGCAATAAGATTGTCTCTGTGTGCCTGCACTCAATAAACTTTCACTGCATTGGCATGTAGATTTATGAGGATCCAAACCAATTGGGATGGTAAAATTGAATTATACATTTATTACTAGACCATCATCTTCCAGTGGAACCTATTGTGTCATGTGTCAGCAGAGCTAATGTAGACTACTCTGACTTATGGGAATCTGACAGTGCTGCACCATACATTAAGATTCACTCTCATCTGCATTTATATGGGCATCTGTTATTTTGGCCCTGACACACAACCATAAGTAAATTTAGGTTTTAAGCAAGACAGCCTAGAATGCACTGCTTTATGCAAGGACCCAGCAGAAACATGTAGGCTACTGAGTCATAGTTCTACAGCTCATCTGCAAATTGGTTATGTCAGGTCTGTATTGCCAGCACTGACTTATGTTGTACTGAAATGAGCAACCTGTACTGTACTCACATCAGTTGATAAAACTTTTAATGTGAAGCCAATTATTGTAATGAACCAAAGCAGCAATGTCATACACAGACGAACAACATATAAATTTCAAAGATACAAAAAATCGACCTATTTGTCTTTATATTGATGTCTATTAATTTTGTAAAGTACTGATTGAGAGCAGTGCAGGGCATTGGGTGGAATTATTACTTTTTTGTTGAAATAATACAGTGAATTAGACAGTTGCTTATTCTGTGTGTAAGTTAAGTGTGTGCGCAAGCTTATGGGTAGGTGGGTGTGTAAACAGGTGCAAGTCTGTCTTTTCCTTAACAACAAAAAACTTACACTTGAACTCTCATGCACTTGGCAGTAATCTGAAATCTTACTAATCTCTGACACAGCAGGTTTCTGATGGCTCTGTAAAAGTGGAACATCATTGCTTAAGGCAAGGTGAAGGGGATAATCATCCACTATAATTCATGTTTAATATCAATGTCCCAGAGGTAAAGAGGCAAGGGCATAAGGTGTCCTTGATATGACGTCTCTCTTGTCTTCATTCAGCTATATACTTTTTTCTAACCGTGAAGTCTTGTCACACATATCTAAATGTATTCTACTGATATCAAATCCACTCTTTGTCAGCCTACACTATTAATAATAGTGCTGCAAGAAACAATTTCTGTAATGTCAAAAAAAACCTGTTTGGAATTCCTTACGAATACTGAAATATTTTAAAAACCCAGCACACTTCTCACTAACAAATCACAAGTTGGCACAGCAGCTCATTTTTCTTCCAAAAAGTCACCTCAATTATGAAAAAATCAGTCTAAAAGATTTAAGGTTTATGTTTGTTGAGAGCATATCAAAGACTAAGAAATTAATGTGTATTCCATGTCATCTATACAGAACATGTTATCCTAGAACACTTAAATACAGCAAAACACATCTACATCACAAATCTAGCCAAACAGTTAAATTACTGCAAAAGCTACTTTATTAAATCCCAATGTGAAAATGTCACTCTTACATTTGCAGACATGTACCATTTGAGTGTGGTGGGAGGAAACGTATCTAGAACAGGGCACCAATCCATCACTGGGCAGATTGGTTTTCTGCATCTCTGTGTGTTTGGATCAACACATCTGTCCACATTCTGTTTTTTACTGTTTTTGGCATTAATGTCTAAGATCAGCTGTTTACATTAGAAAGTGCATGAACTCTACATAAAAAAGGCAGCTCCCACCAATACAAAACTGCTGGACTGACTGTGCCGAGATGATGGTAGTAGCCCTTTTTCTCCCAAGTCACTCAAAATGATCACTGCCTTAGGGTCAAGAGCTGCAGTGCTCAAGCCAGCTGGTATTAAGCTCAGCTGACAGCCCTCGACTTTCGCATATGGCCAGAAATGGGTTTGCTGCTTAGTGCCCACTCTTTTAGAAAATATGAGAAAATATTACTTTAGTCTTTGGTATGATTTTTAATTTGAACTATGGTTGGGGAATTGAATGCCAGAGTGGCAACCAGCACAGAGGATGAAAACTGGACTACAGTGTCCCACTGCTAAAGTTAAGGAACATATATAGGTCCTTATAAGTCTTGAGGTCAAATAGTGTACAGTAAAAATAAATAGCATGAAAGGGAAATACTCATTAATGGAATATGACACATAAATGAAAGAAACAGAACAAAAACTCCTCAATGGGGTTACAAGAAATGTTTATTAGTGGGGGGGTGTGGAAATGTATTATTGGATGGGCTACAAACCACTTTGCAGCTGAATGGTAGAATACTTCATTGTACCATCACAAATGTCTTCATATTTTCTCCCAGCTGGTCCCTTTCAGTTTCTGGCTCCAATTTCCAACAGAGGTCAAAAAACAAAAGGAGGTGCTCAGTGTTGTACTGACTAATCTTACATTTCTACAAACCAAAACCAGCACTCCAGTTAGCTGCACACATTTGCTCCTTACTGATATGTGGATCTTTTCCAAATTATGTTTCCCCTGCTGATTTATTTTCCCCTTTACAACTTTGCCATGCTAAAATAAATCAGTTATATAGCTGCTGGTTAACTTCTAACTCTTGTGCTTTTAAAAAGTAAAATCTCACTATGATTAAATGTCTTTTTGTATGACCAACTCTACATGTAATCATAGGTTACATTATATAAAGTTGCACAGTGGAAAATTCTCTACAGAAAATATTGGAGACATGTTGAAGGAAAACCAGGGTTGTATTGATTAAGGAATTTCTTTTTGATCATTATTAATCAATATTATCAATGTTATAAATGAATGAACAAACTATATGCTAAATTCTGAGACATTTGGGGGGAAAAAAAACAGTTGTCAGGTTTTACATTGAATACATATCTGTCCATAATACATTAATAATGCTGGAAATGTAACACAATTTGTCAGAGCTTTTTCTTGTTTTTACTTTGAATGTGCCCCAGTGCACAAAGACGGGCATGGTTGGGTGAGTTTGTGTTGAAAAAAACTTGACTGGCCCGCAAAGAGCTCTGACCTCATCTTCACTAAATACCTTTAGGATGAACTACACTGTTTTTATGTCCAACATAAGTTGGTGCCTGACCTCACAAATGCTCTTCTGAATTAGTGGCAAAAAAAAGTAAATATTTCACCCTTTGGGCATTAGTTGTCATGTCAAGTGTGTTGTTTGTCACCTAATTTAATAGATCATGATAGAATTCCTATTTTGGAAATGAGTAACATTGTATGGAAAAAATGATAGTTTTTTTAACATAATGGTTAATTACATAATTACTTAATGTGTCAATGTTACATAATGGTGTCAGACTATTGTCTTAAACAGATGAATGTTGTCTCAGTTGTGTATCCCAGGTGAATGAAAATGGAAAAGGTGATCTTAAGTTCTTTATAGTTTCTCTTTCTAAGTCTCCTGCTGCTCAAATATCTTTTCTTTTCTTAAGTTTTAGTAAAGATCCTAGTCTTGGAATATACTCTAAGATTTACCTAAATAATTAACTTTGAATACTTTGTGCCTTTGTGGGTTTCCTCCGGGTTAATCAGTCTTCTCCCACAGTCCAAAAAACATGGATTTAAAGTGAATTGGCTGCTCTTAACTCACCCTGTTCTTAATATATCTGCTCAGTGCCCAAAACGTTATCCTGCAGCATTAGATAAGACACTGATATGATTCTCGGTGAGAAGAATATATTATGGGGAGGAAAAGCATGAATGCAGAACAAAGGCAGTACAATGAGATAATGACTGTAGTACAGGGCAATCTTTTATTTTAATTTATTGCTGATCTCTAAGTCTCAGGCTACACATATTGTCCAGATTAGCGCACAATAAAACGTAAGATGACTGTGGGGCACAATAAAGCTAGAACACCCTGATTGATTGTCTCCTCTTACTGATTTATGGCCATCATCAAATGCACTGGTGGAATTTGTCTAAACTCTTATACAGTATATCAGTGTGAATATCTAATACTGCAGGCTACCATTAACATAAAGGTTTATTTCAAATGTGTCGTCAGGTTTGTGTTTCTGGCTAAAATAAAACCCGATGTAATTGAGGTATTATCTTTGTTTCTGAAAATCATAACAGCATGTGGTTGTGCTTCTATTTGGACCACAGTCACCAAAGCAATATTGATTAAGTAAAATTGCTAAATCTGGAAAACAAAGTTTTTAGAGTTAATATGCTATTTCAAATGGTCATGTTGTCCAAGTCACTCTATGTACCAAGTGAATAATTATGAAAAAAATACTAATACAATAGAATTATGAAAGATTATTCACTATATTTAATTACACTATTGTTTGAATTGGTTTGTAATTAGTTTTGTCAATATGTACATATGGAAATGTAAAGCACTACTATTGGCCAGTTCTTCATCTGCTTGTAATGCTTTAATGTGAGTTAGCATTTGTGGAAAACATCAGCCTTTGTCTTTTTATTCCTTCCTTCTTACCTTTATTCTCTACAGAAATGAGATGAAGTGATATTAATACATCAGGAAATGATGAGGTGATGAAGAAGAATTTGAGTTAAGGCTTAAGTTCATAGTTAAGGAGATGGATAGAGTTAAGTGATGCACTTATGTCCTATTATTGTGCTCAATTAACCTTCTTATATTGGTAAAAAAAATTTGTGTATTCATTTGTGGCATATTACTGCTATATAGTGGTGTGTCTGTGTGAGTCTGTGCCCAGTGATGGATTGGATGGGTGTTAGCTGACCAGCAACATTCTCCCCATAATGGGTTTGGGGAACCATGTGACATATTTAGCTGTATGCATACACTACTGTGAAGGCTTTCTCCAAATGTATATACAACATATCTTTGCTCCTATATCCCTGTTGATAGAGCTCCATTCAGTCAGCTCTTGGTTTATAAATATTTTACTACATTTTTACCCAAGGGTACACATCCCTCCTGCACACACACACACACACACACCCACACACAACACACACTTTTTTGTGACAGAACCAGAGCATGAAAAAATGCACTGCACTGATAGCACTACATTGCATTTCTATATTTACACTGTTTTTGTCCTTATATATACAGTCTAGTCAATCTATCTGTCCATGGCATAATCATATTTTTTTCATTTTATTTTTCAACCAGTGGAATATCTAAAATAGAATATATGCAAACCATTGAAAATATATTTTTAGCTTAGTTACCTTAATTTCTTTACCTTAATTGTCACCTAAAGAAAAAAAAACTGACACAACACCAGGTTCAATGTCAACATCTAAATTTTAACTTAAGCACTGTTAAAAAATATATTTAATTTTAGAGGAATAGCTGTAGCATCCACCAGCCATATTTAATTAAACAACTAACATTAACATCAAAATGCTTAAAACATTGCAGGCCACAAAGCAATAATGGATTCAAGGCATTTAAACTTTATTATTATTATTAGTGTGGAGACGTTTACATTCAGCCTAAACCTAATTAAAAATTCTATGCACTGAACTGACAACATAATATTTAACTTAACATGGTACCAATTATGACTTACAAGATAACAAATGACCTTGAGTATACAGACCTTGCAGTATCTTGTATAAAATCCCTTAATTAGAAACCTGCCCACAGGACTAAATGTGGGAACACTTGATGTGAGCTTTAACATATGCCACTCCAAATCGCAATTATATCCATCTCTGCATGAGTTTTAATTCTCTAGGGAAGTGATATTCAGGGTCTCTGGCAGTTGAAAAACTATTTCACAAATTACTGCAAATTATAAATAAAATAAGGAAAAATACATGATAATGTAATTGTTTTACAAGCTATGCTATGATAAATATTAAACATTATTTGAAATCTTGCAAATCTTGTTTGTTTTGATATTGGTAGATATTCTATTAGGCTAAAACAGATAGAAACAAAATTGGAATGTGATAAATGTTTAAAATGTCCATTACTTCTTTCTGAATCATGTAAACTTGCTAAGCAAAAGGATTAGAAAGCATTCAATGTTGCAACCCATTCAGCTTCGTGTCCCTAGTAAAATGGCTTAATCATTTAAATAAACTTAACCCAGCTGTTTTAGTTAAAATGTCATGTTCAATATTCATTACTGGAATGTACATAATTTATCATGGAGGATATTGCTTGTCTATTTGTGCTTTTTGCACTGGCATAAAATTGACACCTATATTCATAACCAATTTCATTGCATGATGAATTTATAGTTAATTTAATAAATAGTTGGTCCATTATTATAAATTTTGTTGTCAGAAAATTCTACCTGAATGGCCTCAAAGCAAGAAGTCCTGGGTTCTCATTTCCAGGTGGATGGAATAGATCCTTCCTCGTGTGCCGACTACATGCTCTGCCAGTTTTGCTGGATTTTACTACTGTTTAAAAACTGTGGAAAACTAAATCAAGTTAATAGATTAACTATAGGTGATAAATTGCCTGTAGGTGCAAATTCTTTTGTCTGTCTGTCTGCCCTGCCAGTGACTGAAGACCTTTTATTGTGTTATCCGGTTTCTATCACCTGAGTGATGTAATAAAGGTCCTGAGAGTAAAAATCCTGAAAAAACAAACATTTACATTTAATATGAATTAGCTTTGTCATGGAAAAGCTCCTGTTTATTTCTCTATTACATAAAGTGTTAACAAATGACAGTTTTTAGTTTTGTATTGCATTTTTTGAGTTGACTATTCTGCCAAAGTGGTTTGTAGATTTTGTATAAATTAAAAACTTAATAGGCTGTATGTCAGAACTGATTTAAAAGATTAACTCAAAATGTATTAGACTTACAGAGTACATCATGCAAAGATAAAAATGTAAATGTACAAATACAAAACTCTTCTGTATCTTATACCTATTCTTGTCATGGCTGACAATTTATAGAGCACAATCCATTCCATTTTGCAAATAACTGTGTGCCATACAAAGTTGCAAATGTCTTTAATTCTCACTGTGTCACCTTTCTGAACGGCATACTGTCTCTCCACACTGATAGTCTGACATGTTGCAAAATGAAAAACCAAATGACTCCTAATGCATTTCCAGGTCCATTTTGATGAAGACTCATCAGAAAATGTGTTGGCAAGTACATGAGCTATTGTTATTCAATTTACAAATGCAAAATATCTCATATGTTAAATTACATCTATAATTACAAATACATTAAACATGCAGATGCAATTTGTGAAATGCATGGTAATGATCGAGTTTACAGTTTCATTTAAACCAAGCTAGTCCAAACTGGAAAAACATGTAATTACCCATATTAATGTTTTAAATTGACAATTTCAATATCATTACAAAACTATTAGAAAATGGGACATTGAAATGCCATGGATAAATGCCTGTATTTTTATCGAAGTAATTGGACATTTCAATTTAACATCATGTTTCCCGATTCACTGATATGTTTCCATGAAAATTTATATATATATATCATGAGTGTGGGTGTTATTTGACCACTTAAAATACAGTATAGACATATTAACCAGAAATAAATTCATTACCAAGATGATCCTGCTTATATCTGTGGAAATACAGTATATTAAAATATTTTGTATTATATTCTGTGTCTGAAGGTGAGCTGGTAGGAATCAAGTTTGTCATCTCAGCGAAATGTAAATTACATTTAATGAAAATTCCGACCTGAACAAGCCAGGTGTATTTTCCAATTTTTTGTCCAAACACTTTGTTGGCGGCACGGTGGCTTAGTGGTTAGCACGTTCGCTTCTCAGCGCTAGTGATTCCCGGTTCGAATCCCCATCTGGGTGGAGTTTCCATGTTCTCCCCGTGTCAGCGTGGGTTTCCTCCGGGTTCTCCGGTTTCCTCCCACAGTCCAAAAACATGGATCAAGTCAATTGAATTCTCAAAATTGCCCCATATAGAGTGTGTCTGTGTGAGTGAGTGTGTGCCCAGCGATGGATTGGCGCCCTGTCCTGGGTCTATCTGCCCAGCGCCCGAGACGTTCTCCCCTGGATGTGCATGGGGAACCCCACCGCGACCCTAATAGAGGATAAAGCGGGAGATAATGAATGAATGAATGAATGAACACTTTGTTGTTGATGTGCCACATTTGGTCACATGAAGCATGCTTGTATTAGTAAAGGATAAAGATTTTGTAGCCTTTTAAATCATACGACAAGCACCTACACAGTTCCAGAGTTCTGTTTTTATAGATTTACAAAGCAACCGAATCAGGCCTGTCCATCGAAATGGTACAGCATTCATTATGACCACTTTTATGCCAGTGCGAGTGGTGGGGCCTCTTATAGAGCCATTGGTCTAGCACTCTGGTTCATCATGGTATGGTAGAGACTTTTATGGTATGAAAAGAGGCAACAGCTTCTCATAAAAATACCCCCTGGTGTTGGTTATTTTTTTAGGTAATTGACCTAATGAAAGCTTTTAAATTGCAGCAACTTGTTTCCAGGGAATTGTTCAACCAGCTAGAAAAAACAGTGCATATTTGAGTCACAGTTTTTCTATTTTCTGTATGAAAACACAGTGCCAGCTACATTCTTCTAACTGACATTTAGCATGTGTACCATTTACCCTGTGGCTGCTGTGGTCATGCACATAAGTGAATGATAAAAGTGGTAAAGCATTTTAAGATACCAAATGATGGTGAAACGAGAAAAAATGTAGTACAAGTAGTCATACGGATAAATGTTTACTCTAGTGTGTTATATTTTCTCATAAAGATACGTGAAGGTCAGCGTTTCTCTTTCTAATGAAGATTCCCCATGCCCAGGGCATTAGAAATATGGGCCATGTTAGAAGCAAAAGGCCAACTCGTTAATCTATCCTAACAGGGAAGGAAAGTGACTTCGATGAATCGGAACGTTTGCCCACAAGGTTGTAAATGTCTCCTATTTTTTTTTGTTGCTGCTGCTAGTATGTGCCAGTTCTCCCTCCTGGTGGGTTATGAAATGATGCGCTTGTAACAGAATTCCTTAGAAACAAAAAAGCAAGAGAGAGAAAATGAGCAAAAATGGTGTGCTACATAATGTCAGTGGAGGAATTACAATGCTTGCAATAATTAGGAATGAAATTGATGACTATGTGACATCCAAACCAATTCCACTGAACAAAAAGTGGAACTTTCATCTGTTTTTTTATTTCTTTTTATTAACTTTTGTTTGTTTTTCCTTTTGAATGTGTGCGCTGTTTAGATTCGTACAAACGGGCAGATTTTTGTCTTTAATGTGCTTTCCTTTATATTTCATTATATAGTATTTATTCTTTAGCCAGTTAATTTTAAATGTGTTGCTATCTGTGTATGCATTATAAAAATGCACACTAATGACTGTCTAGTGAATGACAGAGTAACAAAATATATATTTTTTTTATTTTAACTTTATATTATAATATAATTATAATATATAACATTTTTACATTTTTTGTAATAAGTAATTAAAACATTGATTTCAATAAAGACAGACACCCAGATTCATCTAATCGTATTGTTTCTTGTAATACTCGTATTGTAACTTTATGCTCATACTACTCATATTTATACTACTTTTTCTACATAGCAAAAAGAGCATACATTAGAAATTAAAAGAAGGTAAGATGTCATCATTTCATCACTGATTCACACTCTGTATCATTAGGATGACACAAGTCTTTTGAAAAATAAATCTAAAAAAGTCACTATAGAAAGGATTATTAATGTGAAATCTTAGCTCTGATGGTGTAAATCAGAATCGAGTGCACTTCAGGTCACGTCTTACACAAATGGTAAATTTACCTCTACAGTTTTTACATCAGACAAACTTTTGATGTTGGTATGTTACAGGCTAAAATTGCTAACTTGGAATTGAGAGCCCTCTCTGGTAAAATCTAGTTATTGCACACAATTTAAAAAGTATTCTTTATTTGGGTTATGACATGTAGATTATTACTGTGTTGTTAACAAACTTAAGTGTTAAGTACACTGTGACCTACTTATCTTATTCTAGTCTAATGAATAATTCTATTTATTATTAAAGACACCTTGTATATTCTTCATTTGGAATGGAACACCATGTCACAAAGGTTACAAGGCTTAAAAAGATCATTACAATAGCAGACACAGCTTTGAAACTCAGTATGTACATTCACAAAGTAAATGTAATCTTATAAAACATGACCTTTATAAAGTCTTAGATTTTTTTTTATCATGCATATGCAGTTGGCACTTTCCAGAAACCATTTTTAAAATATATATATATAAAAAAACATTTTAACCTATGACATTGTGTGAATCAAAGCTATGGTCACTATTTTCAGATCTATTTTAATACTGTAATACCATTTAATGATGTGTGTGTGTGTATGTATATATATATATATATATATATATATATATATATATATATATATATATATATATATATATATATATATATATATATATATAGCTAGGTATGGCCAGAAAGAGCAAAGAGGTAAATAATAAATAATAATGCAAAGCAAACAATACAAAAGCAATATATTGCTTTATTACATATTAACTGTTTAAAGCCACAAGTTTTATGTAATCCAAGTTTGAGAAAACATCAGGTTTATTTTGTAAGTGATGGAAATGTGAGAAATACAAACAATTCCAGAGCTATAAACACTGCTTCACAAGCAGTAGTGATAATGTCAGCAGGAAGACCACCACCAGAACAAAAGACTGTTTTACTTTAAGGTTAAAAAGCAGTAACAACTACTTTGTGATGCTCTTAAATCATCATTATAATATACATATGTATATCCATATCATATCCATTTATTGTTATTGGTCATGCCTTCAAATGAAGCTGACAAAGACACTTGTCAGTGGAGAAACCCATGAAATATCTATAACACATGGGTCCTAAAAAGTTTGGAGATGAAAAATTAAAAACTGCTCACTGGAGTTCCATATAATAAAGTATAGCCAATCTTCTCGACCTGCTTCATCCATTTCAGCCACCAGCGTAATCCGCTACTGTTCTGGTCTTATTTTCACCTGTTCTTAGTCACATGCTGGTCGAATATTATCAATCTACACTTTTTTTTAATGATGGGCCAGCAACACAGTATGAAAAAAAGTGTCTACATGCTGGGCACTAAGCCTTTCAAAGATCATGTTTAATAAGCTAAGACATTTCTTTGAGTCCAGCCGTGAAGGTCCATGAAGAGAACTGCAGACAATATAGTACTGTGTGGAACAGACATGAGACACTAAATCCTTCTCTTATCAACTCAAACTATAGACAACAGTGACAATCTCTGAGTCACCAAAAGATTTGTGAAAAATGGTACCATAACATTGCACTTGTACCTCCTCTGGTATATTTACATTTACACAGTCATTTAGCAGACACTTTTATCCAAAGTGACTTACAAATAAGAGAACACTAATTAAAGGCACAATGAGCATCATGTAATCTGGGTGGTTTCTGGAAGCATTTTTTAGAGACATCTGAGGTTTATTTTAAATGATGGATGGGGTCCTTGACTGCTACGCATTTTTCTGATGGACAGAACCTTAATTTCTATTGGACTAACTGCTGCAATCCTGCCAGTATGAAGACCTTTAAGCAGGTTTATATTTACTGAGTATCAGAGGGATTTTCACTCAATTTAATTACTGAACTGAATCAGTTTATCTACTATTGATTAAACATACTTGTTTTTTGTTGGACTGAACACACATGTTTTACACCTGCTTATAGTGCCCAGACATGTAAGGAGGATGAGGTCCAAACAGAGCCTTGGTTCTTTTTTTCTTCCTTTGTGAAACAAAAAATATAAAGTTCTTCCTTTCCATCGTCCATTTAGCTTGCACTCGGGGGATTCAGATTTAGAAAACTGAAAGATGCTTTAAAAGACAATGTACTTTCATAAAAAATGCAATATAAATTAATGATCTTGAACTTGAAAAGAAATGATCATGCTACAGCCTTTAAAAGTAGATTTTCCTAAAAAGTGAAAACCCATACCAAGAAACCCATACCTTTAAAAAGCCTGTCCTTGCTTTGCTGTGGTCAGAAATAATCTAAAAGTGCATTTTGGGCAGTGGTGTGGTAAAGTATGATGCAGATACTTATCCTGGCATCATTTTGAAGTGGATACCCACATAAAAGTAAAATGCATGCATAGAAATGGAGTCAATATGTTTTTCGGACTGAGCCCAAGGGAGGATATAAGCTGGTATAGAGATAATCAAATTGTGTGTGTTATCCCTGAGCCAATCACTCTGAACAAAAGGTCCGCTCAGATTGATTAAAAGAAAAACTATTTGGAGAACCATATGTGAAACCTATTTGATTTGATTTTAATGTAAAAACAAAGTTACTTGTATATTCTTTAATGTCTGTTTATAAATTAAAATTGCTGGGTTAAAATATGGGGAAATACACAATATATAAATATCATGATTACAGATTAAATTTTTAACGATTTTTTTCTTGTATGGGGTGGCACGGTGGCTTAGTGGTTAGCACGTTCGCCTCTCAGCACTAGGGATTCCCGGTTCGAATCCCCATCTGGGGGGAGTTTCCATGTTCTCCCCGTGTCCGCGTGGGTTTCCTCCGGGTTCTCCGGTTACCTCCCACAGTCCAAAAACATGGATCAAGTCAATTGAGTTCTCCAAATTGCCCCATATAGAGTGTGTTTGTGTGAGTGAGTGTGTGCCCAGCGATAGATTGGCGCCCTGTCCTGGGTGTATCTGCCCAGCGCCCGAGACGTTCTTCCCTGGATGGGCATGGGGAACCCCACCGCGACCCTAATAGAGGATAAAAGCGGAAGATAATGAATGAATTAATGAATTAATGAATTTTTCTTGTACATGAAATATTGCTGGATGTGTATTACTAATATTACAATAATTTATTAAAAATAAACAGTATATTATGTTTTATTTGTATTTCTGTTATTTTAAACAGAATGGTATATGGCAAGGTTACATTAACTAAGTTTCTACTGGCTTATTTGGGAATATGTTTTTACAAACCCATTCCTAATGAATAATATAATAAAGTAATATACTTATTACTTATTTTACCAGCATGAAGTTAAAAAATTAGAAAGGCATAAGTGCTTATGGGGGTATGGTAGCTGAGGAATTAATGTGAGAGGCTATCAACATAAAGGCTGGAAGTCCTGAGGACACAAAAGTTACCAATGTGGGCCTAAACCTTGAGCAAGGCCCTTAACCTTCATTGCTCTACCATTTCTGACCCTATGTTTTGACCCAACCATCAATTGGGGATACTTTTGAATTGTTAATTTGGATACTGATGTCTGTAAAATTATCTAATGTAAATGGATACAAACTAGACACAGTAGGAAAGTAAGAAACATTGAAGTCTTAGAACCTCTTTTCATAAACCAGATTTATATTTGTTGTAGTTTTTGTTGTTTAAAATGCAATACTTAGTAGAATGTTTATATTCTATATTGAAACAAAGCTCTATGGCAAATATGGATGTAACACATAGCAGGTGGAATTTGTCTGAGCTTCTTTCATAAGGTTTTTTATACCTCTTGATGGTATAAAAATGATGAAACCCAAGAACTAGGAGCAGGATCAAGAGGAGCTCAATTTATTTCCTTCACAGATGATCTCAGTGTGCTGTAAGGCACAACCATGCTGTGCAGTGTTCAGTGCCAGATGAAGAGTAAAGTATGATTACGTCTGACAATTGAACAGATGTGACCTTTGGATAGTACAGCACTGGGTTACAAACTTTACTGCATTTTGCCATTTTTGTCATATAGTGGAGTAGGCAGTTTTCAGAGTTTATTCATATATATATATATATATATATATATATATATATATATATATATATATATATATATATATATATATATATATATCTATATACAGTATATATATATATATATATATATATATATATATATATATATATATATATATATATATATAACTTTAGTTTTTAAATTAATCTGTTTACTTCCTTTCACCACTTCCATTTGAGGTATGTCATTTATTTTCAATTACGAAGCATAATTTAATGCAAGACCTCTTTTCAATTGCTGCCCTTTGAGTAAGTGTAGTTACGTGCAAAATTTTCAACTGTCAGTCTTTTAACATTCTTGAAACGAGTTTAATAATACTATTTATTCTTTAGTCATTAAATAAATTAATTTTTAAAGCCTGGGGCTTTTTTTTTGTATCTCAGATTGACCTGACAAGTTTAAATTATGGAATGAAACCCGAACTTTTCATGAAAACCAATGCACACATGGAAAGAACAAGCAAATTCGACACACAAAGATCACCCACCTGAAAATCAAACCTTAGACCTTTTTGCTGGAAGGTAATGCTACTTACTCTGTAACCTACAGTAATTAGCATTGCTTACTTGAATTGTTCAGCCTCGTTTTGCATTTCATTATTTTTAATGTCATATAAATGATTACAATGTCAGAAGCATTGTGCATCTTCATGAATTTACTATTTGTAATGTGATGTTTAAATATGTTCTATTTTTTTAATGGCAGGGTTGTTAATGCTATTTTTTACAAAAAGTCACATGTATAATCATAATCATTTATTATGTTATCAAACTTTAATTTTTATAATGCATATGGCAATCATGCTTTATATAATTATACTATAATTGTGGTCATAAATAATATTAAGTAATGGGTCCATTGGTAAGCTTACATATAAAGTTTGTCATGATTAATTTATTATTACTTTTTAAAGAAAAAAATATGCCTTAGCTTTAATTTAAGAACAAGTCAGGATAAGCAGTAAAAATAAATCCATTTTAACAGAAACCCAAACAAATAATCAATTATTTAAATCTTTTTATAAATAAATAATTGGCTGGATTGACTACTACATTTATATATGAGCAATTAAGACAAAATAGTTTATTTTTCCTGCTATTCTTTTCTAGAATTCAGTTTTGTGTGAAGTTTAAACCAGATCTAGTCATATAAATATTGAAAACTAGATAAAAATATGATTCTCATATGAGTCTCAGATCTGTTCCACATCTCCATTTTCAACTGGTCCACTTTTCACACGGCTTGATGGCACATGAATAGACTCAAAATATCAAAATGAACTTAAGTAAAATGAAAAAAAAAATGACGATGTGTTGTGAAGTTTAGCAACACAGCAGCAGTGGAAGTGGAAGTTTGTAAGGTGGAGGCCAGATGGCTGGTTTGTAGGGAGATTAAATGATTGTAATCTCAGTCTGAAGTGACTGTAATCTCCACCAGACTGTCGAAATAGACTTAAAGAAGAAGCTTTGTTATTATATGACCGACACATGGCTGGATATCATGTTGTAATAGTAAGTCATTTTCTCTCTCTTTTTTTTCTTTTTTTTTCTTAAATGTCTCTAACTTTGATTTACAGTGTTGAAGAAACCTTGCTTGTTTATTAATAAAACTGATACAACAATTTAACAGAGTAGCAAGACATAGGCTACATATCTGCCGAACATACGAGCACAATAAAGACACATTTATTTTGGAATTCTATTATTATTATTTTAATAGACATGTTTTTAAAAGAAGAGTTAAAAACTAAATAATGCGCATGTTGAAGTTTGGACAGAGCACACCAAGTTTAGGTTATGTGTTGTAAACAACTGAAATGTCTATCAGACGTGTTCTGTTTTGCCAGGTTTTAAAAGCCAAAAACAATTGAATTTGCTGGCTAATTATGCATAGGCTACAGGAGTTTATGCATAGAATCTATGTCTGCAACTGCCCCTTCTCCAGCTGCCCTCTTTCACGGCATTTATTTCTGTGATTCAGCCTAGAGCTTTCAACTGCAAAAATCCTGTAAACTTATCCAGGCTGGATACCATTCGTCATATTAAAACTGGCTGTGGTGCAATTGTACCTGTTGTGTAATTTGCCTCCTTTTTATCAGGAGCATCCTTGTCATTGAATACAGATGCTTTTTGGACATTTATGATCCATGTCTGTTGATATAGTTCTTTACATTTCTTTTGTTTCCGTTGCATGCTTTGGGAAGGATTACACGGGCTGTTTTGCTCTGAAACTGAATTTTTAAAGAAAGATGTTCAGACTGTAGACCTGTTTGCAGGCGCTAGTAATCCAGACTTATTGTAGACAATTTCTGATTTAGAACAGTAAGTATGTTGCATGTTGTCCTTGCATCAGAAATAATCACCCCAACTTGAAACCCAGCCTTTGCAAATAACCACCCAGACAACATCCTGTGAACAAGAAATAAAAACGTTCACACAACTCTCACTGGATACTTGCGTGATATAGATGTTTTACAGTGCATACAAAAACAGTGCTTAACATGGTAAGAACTCATTTTCCCGACCTAAATCGAGCCCTATTATGTATGCTGTGAGAGAGCTGAAAGCGACACCAGTGGTGCCAATAAGAACTTGCTTATTTGATGTACAGAATTGGTGTATTTGGAAAATTACAGGACTAATAGACAATGTGGACATTGAATAAAAACATCACTCCCCAAATGTCTAATATTTTAAAATGATGTTAAATATGTCCCCTTTTAAATAAGGCAATGTCATTTCTGCTCATGATGTGTCTAATTGTTCCATTTAAATCCTGTAAAGAAGCTCCTAAAGTGAACATGCTTTTTTAACTAATTATGCTTTAGTTGCTTTTGGCTAATGGGCTTCTTCCAGCATATTCACTTTCTCCAAAAAATGAAGAACTGACACACATAATACATTTTGACGTTTGAGTGTTTCAAGAAATGATTAACCACTTATAAAGGCCTTTAAGTAATTGGACCTTCCTGCAAAATCAATATTATATAAATGACTATTAGCTTCCTCATCATGTTCTGTAGACACCTTTTAACCTTTAGACTCAGTTTGTGGATCTGCAAATTATAACATCCTGTCTAAAATGTTTGCTTAGTTAGGGAAAAGCATATGGGTCTGCACATTGCTGGATGCAGATGTAGTTTCTTCTTGCAGTCTCGTTTAGCCGTCACTGTTTGTTCATGCTTACTAAGCACTGGAAGGCTTTCTTGAAGGCCATTATTTTTGTTCAGTAGAGAAATGAACACATCCATTAAGCTGAAGCCTACACTGCCCTACTTCTGGTACACTCTATGCATTTTTTGGTTCCTTGCAGTTTTCAGCTGTGGCACAGCGGCAGAGTATCTTGCCGCAAGGACATGCATATCTATGCTAGACATATGCTCTAAATTAAAATAAGAAACTCCACAGCATAGGGTCCGACTTCAAACTGTTTTGAATTCCGCATGTTCCTTTATTTTGCTCTGTTTCTTGAACATAGTACTATAGCAGAATCATTTAGGATAATTGCTCCCTTTGGCAGACGCCTTACCAAAATTGTTCGATTAATGGTTCATTATTTCTTTTTCTTTGTTGTGCAATAATTGTATCTCTGTATGGAATTACTTGTCTTGTCCATCATGTTGTTTTCACCATAAGTTGAACATTTACCAGACAATTATTTAAGTGAGAAAACGTACAATTTCAAATTTTACATCAAAAGTGAGAAGACCAGTGCTTTGAACCTTTATGGCCAGATGCATTTTTAACAATCACCCAAGATGTTTTTACATACACAAATTATAGCTTGTATTTTTTTATTTATAAATTTTAATTATATATCATAAATCTAAATTTTACAAATTTAGAAGTGGTATATATTTTTTTAAATAACAGTTGTATATATAAACAAGAAGTTTTATTGTATATTGTAAATAATAATTTAAGTAGATTGAAAATATAAGCTCACAATAACATTAAGTTCAAATGAACAATTACATATTACATGTTATATGAAAGGCAATGATGAAAACATGTTATTTTATGTAATTACATCATTTGGCTTTTATTTAAACCTGTATAGGCACCTGTTCTATAACATATTATAACAAACTTAATTTAATAGTATTATTTTTTTTTTTTTGTAAAAAAAACAAATGAGAAAAAGCACATACTTTATCCACAACACTAAAACATGGCATGACATAAAAACTCTAGTAGTATAGGACAACCCTAGTATAGGATTGAGTGGAAAACAATGCAATGAGGTGAATTTTATTGGAATTTGGAGGAGTGAGAGAGAAAACACTTGCATGTGTTTATGGGCATACACACACACATTACACTAGACATTTAAAGGATCTCTGTTTAGGTTATGAGAGAAACATGTAAAATAGGTTAAAACGCTGAGAGTTTTACTTTGGGCACATAATACTGTCTGTGTTCAGTCTTTTTAGCTTAATGGAGTTTAAATAATTAGCCTCTTATAATGTTTTGATTAACGCCTGCACCTCTGGCATTGAAAAAAGACCTTTTCTGTTCAGCAAGACCATATCTGTCCAAAGAGATTAGAGGTGTATCCAACAAGCATGTTTCCACTTTAGTTAGAGACATATCTCACTAATTAAGTCACATAGTTTTGGTGAGGATGATCTATTTGCATAATTACATTACACAGCAGTGGCTGTTGATTTTTGATGCACTGTAAAATGCTCAGCAGAGCGAGAAAGCACATGATTAATCTGGAGTGTGAAGAATTGCAGTAGCACAGATTCATTGTAGCGCTGTGACAATAGATTCACATTCCTGTCAGAGTAGAACTGCAGCAGAGCAATAAGCTTTTATATCATCCCTTCCCATCCATTTTCTTTCCTCAACTGGGTTACTTCAGGGCATTTTTGCTTTGAACTTAACTGACTGAGTCTCACAATGTCTCCTAGGCATCCATCTGCAAGTAGATTGGATGTTGTTGTCTTGCCTTGAGCTCTGGAAGCCTCCAAGTTCTGTCTTTCCATCAGGTGTCCAACTTGCCTTGATCACGCAAGCGAAGGATGGAACTGATTTTGCAGAAAAGGAAAGAGAATTGTGGTTTGTTGAGAGATCGATGACATGTCATGACATGCATCCTGACAAGTATGCATTACCCATCACTTTTCAGCAGTGTAAAAGTTAAGAGCAGCTTTACTGCTTTTTTAAAAAAAAAAAATGCAAGTCTGAGTTCCATTTTATTACAAGAATCGTGGCTAACTTTTATTATATTGAAATTTGGCTTTTTGTTTGCAATATTATAACACTCAGTACAGTGTGATTCTACACTTGTATTCAAAATGAATGATTAAAAATAAGATGCAAATTGCCAAGTACTTAGCTTTTAAGTCATTACAACAAATTATTGGACAAAAAAATTAAAGCAATCCAAATAAAACGAGATTCTGAGACCCATTGGCTATGCTGTACTTGTCATTTGTAACTTACTCGAT
This sequence comes from Corydoras sp. C115, assembly GCA_019802505.1. NCBI lineage: Eukaryota > Metazoa > Chordata > Actinopteri > Siluriformes > Callichthyidae > Corydoras > Corydoras sp. C115. The sequence continues at coordinate 1,255,136 of JAFMOC010000038.1, read as the reverse complement.
TACATAATCCTTTATTAGACAAAGATCATATAATATTAAAACAACAATGTGACATTGTACCATGTTAAAAAGTGCTTTATAAATAAATTACTTAAAATATCTAATATACAATATAAAACATATAGGTGGATGTTTTGGCAAAATGTCTCCTGGCTTGTTGTTTTTCTTAGTCATTATCCGGTAATTCTACAAATTTACCCACCAGACATTTAAGGAAATCAAAGGCAAAGACCCCTACTGAGTTAATTAATCTGTTTTTTTTAATTCTTATTAATTTTCAGACCAAAAAACAAAAAACAATGGATGCAGTTTATTGTGTCTAATTCAAATATTTTAGCAGGTGAGCAGAAACCAATGCAGATAAGATGAGCACTTACTTGAAGAAAGACTGTGCAAAGTGTAATATTTAATTATTTATAATATTATATTTATAAATAAATATAGATAATTGCTAATAAAGTTTATTTTCTTTTCTTTAATGGCTAGTTTAAAGCCTGGACAGCTCATTTGCTATATTCCTGCCAGAAAAAGTTTTGGTATTATGGGGAGGGGGTTTGTAGGCAAAAACTGAAATTCCTGAAGAAATCTCACACATACACTGGCAGCAAGACATAAAGATTTCACACAGAAAACAATTTTATTTTTTTTTGTCAGTTTGTTCTTGCTTTGAGACGAGAGTGCTAACCACTGCACAACTGTGCCACACTCTTTATCTGAGTCAGCAATTAGCTGTGTGCTGACGCATTGGGTAGCACAGTGACCACATTGCATGTGGCTGAACCCAGGTTTTATTCTCAGCTTTGATTAAAAACGCTATAGTGGAGTGGTTCATGAACCCTAAACCCTTTTTGTTTGTAAAGCAGGAGAGAAATTATCTAGCAAATTTTTCTTTATGTGCATGGAAAACTATGACCGATTTTTGTGATCCACATTAATATCCCCACATCAATTTTCCCGTTGACTGTAAGCATTTTAATTAAACTTATTTCCCACTAGTCACAATATGCTTTTTGATACCTACACCACTGAACTTTAATACTATTTAATAAAAGTAAATAGGAATGAATAACCATGTCCTAGAAAATGATATACATACAGTTTAAATTGTATATTGTTAAAATGCAGTACAATATAAGATTATGTAAGCGTCAAGGTTTTAGTAGCAGCTGTTGTATTAGAAGTGTCTGGTTGTGGAGTTTATATTATTCAATTTAACAGCTACTGCAGGTGTTTTAGATAAGGATGAACCATGTGCATGTATCAGAAACCTGTACCATTGATCATTTAGGCAGACCCAATGGGTAAAAAGAGCCACAGCTGGTAGACTGTGTCAGAATCTCACACTAGTACCATATACTGTAGAAGAGAGAAACTAAATAATGGGAAAGATAAACAATGTAAATGGTGACATTACAGCATGTTAAGGGTGTGACAGCATTGACCCACCTTTCCAAAATTACCACAGGTATAACAAAATATTGCCCAGCGATGGATTGGCGCCCTGTCCTGGGTCTATCTGCCCAGCGCCCGAGACGTTCTCCCCTGGATGGGCATAGGGAACCCCACCGCGACCCTAATAGAGGATAAAGCGGGAGATAATGAATGAATGAATAACTAAATATGAAAAGCATTTATAGAATATAGCCTGTGTATAGATAATATCTAATAATATAGAATATCTAAACAATAAGCTATGGGCAGAATACATGATTAACTACTCTATTTAACAATTTGCCTGCTTGGGAATTATTCTTAATATTTATTATTATTATTTATTTATTTGTTTATTTTTGTTCAGTATGTATTTTATATTAGTTCTGACTGGTACAATCGCTTAATGAGTATGCTGACTAATTTCCTGCACAGTATGGATTTTTTATTTATTTTTTATAAATGTACTGCTACACCAGAGCATAGTCTGTACTACAGCAATAAGGCTCAAATAGGCAGCAAATCATGGTGCAACGTTCTCTGCTAGAAGTGCTATAGAGTGATGTTCAGAGGGCACACATCTCATTTAATTAGCCAGGTAGCATAAACTTAAGTTTATTGACTGCTGTATGAACAATAAACTACAAAAGACATCAAGGATCGAGTGAGACCACAGAAAAGGGGAGCAAGGAGTTTGCAGTTTTTGGTTGTAAAATACAGGTTAGTTTGCTATATTCTTGTTTCTTCACTAATTTTCTCAAAAATCAGAATCTGAATATTTTATTTATGACCAAAATTTCCCTCTGAGATTTATAACATTTTAAAATCTCTGAAATTACATTTTCTTAAACTGTGGTGGAAGAATGACGAACCTGATCACTGCAGTAGGTGCCATAGACAGTTTAAAAAATATGAAATGCCGTGTTCAACATTTTTGTCATACCAGCTCTATTTTATAGCTATTATTTCATTTCTCACCATGAAAATGTGGATTTATGCTGTTTGTGAAGTTTTGACCCCATTAATTGTGAGTCGCAGCATAAATTGAGATGGAATAGACCACCACACAAATATTAAACTGTCTAGTTTCAGATAGACTGTGGCCACTAACATCCTAAATTTCCTGTGCAGAGCTGTGGAACTATGATTTGGAATAAGCTATAGAGAGAGATCTTTGATGGATAATAGTATCTGTTACTTAAACTACTTCCTCTAACATTAATAAGAATGATACAAATGAAACAATGAATTTTTGAAGTGTATATGGATAGAAATTCTGAACCAGTACACACCTTATACATGATTGAATTATTGCAATACCATATTGATGTGCCTAATAAGTGTCAGGTGATGGAAGGATACCATTCAGATAACAATGTACAACTCCTGTTACTGCAGCCATAATGATTGAGGTTGTCTCATAGCGCCTACTACAGCATCCTCTGGCCTCTTAAAAATGGATTGTATCCAGTACTTGCTAATAGGTTCATGACATCTGTTTGTTGGCTGTCAGTAAAAGACCTCCCAATTTCTTTTCTCTGCTTTCTGCTTTCAGAGCTTCTGTCTGCCAGTACAAGTCTTTTTATTAGTAACCCCTCCACCCACCCAACTCAATTTACCCAGCTCTTCTATATTCATGTGAAGCACCATTTATTTGCGAGAAGTCATTCATATCAGTTATTGTTCTGAAATCAAGACCCGGGAATTGTAGAGCCTCATATATAGCAGCAGAGCTCATTCTTTTATCTTGAGTAGAAGTTGAAGAAAGGCCCAGGGGGAAAAGACATGGCTGTCTGTATTTGCTCACTGCCAAGGCTAAGACAGAATAGAATATTTTATCCATTGCTGTCACTTACTACTTGAACCTACTGGAACCAAAGTGTTCACCTACAAACTTGCTGGTTTAGTAACCATTTGAGAACATATATAAGCAACTGGCAATATAAATTGGACAACTAGTTGTTCTTATCTTGACACTTTCAATCAACAGTATTGCACTAATATTTTAATAATATGGTGTAATAATACATTTGACTGTTATTTAAAAATGCACATAAAGTATAAAAACGAATGAATGCTTGTTATTTTTAAATATGTTAAGTGATTTTATTACTTCAATGGAGACTGACATAACCTTAACACCTGAAACCCAAGGACCAAGTCAAGCCAAGACAAAAAGACTGTAATATTAAAAGAAGTATAGTACTTTATGGCCTATTGACAAAGAGTTTCCTGTGCCATTGACGGTTTCTTTCTACCAACCTTTCACATTTACAGCATTTAACAGATGTTTTTTTTATACAGGGTGACCTACAGAGGCTTATAATACAATCCATGCCAATCTGAGTTTAAGACCCTGCTCAGGTGGCCACTGTGGCAAATTGACCATGCTGGAGGTAGAGCTCTGTCTGCTCAAGCCACCACTAAATGCACATTATTGTCATCCAAAACTCTGAAAATGAATCATAAAATGCAGATTGTCAGGCAGTCAAAATACAGGTGCACTGTGTATTGTATGTGCACAGCTGTAACCACCATATGTAATGTTTTTTTATTTTTTATTTTTTTATTGCTGCAAATCCTTCTTCTGTTGTGACATTTGTTATTTTTTTCTTTGAAAATATTGTTTATTGGAATAATTAATTCATATTTAATAATTAATTTACATATAGAACTAACTGTAGTTAACTTACTGTTTTCGTTTTATTAAAGTGATACCACTAGTATTTCATAAATATTGTGTAATGTCAAATAAAATATGCACTAAGCACATATTTGCAAATTTATAAAATTGTGAGTGAAAATAATACAGTAGCATTAATTGTGATTCTCTAATGAATTACTGAAGCTTTGACAATTCATTATTAGGCTGGACTGATTTGTAATTGTGCACCATAAGTCTATTACTTGCAGCAGATTTTAGAACGTTTGCCTGTGCATCATGTTTCTTTTCCGAATTTTGTTGACTAATGTTTCATGCATGTCACAGTCACAGAGATGTGTATAATTTGCTCTAACCCAACTTTAACTGAACATTTATTAAAACACTACTAATGGGTGGTAATTTATCCCTTTGCTTTTAAAATAGCCTCAAGGTTCCATGTGTTCTGCATACAGAGATGGATTTGCTCAGCATGCATATGAGTTGAACAGGTTGTTAAAACATTTCTAATGGCTTAAAACAGTTAGGCCATTCTCCATGGAATTAACTCATCAAGGGGTTTCTAAACGCATATTTGCCAATCAGTACAAGCATTTTAAATCGCTAAACTTTTATTTAACTCCAGAGACTGTTCTGTCTAAAACCCTTAGGATATCAGTGGTTCTAGTCGATATGCTCCAACCCATTACACTGGAATTAATATTCATGCAATAGCAATAGCCAAAATAACTAAATCAGTTATCAGAATTATTTTGTCATCCTTTATTGGCGATCTGAACATTATCTTTTTTTTTTTTTTTGTTGATCTGCTAACATTTAACAACAAAATATGTAATCATATATATATATATATATATATATATATATATATATATATATATATATATATATATATATATATATTTTTTTTTTTTTTTACAAAAGGTTTTAATAAGTTTTAAAGGTAATAAAATTATGCATGGAATGGTCAGTAGGAATATAATAAGCCTCATAAATTGATGGGCACAGCTTTAAACAATTGATTCTGTCTCACAGCAAGAAGATCCTTGGTTTACTTTCCAATGGGGGAAAACACTGCTCCCTTCTGTGTGGAGTCTGCATGTTTTCCTTGTTTCTGTCTAGGTTTCCTCTGGGCTCCAGTCCCCAGCATGTATAGGAAACACAAACTTGTCTTTGTCTTTTGGGTTGTACATATCAGTGCACTTGTACTACCACCTGCTGTGGCAACTCCTAATGAGAATAAACTGAAAGATGAACTATACAATTGCATGAATGGGTATTTGTGTCAGCTTTCCTAATAAAGTGGATAAAGTTAAGTATAAGACATTCACACAGATTTTACATTTGGAGATTTTTTTTTTTTTTGTTACTTTTTTTTCTCTCTATCTTTTTCATCGAGCCTTCAGTGGGCACTGAATCAAGTCAAGCACCAGCTGTGTGTAGATATGCATAGTGGTGACTGGTACAAACAGGATAGTTATTGACGATGACAAAAATTTGAACGCTCCAAATATACAGGCAAGCTATTTTTCACTGCAGCTTTTTTTTGCCCCCCGAGTTCCTTATAAATAGTTTATTGATTGATTTGTGGTTTTGTGAAACTTGAAATCATTCTGGTTCATGCGGTGTGTTATTCAGGCATTTTTACAGTCCTGTGTAGGTGTACAAAATTAATGTGTTGCTCCAGATATCTGGAACAGGTCAAGTCATCCAAATTGACAGAATTACAGGTCTAGTTCTGTGAATTAACTCTCTTCACAAAATATTAATGTACTGTGTGAACTTGTTGTTTATCAGTGATGACATTCAGCATTTTGTTAATAATCAGTTGTGTAGGTTTTCTGGGAAAAAAAATGTAAACTTTGATTTGTTGCTTTCTGTTCTTGGTATAAAATGAGCTGAAATATGAAATATGGTGGACACATAATTTAACTTTAGCTCTGTGTGGCTTGTTTTCAGATTTAAATGTTAATTAGAAATGAAAACCTTTAATGCTCAATTATTAGCACTTTGAAGTAGGGCAATACTGGAGTTTTAACTTACAATCTAACTTTAATCATTTGCTCAGCTGGTCCTACAAATACGTGAACATATTAAATACAAAATAAAAATACACAGTAATTAGTTAACTGGCATTATAATATCCATACATAAAACTGCATGCTACTCAGCTGTTAGTCTAAGTTGTACAATTAAATCTCTTCAGCTAATTAAAGACTCTGCAGCTCACCTGGTGTTCAACCAACCCAAACAAATCCACTGCACTTTTCTTCTTTTTGCATTGGCTTCCATTGACTGACTTCCAAGACAATCTTTGGATCTGCTCACTTTTACCTACACTCTTACACTCCTGCTTGCTCTCTGTGCCATGTCAGATTTTTGTGTCACATTTCATGCAACAAGAGAAAAGTCTACTTAATTTCTTAAATCCCAAGTTGATATGACTAACTTTATTGAAACATTTTGTGTAATAAGTAAGCGTTAGAATGATTACATTATAAAGCTCTGTCAGTGCTCTGGCTAAAGGCAAAGGATGGAGAATACATGCTGAATTTTAATCAAAACACACTAAAGTCTGAATTACTGTAATGACTCTGAAAGCTGTTTTTGTGCAGAGCTATTTGAGTTCTAAGCTGAACCGGTTTCATTTTCACTGGCGTTGAGAAACTTCATGGTTGTTAGATCATTTGTTAATTGTGATGAGTGGTGGGTTGACAATAAAAACTAAATGAAGTGGGAAAGATATTGTGAATTTTGCAAGTGAAAGTTCAGCTTGAGGCTGAATATTAGGCACCCTGTGGAGTAGCAGGGCTATTTCACCAGCTGTTAGAAGACAATGTCTGTAAAGTGAAGGAATAATTGCCTGCAGCTTAAAAAATCAGTTTCTTCTTTGCTGAGGTCAAATGTGTATTTAGTTTGTAATTTTATATGTTTAAAAATTGTTGTACATGAAAGATAAATTGTACTAATGTTTTTCCTGGGTAATGCAGTTAAGGGAATGCATCAAGAAAGCTTCATAAACACATTTCTATAGATGCATCAGTGTTAATTTGGATACAATAAGGTGGTGGGTGTAAAAATAAAAATAAATAAGTCGATGAGTTACTTAACTTTTTTTTTTATTTGAAAAACATACGGAGCCCCTAAAGGGACATGAGCAAAAAAAATATAGAGAGGAACATGAGTAAAAAAAAAATAATAATAATAATTTACATACTTATTAAGTGGTGCACACGAGATATTAAGGGATACAGAATCTGACACTAAACAGACATGACTCGCTGTTACAACGATAGCGTTTAAACTGGAACATGCTTTCTGCGACTTATGGCTGTTTGACAGATCTACAGATAAATAAAGAACATTAATATAAATAAACATTTCTTTCTTGGAATCTTTCTAGGAATGTAACTCCGGAACGCCGTCTAGTGCTGAGTTCTACCTAACCTCATTTGCATGTTCTCTCCGTTGCTTGTTGCTTGGGAATTTCCTTTTACTCCCCAAAATAGTTAAGCATTGGAGTTAAACGTGATGATAACACGACTAGATTTCACAGTCTGATTTAATTGAATAATCGTATTTGAATTTTTTTAGCCTTTAATCATGCGCTTTATTGTGCCAACTTTAGCTATCTAACACAAAGATAATGTCTTATTTTGAAAGACAGTCCGCTGTATTTGATGAGATGAAGTGTACATGTCTAGGATGAGATGAAAGTAACCAAAGTGTTCTTCCGCAGCTACACGTATGGAAAAATGGATGTTTTCTAAGAATCTTCAGGAAATCAATTGATTCAAATTTCTGATTTGGTTCAAATGTAAAACATTCACAATATGGTACACAGTCACATGTACACATAAGCATGTGTGAATAGGATGTCGAGCGCACCACTTACTAACTCGTGCACATCACTTAATAACTTATGCTTACCACTTAATAAGTGGTGAGCACGACACATGTAAAAAAAAAATTACTTATTTTTTTTTTTTACTCATGTTCCTCTATATATTTTTTTACTCATGTCCCTTTAGGTGCTCTGTAAAAACAACCTTAAGGTTGTGTTTTCCGCTTTTCATTTTTGGTTTGTGTTTACTGTGAATGGTCACATTAATTAAGATTCAATGTCTTTAAAAATATTGCTTCAAAATTATCTGATCAAAACCACTGACTTCATGTCAGGAGTCATAGGGTTGTAAATTGGCTCTAATGGAGGATGTGATGTCAGATTCTAGCTAACCTGTAAGCATTTGTAATCTCATATATACATAATAGGGTTAAAGTGTTTTCCTTTAATTGGTGGTTGTTGCATAAAAGGCAGCTTGTATATATAAAACAAGTGAACTATTTTAAGATGGGTAAACTTCATTATACACTTATTATTTACATTTTTTAAAAGGAAAAACATTCATAAAATCTTTATTTATTTTAGGTTGGTATAATTATCCCTTAAATAATTGAGTCTTTTAAATATTAGTTTACATATTTTTTTATTTTAATATATTTTTTAAATATTTCATTCAATATGATGTAGTCTGTCAATGTTAAGCTATGCTGGTTCTCTAGTTTTCATAAATGCACATCAGTGTTCTTGAAATAAGTATCTGGCTTTTGGCTGCTTTCCCTTGATCTTTTCCCACTATTTGCTGAGGCAGTTCATTAGTGCGACTGGGATTTAAAGAGGAGGAGGCTTTTGAAGGTGCATCAGCGGGCACTGACCCAGGCTAAGCAGATGGAGCTGTCCGTGGTGCTAAATGTGCTTATGTATGAAGCACATTTTCCTCCACCCTGCATTAATAATGAAATCGGTGTTGGGTTTGTTTTCCCAAAGGGACATTTTGACAGTGTGGGTCAATGCTATACAAGACACTTTGTGTTGCTTATTAGAAATGAATGCTAAATAAATGCTGTGCACATGGTTAAGTTCAAGCTGACAAGGTTGATATTAGGGATGTTTCACAGATTTTAAAATGAATGACGTTTCCCAACGGCTTTTGAGATTGAGATTGGGTGTTTGGAACAAGTGGGATCATCAGTAAATATTACATTATATATTTCATCAAAATATTATGATTGCCTTAACAACACACCTGTATATGCACCACAAACCCTTTAATGTTGCAAAACATCACTTCTAAAAAAAATGGAACAGCAAGTATATACCAAGGTCCATCTGCTTGGTTAAATCTGCTTGGGAAGCCACCTAACCTTGGCTTTCTATAGAGAGTAGGCTCCTGTGTCAGCGTTGTATGATGCCACTTGGCAAAGGAGTGGGCCGAGACTATGTCCAACTTATTTATCCATCCTCTTATCTACTTTTTTTCTCCTTGGTTAATGAACTGAACATCAGCTTTTTGCACAGTATGAGACAATCATTCTGTTGTTTGACTCAAAACATGGCTAGATGCAACCAAAATCCTGAAAAGACATGCTGTGAGGTTTGGTGCCAGGTGTGTGGCTAGTAGTATTCTGTTACAATAAAAGATATTCAGACCTGCAGATACAGTGATGTTAAATCTTTAGAAAGAAGTGACGTGGATTTTTTTTGGAATCTGTTATGTCTTAGGATATTTACAATAGTCCAGGGATGTTTGCAGCAATGTTTTAATTTGATACTAATCTCTTAAAGCACATGATGTGTAATTACTCTAATCTGGTTTTCTTTCAATTCAGGCACTTTAGATGACCGTCACTAGTATAAGTAATATTTTTAAATGTTTTTAATTAAATTCAAAATAATTAAGGCAAATTATATTTTAGCAAACAAATAAAAGTCTAACATATATACTTTTTGGGAAGGCTAAAAAAAACAGCTTTTACATCCCACACCATCACAATGTTTTACAAAGAGATTATTAGGAACATTCTGAGCAAGCCACATCACAGCTAGGTTTAAAATTCATAACCTGTCAGACCTTAAATGCCCTCCAACAAATTGTGAAGACTGCAAAAGTATCACTGGCATCTCTCTGCCATCCACAGAGAAACACAGAATCAAGTACCACATTCACAAAGCTTCCAGCATTGTGGTTGATCCCTGCCAATCCTTTCCACAGACTCTTTTTTCCCCCCTTGTCAACTGAAGACACCGAAGCATCCACCACATCCAGGCAGTGTAACTGTTCATTTTCTAATGGCCATTAACGTTTATTGGCCATTAATGTTAAGCAACCAGGAACAAAACGTTTATATACAAGATATTCTACAATTGCATATAAAACATTTGCATAAAATAAATCAGGTCCATAGTTTAGCCAAATCTATAGAAACGTCTTTGTTTTAACTTAAGAGTTGTATAGTCATATACATTGTACAGAGATGCATATTAATTAAAATATACACATTTTACATTTTTAATGTTTTACATACAATACAACAACCTGAACCTTTTGTACTGCATTCTGCCAAAATAACATTGCTGTGGGCAAAATCACTGTCTCTGCTTCATATTAAATATGGAGGGTGAACGGTGTTATGCATCAGTATGTATGGTCATGCTGGCTATCTAAATTAAGACAGAAAAAGTCACACACACAGATAAAAGCATGTGTGTAATTTTATATATATATATATATATATATATATATATATATATATATATATATATATATATATATATATATATATATATATGACAATATCATTCTGGAGGGCTTGCAGCTCGAAAACAAACCCAAAGCCTTGCTAGTCATTTTTCTTGTAAAAGTAACTTTTTTTTTTTTTTTAAATGCTGCACATCAGCTTTGTTCATTTTTTTCTTCCAAATGTGGCACATCAGAGGTCAAAAGCAAGGCTCATAACTCACTTGCATCTAAGTATATATGTAATGCAAATATATATTCTTGCAACACAGCCACATGTGTGCACTATAATTTGTTTTGCATGGCTTTTAAAATTGAAACTGGATTGCTAATGTCTAATTTAACATGTCGCTTAATTATATTTGTTTCCGATGCTAAATATTTGTGTGGCTTATCATTCAGTCAGCTCATTATGTAAATTGTTACTTGCATGCTTTTTGTCTATTAAAAGCAAATTAATTGTCACTTGTCAATTTAAAAAGCCAACTACTGGTTATGCACACTGACTTACATTGTTCTGTTTGTCCCTTAGGCCTGTTTTCCACTTCTAACTGGCCTTGACAACCATACTTAACATATCATTTCTATTGACTGAGCTGTATCTCACACTTACAAAAAGCCTTTGGGAGACTAACAAACAAGATCATCTCAACAGTCAGAATGCCAAATGGATTTAAACTGCTCATGCTCCTCTTTAACCAATTTATTATCTCGAGTCCGATTATCTGCCACAGACCACCATATTATGAGTGGCACCAGCAGCCAAGAAACATCACCCTGAGACTGAGCCTTATGGAGAACACTTGCAATGCTAAGAATCAGTGCTGGAGTAGAGTCTTGGAAAGAGATCTGCTAGAGTGCACAAATCAGTCATACACATTTCCACAATTATGCCCCCTGGAGGTCCAACTCGGAGATGAATTGTTCACCTTTCCTGACACGACTTTAGACCAGTATGGCCTTAATCTAATTAATGTGTCAAAAAAAGAATTTGACAGCTGCTTAATAGAGCACATTTGGAATAAGCACCTCCTCTTTCCCAGGAATATCAGAGGTATCATGCGGGTGGATACGAAATGGCTTACCCCCGGAGTTCATTATTTCATCGGTACTCACAATGGCAGTAACCAGTTATGCCAGCTTGGCCTACGCATTAATGTGCTGGTCAAAACACAGCACTGTCAGGAATCACCTGTTCTCTTGCCATGTTCAGGAAATGGCATTTGTAGAGCTAAAGTTGGGCAGCTTGCATACAACTGTCAGTGTTACAAAAAGTACTTGGATGTCTACTGTCAGTATTTGGACATGTGCTCTGAAAGTCCATGCCTGAATGGAGGCACCTGCATAAGTAATCACTTTGCAGAACCAGGCAAGGCTTCTTTCCAGTGTATGTGTCCACCTAGTTTCTCAGGTAAGAATGTTTTGCTATTTTAGCTTATAAAAGAGTAATCAATTTAAATGAAAAATGTGTGTTGGGTATTAAGTGTTGCCCAGATGCCCTTCATAAAATTTATTTTAACATTGGGATAAAGGGGAAGGGACTGTTAATGTGTAAGTAAATTTTATTGGACAAACTGGTATATCAAATATCAAACACATTACCTGATATAAACCTTGGTATGGCATTTTAGGTACATTATATTGCTAAAAGTGAGATTCCATCTTTTTATAGACTTTTTACAACATTTGAATATACATGTGTCTGTGCTAATTTATGTAGAAGAGCAGTTTGGATGGACAGACACTGATGTTGGCCGATGCAATTGTATCAAATTAAACTTGCCCTTTTAGGCCTTGGCTTGTGCACAGGGGCAGAGTCACCCTGGGACAGTAAAGGCTTTTGTCTAAACTGTTTACTCAAAGTAACAAGCATTTAGATGTTTAAAATTGGCAAGAAAAAATCTTACCCATGGAAAGATGAGTACAGTACCCAAGCGATGTGTGACAATATTTGTGTTCCTATAGTCTAGATAGATTCAAAAAGTTTGCAAATGTGATATTTGTGTGAAAGAACAGTTAATGCAATGCTGAAGTACAGATGATTTATATCACAGATGTTTCAATATCTCTTCACAATTATGTCTATTATCTTTAAAATGCAATAAAATATGTAGGAATTAAATTTTCTTATTAAACTTTTTTTGCACATCATGGTTGGTTTTGCCTTGAAACTGTTGTCACATCTTACATATTTAGCCACTAAAAGAAGAACAGCAGTAGACACTATGAAAAATGCAACATTTGAGCAGAAGGCCTATAATGAGTGTAACTTGCATGCATTGTTCATACTGCAATACCATATGTCGGCTGCTCTCAAGTGTATGCCAGAAAGAATGCGTCCACTACTTTTATCCAAGTGAAATTTCTGCACCAAAAATTTAAGGACATTTCACAATACGGAGTGCATCAAGTACTCACTGCCTGTCTTTAAAAGTTTAGACTTGGTAGTTTAGCTCGAGAGTGCAGACTCAAGATAGTAGGATGCAAAAATGCTTAATCTGATTTTGGGTCCATTACGTTTTTGCTGACATTACAACTCAGTCAAGCCTTATTCTGACCAGTACCTTCTTGCCATTGATATAAAACACAAAACACATTATCTGCCTTTATTTATTTATTTTTTTTTTTATTAAAAAGTAATAACAATAGCAAGAACTATGTTTTCCTGAAGTTTGCTGAAGGAAAGTGGAGGAAATATTAGGTGTAGTATTATCAACCTATATTTAAATTATTAAAAACTGTGACTGATCAACACACATTATACATATTCAGTTATTTGATATCTTCTTCAAAAACTAATTTAAAATGTTTTTAAATTTTCTGTAAATGCTACTGCTTTTGAAACCAGTTGCTAGGCTAGAAAGTGTCAGATATAATGCTAAAATACTGAATTACTCTGCTGTTATCAAACAAGTGAAAATATAAAGGACATTAGAGAAAAAAATGCTTATTGCTGTCTGGAGAAATTCACCAATAGTAAGACATCTGTTTCTGTTAAAAAGCTTATTAATTTTATTTTTTAATTATAACTTTTTCCCCTTTAGCCCATTTCATGACAGTTTGATGCTCTGATTGGTATGGTCCCACAGCCTGTATATAATTCTGTCTTAAATTTTGCCGTCCTTCTCAAAATCAAAACCGAAAATCAGACCTTACACTCTTGACATTTTGTTTTCCTACCTTATAATTTAGATTTCTACGTCAAAATTAATTAAATCTGTCTCAGACTGTGTAAACATTGCTTACCCAATGAACACCTACCTGTAAGCCTTTCACATCTTAAGATCAATACAGATTTAATGTTGAGAATAGGTTGTTAGATTTGGTTTATTGATTTAGGTACCAAATTATTGAACTCCTTCTTGTGTAAGAAGTCTGCTATCACTGTGCTAGTATTTCAGTCAAATAGTATATTAAAATCTCAGAAGTAGCATTGTGAAATAGGAAGGAAGGAGAAAGAAAAGTTAATGTACATCTTCTCTTTTGAATGGCTTTGGCTTTTTCAGTAACATCAATTGAAAGCATTAAGCATCCAGTCACTTCTACAGCTCCGCAGAGCAACATTTGTAACGTAGGATGAGTAAGACTGAAAAAAAGCTATGAGTTTTTATGTGGCTTTAAAAATGTTACCTAGTCAGTGTATATATGTTTGTTATAAAGAGTTTAGTGTGACTGTAAGTGCTTTTCTTAGGGAAAAACTATTACTCCTTCTTATTCAAGGAGGGATAATTTATTTTAAAAAATGAAGATATTCAGCTTTGTTAATTGGCTTTATCTTTTAGATTACAGTGGAGCAAACATCTTTGTAAATGTTTGCACATTGACTTCATCATACTGTAATAAAGCTGACCAAAATTAAGTATTTCCAAGTAGAGAGATCAAAACAAAACATTTGATCATGGCATGGACATTTTTGTCAATAGTTCTCTATATCAATGATCAGTTAATATCTAGAATTTGCACTTAGTCTAGTTCAAAACCCCATGGATAAATACTGATAATTATTATATACTGTTTAATTATAATTTTAAATTACCTGTCAAAACTTTCCATAAATATTTCTAGTCATTATTAAGCAAATAAATCATACCGTACTGTAATAGACCTTGCTTTGTGCACTGGTCAGCTGTGTTGGACAAAAAAAAATCCTACCCCAAAATGGATGGCTAGATGTCAATTTTATGTCTAAATGAAACTTGATTGAATAACTACTGGGTCCAAATGCTTTTTGTCCACATAGTTATGTTACAATATTGTTTTGGCATTAGTAATTGTGAAACTGCAAGTATTCTTATCAAAGCCAAAATTAAAATACCATAACAATAACTGGATGTATTCACTGTACAGTGATCAAAGGTATGTCCAAAAAACAGTTTACTGAACACAAACTTCAAATACTTTTTACTGAAAAATAGTTTTCAGCTTGAAATCCTATGGCATGACATAAAGGTAACTAAGACTAGCGAGAGAACTAGGAAAGCAGGCTGTTCATTAAATCTAAAGTCAGCCTAGTGAAGTTCTGTGCAATGAACATCCTCAGGATCAAATGCAACCAACCTTACTTTCAAAGGAACTTCCCTAAACTAATTCCACATGTTTAAAAGCTTGTTGTTGTCTAAACAGTCTTTGTTTGCTGTTGCAATATTACCCCTTTTAACTCTGAAGCAATGGAGCCCCTAGACATAAAATCTTAATGTTATACCATTCGTTGAGTATATGATTAATTTAGTGCATAAGTGCTTCACTGAACTGATGTTTTGCTAAAGATGCAATCCAAAATGTTGAAAGTAAATAATAGAGATTTACTAAATAATGCAGTGGGTTTATGAGACAAATGTGTCAACCTTTTGGAAAGTAATGAATAATTGGCCCATTTAGTCTAATGAGTATCTCACCCACAAAGGTGTGTCAACAGTTTCCTGCTCCCATGGGCGTCCCAGATAATAATGTCATGATGTACTCTAGGGTACAAAATCCAGGTGGCCGTACACTATTATTAATTGTTCCATATGCAGTAGCTATTTATCCAGCCGTGTACACCTTTTTTATGTCATCTTTGCAGCTTAGACCATTCAAAATGATTTTTTTCAGCAACAAGGTTTTCATATGTGTAACCAGTATATAGTTGCATGAACAAGCCTTGGTGCTTCCCTGTCATTTGTAGCCTGCAGTGTTTCTGTTCTTGCTTTGAATTATTCACTCAGCCCACCATGCAAAATAATTGTAGTTCTAAGCTTTTAATGGACCAGATGCACTTTGCATTTCTACACCATAATTTTTCTATGTTGTTCAGGCAGGAAGCTAGAACAATGGAACTTTATTTTTAATTTCTTGAAGTGGTCCTTGGTGCGAAGGGTAGTCTCTTTTCAGCTAAACCTTTTTGAATGTTGTATTAAATTTTATTGTCTGTTGCATTAACCTAGATTAGAACATATTTACCTTCATTCATGCATTCATTATCTTCCGCTTTATCCTATATTAGGGTCACGGTGGGGTTCCCCATGCCCATCCAGTGGAGAACGTTTCGGGCGCTGGGCAGATACACCCAGGACAGGGTGCCAATCTATCACTGAGCACACACTCACTCACACAGACACGCACACACACTCTATATGGGGCAATTTGGAGAACTCAATTGACTTGATCCATGTTTTTGGACTGTGGGAGGAATCTGGAGAACCCAGAGGAAACCCACACAGACACGGGGAGAACATGTAAACTCCACCCAGATGGGGATTCGAACCGGGAATCCCTAGTTCTGAGAGGCGAACGTGCTAACCACTAAGCCACCGTGCCGCCCAGAACATATTTACATTCTGATTATTTTTTTCATTCACTGCTGTAACCATTTTGATCAAGAATAGTATATTTTGACCCATAGTGTGGCCCCTGACACTAATCAGGGCATGTTATTCAATATTATGTTATTACATAAAGGTATTATGTGGGTAAGATATCAATAAAAGAATAATTTCATTATTTGGCCCTGTGCCTTTGACTAAATCACTACCATGTTGATATTCAGTATAACTGCATTCTGTCTGGTGTGATATTGCTCAATTAAAAAGTAGTGAAAAACAATAAATAATTAAAGTTGGCGATTAAAAGTAAATTGTGAAGTATTTCAAAGTCGTTAGTGAAGGTTAAAAAAATAACATTCATCCTTATCCATACCAGTGAAAACCAAAGTAAACTATTTACAGGCATTAATGAAATGTCGTCAATATATTAAAGTGTAATTCTTAAAGGACTGCTTAGTTTATTTCTTTTTCATAAGGGCGTCTTGGCTACAGACCAGACGGTTTTTATTTTTAATCAATTCATGCCATGCAGAATCAATATTTTGATGTTTTCAGTTTTTGTGTCATGCTTTTTATTTTCCCATATCAGCCTGAACCAAATAAATTCTCAGTTAATAACATTCCATGTAGAGCAGTGTGACATGACAATATATATCTTTTTGAAATGTTTTTTTTTAATCCTATTCTTTCAATGCTTTCTAAAATCTGAACAATCTGAAATATTGAACTGCAAAAGATATTTTTTCAATGTTACTCTTGCTAGTTTAACACAAGCATGCTAATGGGTTTTTTTTTACCCTTAACTGTGACTGTATTTATATGCACAAAATGTAGAAATTCAAGGTGAAACAATTCCAAAGTCACAGCTTCAGTGAACCATTTACATGTGATCTAAAATGGTGATCGTATACACACACACACACACACACACACATACACATGTATGCATATACAGTACATCAAAAGTTTTGACACACCTTCTTTTTGCTCCACTTATTGTCTGTTATCAGTTCCACTAACCATAAAGATTGACTTTGTAGTTACAGACTGTAGTCCATCTGTGGACTACAGTACATACTGTTCTCTAATAACTTTACTCTCTTCTCTAATGGCCAGGACCCCAATAGTACCACCACAGAGCAGGTGTTATTTGGTTGGTGCATTATGATCATTCCGGCAGTGTCACTGAGGTGTTTAAATGAAACTATAGGAGCACTGCTATACGTGTGTGTGTGTGTGTGTGTGTGTGTGTGTGTGTGTGTGTGTGTGTGTGTGTGTGTGTGTGTGTGTGCATGTATGTATGCATGCATGTATGTATGTATCACCCAAAACCTAAAAAAAAAAAAAAGATACTCGAGGATGTTTGCAGCTATCAGTATTCAGGAATTGGAACTGATAACCTGTCCTGCAATGGAAAACAGTCTCACTACTGAAGTACTTATTTGAATACAAATCTGTTTTACTTTCCTGCACAGTGTTGTAAATCTCCCTAAAGAGAACAGCTGCTTGTCAGATCAACTTCACTTTATCTCGCCTCCGTTCTGTGCAGAATGCTAATGCTATGGCCCGCAAATTATCGTACTTTTCATAAAACATACAAGCAGCACAAAAATGCCCACAATTTAGATCACAGGTCTACATTATTCTATGTAACCAATATTTTGTTTAAACACTACTCAGCTAGACATTGTATATGGGAATTGACCGAGATTGCAGAAGTTACCTGGGCAGATTGAAAGGAGTCCAAATTTAGGTCTGACACATTAATTTGCATTTATGTCACAGACTCCTGCAATTATTGATTACCACTAATGGCGTTCTCTTCTTTCAGGTCAGTGTCAGAAAGCTAAATCATTTGCTGCCAGTAATCTTTTATCAATTTTTGCTTCTGATCAACCACCTGGAGTGCATGAGTAGTTGGAATAAAATATAGTTCACTTAATGTTGAGGAAATTGATCTGATCTGGTATTCAGACATCAGGAGGATTAAAGGACATCAGAGGCGACCAAGAAGGAGAGATCATTAGTACTTTTAGTAAAGCCATTTCAAAGCTCTCTCTGTGCTTCCCACTGCAAAAAAAATAAAATAAAATAATGCTAAAGGCTTGGACACAATTAAATTGCAACTATAGTATATATGTGAATGAAGCAGTTCTGAAGTACAGTATACATAGACTGAATCGGATGTAAAGCACTAAGTAATCAAGTTGTATATATGGTTTCTTGATTAGTTTGAGCCATGATTTTAGATGCTGGTGCAAGGATTAGGTTGAATATACTCAATAAGTAAAAAGTGGGTCAAGTGGTTCTCAGTAGATTCTATGGAAACCACAGCTAATGGAAAGGAAAAAAACATTTAATGAATGCATATTTTAATCGAATAAAATAAGAGATGTAGCTCCAAGAGAAAAATCTATAATCAGTCTGACATTTATTTAAAGCAAGAAAGAGCACCTCTTTTATTGATAACAAATAAATAGCAGAAATGAAAAGCAGACTTTAGTGGTTCCCTCTATTTGGGGTGGGAACTTTTCAGAGTAAAATGACCTTTGTTAAAAACACTAAGCTTTCAAACTGTTGTGGTATTTTGTGATCATTTAAAAGCTGCTGGTGGTAAAAATGAATGAGGGGGGGGGAAAAAGGAAAAATAAACCTCCGGCCACTGATATGTGCTACTAGTCTTAACAGCATAAATCATGGATTCCCCTACACATTTTCTGTTTAGAAAAAAAAAAAAAAACTGTTGTTCACCATGTCATGATATAAATACTGTATATCATTTATTCTATCAAGGACCATAATAAGTAAAAGATCTATAATTAGTGTGTCGTTAGATTTTATTCTTTAAACTAGTGGTGATAATCTCTAATTACCCCCTTGATTGTTAAATTGGATTTTCTGATAATTCTAACACATGAAACTATTTAAACTTAATGTTGCAGCATGATGAAACAAAACTTCTGAGGTATATTTTGACCAGTGACTTAATATTTAATAAAATGGATTTGATGGAGATAGTACTTATGTTAATAATTACGTGTTTTAGTTTTTATTTTTGTTGTAGTGTTTACTGTAGTTAACATGCCAGTCAAAATGGCAAGACACGATTACCATGGACAGTATTTCTTAAGCACAGGAATGTGCTTCATTAACAGATTTCATTAAAACACACTATTCCAAATATTGGCTGCTAACGTCTTATGTCTAATTATTGTCTTCAGTTCCAACCCCCCACTACCATCACCACGCCTGTGGTGATGTCTGTTTCTCTAAGTCTCTGCCACAGATGTCTTAGTAGACTAATTAATTTGTATCAGTATTATTCTAAATTGATAAAAGGCTACAGGTGCTATAGTCTGATGGTACTCAGTTCCTTAGCTTCAGTGCAAAGTCGGCAAAAACCTGGCCTCATTTTGGCAGAGGTGTTATGTGCCCTTGTTCCTCATGCTTCTGAACAATCTAGCAACTGCATTCTGTTTTAGCTAGAGGCAGGCAATTGAAGACTTACAAGCATCTGTGTGAAGGGCAATACATTAATCCTACAAATATTAAATAAGTGGAATCCTCTTCCAAATCATGAAATGAAAAATGATTTAATTTTTTAATGTCTTTAAGTTAATAAAACCTACTTTTGACAGCAGAATTGATTTTGCAACTGGAGGTCAAAAAATGTAATTTGTTCTGTGCATGCATTTACTTTATAAGGTGTGTTGTTTATTGGAAATATTATTAATAAGATTCCTTTATTGTTATGACAATGGTTTTGTTGGCATTTCATACAGGTACACTTGGCTATAGTTTTTTTTTTTTTTTTGTAATTTTATCTTGTTTCTGCCTAACTGATGTACTTTTACTTAAAACTGCATCCTTTTAATTGACTTTTAATTAATTTTCAGCTTGCAGTCTTTTGTTTTAAAGGTGGCAAGTGTTAGGCAAGTTTCAAATATTTGGTTATTCAAGTTACTGTAGATGTACTGTAGATTTTCTTTTACATCAAATAACTGGCCATTCTCTGTTGACCTCTTTTATTAACAAGCCATTTCTGTCCTTAAAACTGCTACTCACTGGATGGTTAGTTTTTCATTTTCTCTTCTGATTTAACTCTAAAGACTGTTCCACATGGAAATTGCAGGAGATTGCATCACTCGTATCAACCAATTGATAACATTCATGCCAAAGTCACATTAATTCCATTTCTGTTGGTACTGTTTTGTTAAAGCTGTTCATATTCACATGCTTTTATGCATTGCCATTATTGCACACATTTGGCTAATTATACATGTATATGGAACCGTTTGTGTACAGGTTTTCTAATTAAGGTTCTTAGTAAGTGTATATTTTCTTTTAATTTATTTTGACAGCAGAGATTTGAACATCCAATAAATAATTATTACACTTTATTAAGCCTTTTCCAACTAATGACATTTTCTAATTTGATAATATACCCATTTGTACTACTACTGAAACACATTGAATATGGTTTACAATAGGCTACAACACCAGAAGATGAAGTTGGGTTAGTTTGGTGGTTCTAATGTGGTGGACAGTAAGTAAGTCCATGTTTTGAAAGCTTGAATATGCACAATAATGTTTAAAAGTCTTAAATAGTCATAAATGCAAAGAGCAACAATTCAGTTTGATATTCAGTGTGGTGTTATTAATTTCCAAAGCAAGCTTGTTATTGTCCAATACCTGCAAATGGCTAATCAGTACTTTACAATGGTGAGTTTAATGGTGAGTTTAATGGAATTAAACAAATTTAAGCAAGATACCGATGAGGCCTTAATAGACCACTAAAGATCTATTGTCTTTTTGTGGTCTGAGCCATGTTTGTTACTGGTCTTTGGTACTGTTTTTTTATGATATATATATATATATATATATATATATATATATATATATATATATATATATATATATATATATATATATATATATGTAGATGCTAACAAAATTTTGAGGTCTTGTACAGAGCAATGATTTCCAGTTTGTGAGTCCTTTTATCCATCAACCAGGTCACCTGCTCAAAGTCGTTCATAAAGCATTCTCTGTTAATATACTCTACAGTACATAAACAGTGGCAATTAAGACTCTTAATTTTTCTTGCTAATTGGCTATAAGAAACTCCATTTGTACTTATTATTAAAGCAGGATAACTTTAATGTGCTACAAACTAAAACAGTTGAAACTGCTCCATTTTTTCTCTCTCTCTTTTTTATTTCCCCAGGAAAGACTACCAGGATTACATGAATTTGATGTTTGAAGATGCATGTTTCACTTAGAAAGTGATGCTTTTAGTGATTACCAATGTTGTGAATTCCACTACATGCCTCTAGCTATACAGTATCGGCTAATGGTTGCTAAGGCTCATCAAAGTCAGATCAAAAGGAAAGAAAACTGACCTACAGATCAATATATAAAAGAATATAACATGTTGAAATTACCATGTGCTTTAACATGTATCATGTGTGCTTTATCAACATAGATGAAGCTGTGGGTTCTTTTGAGGGTGCTGTTGCACACCTCATTTTTTATATGTGACATTTTATATTATCTCTCTGTGTTTTCTTGTTCAGTTAATGTGAAATAAAGTTAAATGTGTATTGGACAGAGCATGCGGTGCAGACCTATTGATTGTTTTTCAAGAATCCAAGGTGTAAATTGTGTTTCAGTAACCAAGGGCCTCTACCAGGTTTAGCCTAAGGCATTGATCAAATGTATTTATGTTTCTATTCATGGTGATATTGATTGTTGTGTGTTTAAAGGCTGGATGTGATTATTGAATTTGTCTTGGAGTTTTGTTTATCCGAGCAGTTTGAGAGACTTTTTAAAAACACATAATAGAAAAATTGGAACTGCCTTGTGAACATTGTGATACAAGCTTTAAGCTGTTAGCTGTACGTTCTTTTTATTGTTTTAGTTAAAATATATTGTTTAGACATCAATAACAGCTCTCGTTGGTATTGCGCAATATGTGGCAAGAATTACAAAAAATACTTATGCTGGTGTATAAAGAAACACTGGTATTTAGGCTGTAATTAATATAATATCAGTATATTAACATGGCTATCATGCAGACAAGACAACAGGCGAGAGATCATAGGATACTGAAAAAATGTCTTGAAGCTAGAACACCTACACATTACACCTACAGAAGCTTTTATAGGTTGCCATTCTAAGTTAGTAGTTTCTAGGTAACCGTATCTTCTCTTTTGGGAAGTTTTATTTATTTATTTATTTATTTTTTTTTTTTTAAACAAGAGTTTACAGTGTTTAAATTTTGTACTTTATCGAGAAGTGCAATTTTGAGGCGAGACACTGCTGTTGGATATTGTGTTGCTCACAATACTCATTTTAGGTCATCCCAAAGGTGTTCTGTGTGTTTGATGTCCACACCAAATGCATCCAACCATGCCTTCATGGACCGACAGAAATGGACCAAAACTAAATACAAAAAATAAATACAAATCACTGCACTATTATTAATATAAAGATTAGGCTAAATTTAGTCTTATTTAGTTAATCAATATTAATATATTTTTAATCAATTTTAATACATTTTATTCTATTCATCCATCTATCCACTTCATAAGAAAACCTATAACAACACACACACATTTTTCTAATTATGCAATCAGACAAATTTTTTAAATAATTTATAATGAGCAATTCAATATCTCATTCCTGGCACAATTTACTGCTACATATTGCACCAGTATATGGAGAAATCTAATAATAGGGAAATATATATAAATTGAAATTTTATATAAATACATGGATAGTTAAATAAAAATACAATGTAATATACAATGTAATATAAAGAAAAATAACTTGCTTAACTCATTTAACTCATCCACCTGCCATCTGTGCTTTAACATACTGTATATCTAATAACTTTAATACAGAAACTGGTGAAGAATGGTCAATTCAAGGTGACCTTGCTCCATATGTGCATGTGTTCTGCATTAATCCAGATATGTATGTTAATTAATTGTGCTTAAATATTGCTTCAGGCCAGGTGTACGATGCATATGTTATAAGAATATTTGAATGCCACAGGTAGAAAGGTGCCAGTTACTATTGACATTTTAATGACAACATGCCGAAATTCAGGTCAGTGTCAACTTAAAAGCTTAAGTGCATACGCAGCTCCCGATATAACTAATGATTTGTATTAAATCCGAAATATGTGTTGATTAACTTGCACACCTAGAATTTTAACTGCAAATAGGCTTTAGCTCAGCCTCTTGCAATTTGGCTTGATTTCAGTTATTAAGCCACTATTTTCAGTATGTATTAGGTAATGAGTGAGACCGCTTCAGCTCTCATTATGTACTTCTTGAATTTAAATAATGTTACTGCTTAGATATTCTACAGTTGCACATTATGTTAAATGAGCTGAAGTTCTATTTGCTTTAAGCTTGTTAGATATTTATAAGTATTATTTTGGCATTCAGGTTCATTCGTTGTATCTGCTTAATTCTGTACAATTACAAATAATTAATTTTATACGATACAGTTCAATCATATAAATAAACAATAACATAACTGAATCAGTTATTAGTATATTAAATATATAAAAATAAAACCATTTAAAAGATATATCCATATTTCTTAGTCTCTAATACTCCATCCATCAAATATCTTCCACTTTGTCCTCTGCTAGGGTTCCCCATGCCCATCCAGGGGACAACTTTTCGGATGCTGGGCAGATACACCCAGGACAGGACGCCAATCTATCGCTGGGCAAGTCTCTAATACTAATGTATGAAAATAAATATTATATCAATAAACCATTACAATCTAAGTGACATTTAGCTAGGGTTTTTATTAGGTCCAAACTGTGTGAAAAAGTAATTTTTGTAAGTATTATGGCACACCTTTAATTCTGCAGGTCTCACTTAGATTTGCAAGATATTGTTGTTGAATGTTATATTTAAGATATTGTTATTGAATGTTAAGTTCATTGGTGATTTTGAGAGAACAGACTTGATGGCAAACAAACTTTACTTATTTTCTGATAACTGCAAAAAAAAAAAAAAAGTTAGTTAAAAAAAGAGTTTAGCAGTGATGGGTACACCTCTTTATTCTTTTTAGCCCAATATAAACTTAACTGTAGTGACTTTTTATGGTAGTGGTTGCTATAAGGCACTATGGGCCATAAGGTTTATGGTTGCAGACCATCACTGTAAATCTGCCATTGTTGGGCCCTTGGGAAAACTCCTTAAAAGTGAGTTGCATGGATGTAATGACCTCTGTAAGTCACTCCAGATAATGGCCTTTGCTAAATGCTGTTAATATAAAATTTTATGTAAAACTTATTACTGCCTAGAAATAATTATTAAACTGTTCAGGTTACAATTTGTGGCAGTTGGCTGATTAGGTTGAACTGCAGCAATATTGCTTAATTAGTGTTGTATGAATGTACATCAGGGTTTCTAGCTTGCATTCCACTCTGAAAAGTGCCTATTTTCCTGTTGAATAATGCATGCACGCCAACTTCTAAGGACTGATCATTATTCTGCAATAACTGTATTTGTTTTTAGAACCATTTGGAAAAGTATACAGAAATAATATCCATATTTCCAATACCAAAAACAAGTATCATCCCATGGACTAAATAGAGAAATTTCAAGAATTTGATGATTTGGCACTTGATTAGATGCCAAAATGATAATTGTCTGGATAAAAATGTAGAGTAATAAGTCATCTGTTTTGCTTTTCTACTTTGGATTAATGACGCAATTTTAATAAACTCCTCTATATGACCATGATGCAACAATACTAAACGTCAAAGGGTTTGAGGATGGGTACGAAAAGGGTAAATCCTTGATAATGCTGCTACAATATATTTTAATAATTTACTTCAATAATTTTGGCCTTTGTGTCTACCTGGGTGCCTTCAGCTGCGTTCATTATAATGTATTTGGGAGATGCCCTACCTCCAGTTCTGTTCCTCTTTGGCCCTTGTGGCACTAACAGTTCCTTGACTTTGCTCTAGCTGTCATGCCATTAATCATTTTGAAGTTAGTGGCTGCCCTCATACACAACAGTAAGCTCACGCATAATAATGAGGCCCCACTTGTGGGACGCTTCAAATGAGATTTTCTTTTGATTCTGCACATTCTCCTCTGCTTTCAGGCTTTAGCCACGATCGATCATACCAAGGTCTTAGAGAATTAATGGGCCAAATCACCAGAGATGTCCATTGTATCTGATGTTAATTATTTATTTGTTTCTTATTGTTGTTTTGGACTATTTTACATATAACTAACATTTTTTTAAAGCAAATTAACTTATTTATTAACACAAATTGATCGTATAGCCAGTTTAGAAAAGGGAAAAAACTGTTTGGAAAAGCTTGACTGAATTACTTCTCCTGATAAACATTTCTACTACTGTGAAAATATTTCATGCAAGCTTATTGTATCAGATTGATTTGTGTGGTGATACCTTTTAATCGTTAATCATCAATATTTACCAATGATGTGTTTCTCTCCATGAAAATTTTAATAAAAAGTCAAATTGTGACTTAATGCTGATGGATCAAGAATGATGTTTTTTTTTTTTTTTACTGCAGTGCAGGCCTTTATCCCTGAATGAAAAAAAAGACACTTGAACATTTTGATTCAAGAAAGAAGTTGTGAGACTGATTAATTAATGATGTAAGGTGACTAGATGACATGTATAAGAGGAGCCTTTCCTCACACAGTGTTATTCTTTGATTCTAATCTAATTTGAACAATTAGTGTAGTCAGTTCTCTTTACAACACCATCAAAGCCTGGTGGCATTGAAGTTGATGATTTGGATGTAGTTAAGGGTCAGTCAGTTCTAGTTGAGCCCTCTCAGGAGCTTTTTTGCTAAAGAAAAGGTGAGGGGGAAGAAACATGGTCCAGCTGCATTTCAGACTTTACAAAGTCAGAGAAACACCAATTTAATTTTGCATAAAGGCCTTCAAGCTTACCTTCCAATGTAGCATGTTGGTACATCGAGAAATTTGGGAATCACTTATTGGTCATTGACCAGAAATACATTGTTTTTTCCAATCAAAAGTTAGGTCCTTCATTTTAGAATTCACACTACACATTCCTATTTTATGTTTTAGCAAGCAAAAGATTTATTGATATGACATGTGTGTGTGTCCTGTCTCGTTGTTTTCTTGTAGCTGCAGATTGGATTTTAAGAATTTTAGCACTATTTTAAAAGAATGGTCTTCTTTCAGCATATTATCCTGATAAACAATGTTTTTAACAGTTTATACAATATAGCATAAAGTGCATGTACACAAGAGCATGTGTATTATAATAAAAAAAAATAAAGTCCAGGGTGGGGGGGCAATTATGGGAAATGCCTCTTTTAGTAAAAGTGGCAAGGTGCAACAATTCCACTTATCTGTGTAAATAACGTAAATCCTAAGGAAAGAGCACTTCACTGATTCTTACTTACAAGTGTGTTTAACATCTTTACACATTTGGCTGCCTAGACCTAAACATTGTTTTTTAATTAATTCTACTCCTGATGAAATTGTACTGACATTTAAGACAAGCTGACCGGTTGTGACCCAATGTCATGACAATGACATACTGTTCAGTTGTTTAGATATGCAGAACAAATTAAGTACATGTGTCTTGCAGGATCGAAACTAATGATTTAGTTTTATTACATAAAACTCGTTATAAAGCTTATAACGATAACCAACATCTAAGCTCATAACCAGATTCAACAGCTTCAACAGTGTCATTGTCATTTAAGCAAAAACATGTTGAAATTAACAGCGGAGTCTACACTTACCTTGTCATGTTGCTGTTGTGTCATTTTGTAAATTGTGCCACTAAAGAAATAAATCTATATTATCTCATATACAGTTAGTCAGTGTTTTTTCAAGTGCTGCAGGTACTCATAATGTATAGAAATTGTGCATATAGTGATGGTTTCACTATGACTTTTTTTTTACCCAACCACCTGCTCTCAAACTCAGTTCATTGTAAAACCATATGCCTAGTATCTCAGTTATATATATTTATATATTTCCTTGGTAGTAAAAAAAAAAAAAAAACATGGTGGCACTTTGTCACATAAAGCTTTTTTTTTGCTACCACCCCATCATACAGGTCAGCTTTGTGTAAAGACTGTGACATAAATCCCTCATGCTTAGAACAACCAATTTTAGCCAGACTTAAATTCTTCAAAAAAAGTAAGTACTTTAAAATTGCCATTTGATTGATTTCAGAATCAATATCCTCTTGGCTTGGCCATGCAGTTTGAAAGGACAGCTCTAGCTTAACAAAGCATAGATGATGCCATAGGTTATCCATTTTTATTTAATGCCTCAAAAGTACTCAGAAGGAAAATTAAATCCTTTTGAAATCTTTTTGTATCCTTCCATAAACATGTGTATTTTGCTGGTTTTCCCCAGAGCCTAGTTAAAAGCACATTTTTTCTAGCCCTTTAGTAATAGTATTGGAACATCCGATGAGCAGCCAGATCCACATCAAAGTAGACCTAACCTTTGCAGGATGTTGTGGTAAATTTCACAACTTTTTTGTAAACTGTATGGAATGTCGAACTTAATCTTCCTGATATTATATAATCAAACATAGAGAGGTCTTAGAGTGTAGGAACAATGTTCCACTACAGTATACAATTTTTAGCACATAAAAATACAGCTTGAAGCTGGGATAAAATGTTTTATATATTTTAATACGATGACAATAAGCTTCATAACAAATGCATAGAGTCCCAATGTAATATTCAGTGTGTTGTTCACCTATTTAAAAACACATTTCAAAAGCCAGAGATGAGGAATGGCCCATTTTGTAACACTGGCTGGATTTGCATCGTCACAACTTTAAAGAATGTATGAATAAATGAATATTGATTTAGACTTCATACTTTCTGACAGCATCCATCACACAAGGGTATAATGTAGCCTATCCTCACATCTTATGTAGTTACATAAAATTGGACATGTATGAATTGACACACCACCATCCTTTATGCGTGTCTCTGCCTTGTCACACTGTTGCCATGTTACCCTGAGGGATCAATCACCTCTTCTCTTACCTTAGTCTCATCTTAGTGAACACATCTGTAATTATTAAGTCTTTATATTAAGTTATTTTTTCTTTTGCTTTGTTGCAGCATTGCTGCATGCTGTAGGTCTTGTGATGTATTTAATGAAGTTGACTTTATATCTTGTTTTTTGTTCTCACAGGCATGTTCTGCACAGAAGAGAACAGAAGCCCCTGTGATTCATATCCTTGTAGGAATGGTGGCACATGTGAGGAAAGTGGTGAGAAATTTATTTGCATGTGCCCAGAAGGCTTTTCTGGCTCTTTTTGCGACATAAAGTTGGACGACAACAACCTGACACTTACCTATCTACAAAGGCAGAGAGCATATGCCTTTAAAAAAAGTGTAAGAATCTACTTCCTAAGATATAATTTCCTAGTTAGATCATCGTGTAACATTTTAATGTAATTAGTAATATGCAAGAGTTGCATATGCACTCACCAAGCAGTTTATTGCATAACATCTTTGCAACTAACTTGTGATATTCTGAGCTGTTGCAGTCAAAAAATATATGTTTTTTTAGTGGATTATCCGTACGATCAGCTGTTATTCAAATATTCAAAGCAGTACATTTACAGTAACACCAACAATAATGACACAATTAATCACAGATTTTAATCACATTTTATTTTGATAATTCACAGATGTGAACATTATCTGAGCTTATGTGATTTTATTCTATTTATTCTATTGTTTATATATTTAAGGCTTCATAAACCATTCCCACAAGCTTACTAACCATTCCGAACATTCATATAAATACTTAATATGCCCTTAAACACTTTCTACACTCTTATACTGAATGCAAAATCATGCAATATGGCGAAAACTCAGATACAAAATTTCTCTCTCTCTCTCTCTCTCTTTCCCTCTCTCTACTGCTCTCTCTCTCTCTCTCTCCCTCTCTCTCTTTCTTTATCTCTCTCTCTATATATGGAACCAGTTTGGAAATTGTCCAGAACCATTTCAATTTATTGTTCTTTGAAATCATTTTGTGAATCTGTCCTTTTTGCTGCATTTAACTAATTAAGTGAACATGTCAGTTCTCACATATTTAAAAGGTGACAGATATTTGTGCTATGGAAAGACATATTTTAATGCAAAGCTGTCTGTAGAATATATATCATTAAGGGGTCTCCAACAATGTTAGATAGGAGATAGTTTTCCAATTTTCAATGGAAATAGATTAATATACAGCAGGACAGTAATAGACCAATTACCTTGGGTGCCCTTCATTGTCTTCATTATATTAGCCACATGAGCACAGTCATGAATCCCATGAGGCCTTTCAGTCACTTAAAAGCATGGACAGTAAACCTCAACTGTTCAGATCCCCTTATTGCACACACACACACACCTACACACACACACATGCACATACCCACATAAAATTGTAAATTGATCTGTTTTACATTGATTAGCCCTGTGGCAGTTTCTAAGGAAGCTCATCTGTATGAAAATGGAATAATCCTTTGCCTGTCGCAAATATGCTAAGTCCAGTTGAAATAGGCAGCTCGATATTTCTCTCATCTGCTGTTGTGGACCTATTATATTGCTCATCTTTGAAGATCCAAGTCTGAAAATAGTATTGATGTCAGGATCAGTTAAACAGAGTGTGGAGAGCACAGATGGCTAATCTACCTTTCACATACCCTGTGTTTCTGAAGGCTGCCTCACTAGCTGTTCTTCCTGTGTGTTTAAAGCAATATCTCACTTATGGTACTGATAGAAGCTGTCAAAATGCTGGTTACTTTGGATACATTCGTCCGATATAAGGTATGTTTATCAAAGCTAATAATCTTTCAGTCCCAGTATAGCCAAAATCCTATAGCTACATCCGGCATACAACCTGTTTAGGTATATGCACCTTATACTAAACAAAATCAACACACAAAATGTACTAGTTATTCATGTTTCATAAAGTGGACAGTAATGAAACACCTTCAAGAAGCAGCGTGTATTAGTGTGACAGTAAGAATAAAAGAGCATGGCATGAGCACACAGACAAAATGATCTCATCTCATCATTTTTTTAATTTTATTTAATTAATTGATTAATTTTTTACTCAAGTTCAAGTTATTTATTTATATAGCGCTTTTTACAACAGTACATTGTCACAAAGCAGCTTTACAGAATGAAAAGCCTTTAAACCCCCAAAGAGGAACAGTTGTGGGGTATGTTTGTGGAAACATTTAGAATGCTAACATGTACTCGACAGAATCATCCACATGTGCCAATAACCAGAGCTAATTAAAAACCCAACGTTTAATCTCCACTGCTTTAAAGCAGCCTAAAATCAGAGAGGTTCAAAACCAATACTGAAGCAATTGGCATGTACAGTAATCCTTCCATCAAAATCCGCGAAGTAGCAGCATTATATTTATTTTATTATTTATATATTTTTAAGTCTTCATAAACCCTTCCCAATCTCTTATTAACTTTTCCCACACTCTTATAAACACTTCATATGATCTTAAACACTCTAGTCTATACTATTACTAGACTACTAGTCTAGTCTATTTCTATACTCTTAACCCAACAGAATTTTACAACATATAGTGCACAATTCCTGCAACAATGTGAAAACTCTGATACAGACTTCTACATATTAACCAAAAAAAAAAAAAAAAAAGATCTTCGACACGCTGTAGTGCATATATTTATATGCAGTAGTGGAGGACCCTGGAGAGTTTTTGTTGTGCACTAACCCACAATTATGCTGGGACAATAAAAGCCCTCCCCAAATTGTTTTCACAAAGTTGGAAGCATATAAGTGGCGGTTCAAAATGCAATGTGAAATGCTTTTATTTTATACAGCAGTATAAATTCAATGATTAAGAGATGTGAACCAATAGTACAGTCATATAGTGTATTTATTCAATATGTATGTTTAGAAATAATCACAATGAAATTGCTTCAGTTTGACTTCTAACACCAAAGGTTGCTAACTGTTAGAAGAGCCACGTCCTAATCATTTATTCCCATGTCATTGGTGCGGATATAGACATCCACCCACTTGTTTTTCTTTATGGTTCATGTAGACCAACTTCTGATAATGAACTCTATACGCACTGCTGATTTACTTCAAGGTGGCAGAAAATAGTTATGAGTTTAAATGAACCATGAAGAACATGATAGTCACAGTTTTTTTTCTTTTTCTCCCCTATTTACTCTCAACAGCTTCTCATGTTGAGTTGGCTGGAAGGAGCTGTGTAGTGAGAATCTTTACCTGCACTGATACCCTTCATAGTGCAAATCAATTTTATTTTATTTCTACATTTGATTTGTTTATACCATTGTATTTGCAAACCTGGAAATCAGCAAACCTGCATGACAATTTATGTTTAAAAAAAAATCTTGTCCAAGTAAGATTTTGTCAGATTTAGCATTTGGCACATTCCAGATGCTCATTGGAGGACTTGATGGATGGATAGATAGTCATACTCATTCAAAAAGGAAAATTCAAGGCAACTAGCACAAGGAAATACTTTTTTATAGTGGAAATATAAAAAAGACTAAATATCTGATACAATATAAAAAAATAAAAGTAAAAATATTAAAAGTAAAAAGTAGAAATATACATTTAAAATTTAGAATATCAAAACTAAAATATAGAATAAATATCTGATGGTGTATAATAATGTCTATAAAAGCTGTGAAATTAATTATTTAATAAAACTCTAGACTTGTTGGCTTATGTTACTGAGTAGATCATAAATGAAGTGTTTGAACTACATTTTAACACTTTTCAATGCCACCACTTATTGTGTGACCAGTTCAGATCTGATGGAACAAAAGATTTTATGAAAGGATGTTTTTGAAAAGTGGTCTATTACAGTGAAACACCATAAATGACTGTATTTTTCACAGCCATTCACAGTCTTCTGTAAAAGCATGACTTTATTGGTTACATTTGTAAAATATTTAGTTTCACCTTTTAGGATGGACAATGGGGACAGAAAGTAGCCAGAAGTGTTCAGCTTCAAAAATAGTGTTTTTCTATTTAATTTGTAAACAACTGTAAATTTATGTAAGATTGTGAACATGTACCAAACTGTGTTAAAACAGCTAATTTGGCTCATTTATTGTGGCTATATTGTAGAAATAATTTTGTTTGACAATAGGCATATAGTTTTAAGTTTACCAGCATTAATTGATATTTTAATCGGTACATCAATTATGACTGCCACATTAAGTCTAACTCAACTTTGCCTGGCAGCATTTTAGACCTTGTTGCTTACTTATTCATTTTCCTTTGTTTGTCTTGAGGGTAGAATTCAACATGTGTGTGTTCAGGTTCCAGGGAGCTAGAAGCTCAGTGCATGTTATCGTCCTGTTTAAATTATGCGATATGTCTAGCTAGAGGAGGACTCTATTACTGCAGGTAAGCTGACTGCACTGTGCTGTAGACATTACTGCAGACTGATTACATTGCAATTCAGTATTATTATTTATCTTCCTCGTGGTTTTGTCTTTTATTTGTCATGGTATTTCAGTATATTTATATTTGTACCAACTCTTTTCTCAGTTGCATTATGTCGATTTCTGTCTTCTAATAAGCACTCGAAATGGACCAGAGTTCAGGTTTTTATTACACTTTGCAATATGGAGGTTTTGTTCCTACTACATGACAGTGTTGAAATTGTTTTTTACTGACAGCGGAGAGAAAAGAGTGACAAATAATCAGTCATTATGAGCTCTTGTTTAGCCTGGCTGTTTCTGAGGGGCTTTTTAGAGCTATTGCCTCACTTTTCTCGCTGTATATCTCTGTGGGCAATAATGGCAGACGTCACTTGAGTCAATAAATTCAGACAGGCTCTCAGCCTAAACAATTGGAAGACTTTTTAATTCACTGTTTTCTCTAAGTGAGAAAAGAAATGACTGGAGAATTAATGAAGCTGTGTTGTGGGTGGGTTTTGTTTGTGTGTGTGAGCATGTGCGCATGCATGCATGTGAGTGTGCTGAGAGATCTGACAGAATGAGAGACTGGAGAAAAATAAAGATTTCAAAGCCACAAAAACAGATCTGACTGGAAAAATGTTTAGAATATAATAATAATACAGTCTTCATTTATTTGCTATTAGGAATATAATTCACATTTCTCTGATTATTTATATTCTATCCGTATTACTTTATATAGTACAAATAATTTAATATTTTCACACTTGCTTATCCAAGAGAGGAATGTTTTGGACGCTTGGCAGATAAACCCAGGACAGGGTACAAATCTTTATATGGGTACTTTCTTGCTCATAAAAAAAAAAAAAAAAAAAAAAAAACACACAATATATGGGGGCAATATAGAGCAGCCAATTCACCTTGAATCCATGTTTTTGAACTGTGAGTGGAACCCAGAGAAAACCCTTTATTTACATTTTTTATTATCGTTTTTTTAATCAAAACCCTAAGAAAGATGAACAATGTTTAATTAAAACATAATGCCATGTTCATGACGTAAATCTAACCTTAAGGTTTGAAAACCATGAATCTGTTTTCCTGCATTTCAAATTAAACGTACATGTGTTAGAGCTGTGATGTCATCGGAGTAGGGAAAAATCTAGTATGGAATAATTGATCCTTATGAAGGCAAGTATAGCAAAAACAGCTGTTGTATTAATACTGACACTTTTAGAGCACCATACTATAAATTTAAGTTGTCAGAACAGTCATTAGTTACACAGATACATTTATTTTAGGTGACTAAGTGGTAAATTGTGTATAGCACGGTCACTTCACAGTTCTTTCAGTATAGAGTTTATATGTTTCCCTGTGTATGTATTTCTTTCTGTTTTTCTCCCACAGACCATAATTAGGTTAACTCATTTGTGGCTCTTATTCAGATAAGTGGATGAATAAATAAATCAATAAAAAGAAAATTTATAATGATTCATTAAATAGGATTTAAACCATTTAAATGTGAATTACCAACTTTTATTAAAACTTAGGAGTTTTGATTTGTTTGATATATATATATACCTTTGTTATCCATAGTTATTTATTCCACAGTTGTTATCCACGGACAAAGGGCGACCATGAAAACCCAGATCAGAATTCGAACCTGGCATGCATCTTACCAAGACATTTTGTTTCAATTTTAGAATTGGTTATAATGGTAAAAACGCTCTGTTGATGTGATTGTAAAGAAGGAAGGCACTGTTAGTAAAGTGTGCATCATCACGCATTTGATTTTAAATTATGACAATGGTAAACAGCTGAGAGCAAAATTATTTAAAAAAAGCAGAAGCAGAAATTGCAATTACATTTGGGTAATTATCCAAGTTTGGGTGGCCTAACATTTAATACAACCCACCTGCAGTCATTTAACTAACTGAGCCTATACTTTATTATTAGCAGCATTATAAACGATAAGCTAATTTGTGTGGCAATGGGACATTAACTTCAAGTGACTGAAGTTTCTGCCTCAATATCAGATTAAGATAGTAACCAGTATTTTAATATAGCTTAATATTAATACCACTATCTTCACAAATGTGCATTTAAAGACATTTAATGCTTAACATACAATAACTCAACCACATATTTTGAGAAGCTCATAGTTACTAGGCAACATATTTGCAACCCTCTAATCATGTGTAGCAATGAGTCCACCTTTTAAAAATCTATAGCTATGTAAACTTAACATTCATAGGTTTATATAGTACAAACTTCCAAATTTTTCTTTATAATATTATTTATAATATCTGGATTCTGTGGTTCTGTCCATGTTTTACCATTGATGCTGGCCTAAATCATGCTCATTAATTAACTATTGTTTTTTATTAATTATAAAAATTTGATTGCAGAACTAATGTTTGGAATTTTACCCTTAACTTGGTAACCATTTCATCACTTGAACCAAGCTTCATTCTTCATATGTTGCAATAGCATTGCTTCATTGACACAGTGTGTGCTTGACTGACCTGTATGCACTCCAGATTTGTCTTGTATTAAAAATGTATGCCATATCACGAAGTGGAGTAACTGTGACCAGGGACTTGTGAGCAAGTGAAGTCTAGTTTCAGGCAAGAATGGGCAAAAACTCCACTTTAAAATAAGTATGCTTAGAGCCAAAATAAAAATGTTTCAATGAAAAGGAGCAGTGATGTAACATTGGCGACATTGGTCCTATTGGCAATGTGTTTAGCAACTGGCACCATAAGCAGATGTTTAAAGTGCATGTTAGGCCAAATTATATTTTATACAGTATATCGTTTTCCTAGTTTGTTTTTGAATGTAGAATAAGTAGCTTGTCTGGACCGCCCATTCAGGAGTATAATGACTAATTACACGCACATTAAATATTCAGTTATTTAATTTCTTTAAGCTGCCCAGCAATAGATTGGCGCCCTGTCCTGGGTGTATCTGCCCAGCGCCCGAAACGTTCTCCCCTGTATGGGCATGGGGAACCCCACCGCGACCCTAATATAGGATAAAAGCGGAAGATAATGAATGAATGAATAATTTTTTTAAGCTTAAATTTTACTCGTGTATTTCATGTAGGTCTTCAGAATTGTGCTGCAGTTTGCATTTAATTTGCACAATTACTTAATCAGAACCTTATGCTTCACTTTTATTTTGATTCACCATCAACTTAAATGAGTCAGATGATTATCCTTTCATTCAGTGTAAATTATGCTGTAATGCTTGTCATTGTAATTTTATTTCCATATTTCGTAAATGATATCTCAGCCATGTATTTTAGCATTCCTCTCCATCAGGTTTAATTTGAGAAGTCTCTTGACTCACTGGCATGACTCTCGGCTGCTGATGGGATAGATTTTAATTAATGTCAGCCGAAATCCAATCACTGATGTAGTCCAGTGCAAGTGAATCGCATTACTTATTTTTTCATCCTCAGGCACAAATGAGGTCATAAAGCCCCTTAAAGTACTGATGTTTTGCACCTGTCTTTAGATTGGTGACTTGTTTAAGGGTAACACATTCATTTTCTCTTTTTAGATATTGAACCTAAAACTAAAGCTTTCTGTTTTTTTTATTATTTAAATTTGATATAGTTACATTAGTATTGTGATGTTTGCTTTTGTTTTGTAGATTTTTTTTTTGTGCAAATCAGGATGTTATCATTTTAACATTTAAAAAATAAATAAATCTTTAAATGACACATAGCTTCAACACCATGTGATAAGAAAGGGGCATTATATAGAAATTGTAGCAATCAGGAGTTAAAGCTACAAATCAGAAGAACTGTGTTATTACCTTTTTTTACCTTGTTATTAACTCAACATCACAGTATGTACTCGAAATTCCAGACAAATGGTTTGTTCAGTGGATAGCTATATTACCTTAAAAGTACTTTTTTTTTTAACAGTCTAGATTCCATCTGTGTGGTTTGTATGTTTGTTCTGTGTCTGCGTGGGTTTTTTTTTCCACAGTCCAGCTGTAAGTACATGTAATAGTAATCTTTTTTAGCTAAGCTTTTATAAACACCCTGCCTTTTGAAGATCTAAAAAATGAACTGGGAGGTTATAGTGTCTAATAGTTCCTGCAATTTAATAGTGCCTCTGTGTCCTTGGTTTGATGGGAGAATTTAGACAATATGACAACATGGGTTGTGTGATCTACCCACTCCGGTGCTTAAATGGAGCCACATGTCTTAGCATGAGTCAGCTGACTGCATTTCAACATTCACATGTTCCCCTGAATACACAGGTATAATATGTACTTTTTTGTAATGAAATTAAAAATTTATATACTTGCAATTGTTATTTGAAGTGAGGGTGATTATTATAAAAATAATCACCCTCAATATAATATAATATAATAAAAATAATGTGGCGTAACAGAATAATATTTGAGTATGTATTACATATACAGTATATACAACATATTTTCAAAAGGTTTTGGAACCAACTTTTGAAATATATCCCATTGCATTATGAATATAAAATTTAACACAAGTCATGCATTTTGGAGAATGTATATGCTACAAACAGCTTGGGGAAGGTTTTTATCTTTTCCAGCTTGACCAGCCTGACACCTTTTTGGGATGAACTACTTTAGATAAAAGTTTATGCAATTCAATTCATAGTAAATATATATCCATTTTTTATGTACACAAGCATTTGTTTATTGTAATGCGCACTATAATAATTATGTAAGCATATGAGTAAATCATTAAATAGGCTGTGGTTTACAATCAAATAGTTTAAATAAATCAGGCCAATGAAAAATCTTTTTGAAATGTTTTGGAATGTATAACATTTTATACAAAATTTAATATTTTAGTTTATGAATATCAATTTTAGTATTGTAAATTATCATATTATTATCATTGTGTGGACTTGGTGCACATGGTGCATGTGTAACAGAGAAACCAGGCCTCTATTGCCTTATGCCAATGCTTTCCCGTTACTCCTCTTTGCACTTGTCTTTTTCTGAATGGATTACTCTAATTCATTTCATTAGAACAGATCAGTCCAGGGAAACAGAGCAATCTGCTTCAAAAATAAATGAAACACATTGCACTATTGTGTAAAGCTTAAAAAAACTAAATTATTATTATTATTATTATTATTATTATGTTATTACATGTTTCCAGACCACAATCTGTTTTTGCTATCGGATGGTTTCTGAAAATGTCTTGTGCTGCTTTGTAGCACTTGCCATTTGTTTAGTCCAAGCCTGAAATCTCTGTTGCTGCAGTGATGGCACACTCACTGTTTGGCAGATGCAAGTACCTGATGAAATTCATCACATTTTGGCATCTTGAAAGTCTTGTGGCTGATATGCAGACCATCTGAGGAATTAGTTTTTAATGTCATATCTCCCGGCTCTACTTGTTTTTGCTCAGCATTTGGTCTTCAGATACATGAGTGTCATGTTGTGCGGAAGAAGACCTTCTGCAAATATTAATACATCTTTAAAAAATGTATTATTCTTCATTCATTCATTCATTATCTCCCGCTTTATCCTCTATTAG
This sequence comes from Corydoras sp. C115, assembly GCA_019802505.1. Lineage (NCBI taxonomy): Eukaryota > Metazoa > Chordata > Actinopteri > Siluriformes > Callichthyidae > Corydoras > Corydoras sp. C115. The sequence continues at coordinate 1,216,651 of JAFMOC010000038.1, read as the reverse complement.
GGTCGCGGTGGGGTTCCCCATGCCCATCCAGGGGAGAACATCTCAGGCGCTGGGCAGATAGACCCAGGACAGGGCGCCGATCCATCGCTGGGCACACACTCACTCACACAGACACACTCTATATGGGGCAATTTTTGAGAATTCAATTGACTTGATCCATGTTTTTAGACTGTGGGAGGAAACCGGAGAACCCGGAGGAAACCCACGCGGACACGGGGAGGACATGGAAACTCCACCCAGATGGGGATTCGAACCGGGAATCCCTAGCGCTGAGAGGCGAACGTGCTAACCACTAAGCCACCGTGCCGCCTGTATTATTCTGAAAATAAAAAAAAATAAGTATAGAAAAAATTACAGATCAAAAAGATGCTAAAGGCATAGAATTATTATATAAGACTGAAAAATCAGAGTAATTTATATAGGTTTGTACACTTGTAATCCCATTAATGGCAAAATACATACCAACATACAGTATGTAAATGAGACAGTAATTCAATTTTAAAATATGTTTTATAAAGTACTATTGAAAGATAAAAGAATCCATGAAAACAAGAATATAATTTATTTATAATATATTTATTTTAATTAATTTATTTTTTTAAGATATTCTGGTCTATTTAATTATACACATAGAATATTTTAGAATACTGTTCTGGGGCTTTATTTAAGATGGATGTTCTAATCACAGTAAAAACTAATCAAATTAGCAATGTGTTTTTCATATACAACTTAAAACATTGATTTTTTTTTAGGGTTAAAGAAATGAGTGAAGCCTAAGATGTGTAACAATTGAGCTCATTGTTGTTGGCTAAGGATGAATTCTACTATAAATGGGTTTGACATTTTCTGGATGTAAACAGAGATTGGAATCATATCAACCATTTTTATCAGAGTTTGTTCATGGCAGTGGTTGTCTTGGATCAGCTTTTTGGATTGCAGTAAGGAGCTAATTTCTGCCTGGAAAAGGTTTCCCTACATGGCTTCTGACTGCTGTAATGATATATGATTAATATATTTGGATGTCTTTTATACACTATTTTATGTAGAATGTTATTTTTATTGTGATTATAATTGTTCATTCTTTTGAACAGATCTGTTCAATTTTCAAATATCTTGTTAATAATTATAATAATTATGCTAGGACTGAAACCTGTATAGTACAAATGTTAATTAAAAAAGGAGAAACATTTTTAGTTGTGTTTTCTCCTTACTCCCAGTGTGATTTAAATAACTAAGAAGTGACAATCAGTATTTGCATGCTGTGCTACATCCATACCTTCCATGCATATATTTTAAGAGTACAAATAAATAAGGGTAAAGTGTGTTCATAGACTCAGGTTTAAATCCTGTGATCCCTATTAAATATCATATGATTATTATTACCTGAAAATATTTAAATATGCTTCAAAGTGACACCTACAAAATTAAGGCATGTGTGTTAAAATAGAAATATACAAATTCTATTAGATTTAAATCCATTTTTTCTTTCATTTGCTAGTCCACAGGCTCTATTTTAGTCCTGGTTTGGTGTGGTTATAGTAAGAGGCTTATTTGTGAATGTTAAATTGGTATAAGCATTCAGATAACTAATGTCTAATGTAAAAACAAGTAAAATTGTAAATTAAAATGTCATGCATACAAATAATGTTATTAAATAAATAGTGAATTCGTAATAATAGAAAAACTTAATTAAAATGTATGGTATAAACTTTGTTAATTAATCATTACATTATTTAACTAATGAATAGAACTAATTCATTCTGAAGCCTATGAATGTAATGTCAGTCTTTATATAACCTATATTTTGTAGTCAATACATAACCAATCAATGTATAATTAGATAATAATTAACTAAAACTTATACTGTATAAGTATATACACATAACCTTGAGAGGAAGTGTATTGCCATGGTTTCATCAGTGTGAGTAAAAATACTTTTTGAAAATCTTTAAAATCATTTTTTTATTTCTTTACTTTTTCCAAATAGGCCTTTAGTAATCCCAGTAATTAAGTCTAAACCTCACACAGAGATTTTCTTTTCATATGTCTAGCTAGTCCTATCTGTTAAATAACTCTCTTGGTAGCTGTCAGGTTCATAGTGGGTTGACATCACACATCACCAGCTGAAATGTTAACTTTCTTGTTTATAATTCTCTTGATCATTGGGGTAATTAACAAGTATATGTGGCTCTGCCACTGAAGTGTGTCAGTTTTCTGAAGTTCAGGTCGAGCTGATTTGTTCAAAGACTGTTCTGATATCATGGCCTGAAATAACTTTTATTAAATGACATACCGACTGGATAAATATACAAGTTAAAATGGCAAGACAAAGAGTATTAGATATTTCTCATGCAAACTACCACCAGCTCATTAGACGTTAGATTTCATTTTGAATATTTTATAAAGTCAGATCTTCCTGATATCTTGCTTTATTTAATAGGATGTTTTGACTCCAACTGTGATGTGAATTTAAACACATGTTCACTGCTGAACATCACATGTCGTGCAGGGATGCAGTGTGTAAACACACTTAAGATCCTGCACTATATATGTCTCAGGTCATGTCCTCATGACATACAGGTTAGTAGACTCTTTATCTCTAAGATAACAGATTGCAGTGATGTATTGATCTTGGTGTTGTGCTAATTGCCTCTCAAAATGCCATTACCATTAGCTTTTGTCAGCATTGGTGTTTCACATGCAAATGTGCCTATCAAGAGATTGTCTTAAATTCTTGCCTGCACTCATATTAGACAAATGGGGAAAAAAATATTGTGTAGAGTAGAACACTTTGCATTATCGTATACACACACCGTTTAATTTTGGCTTCCTGGGAAACTTGGTTGTTATGCTTTTAATACCAAGTCATACATGATTTGTATGTCAGTGCTCTGTAGTAGTTCAAACGCCATGAGTATAAGCTGGTAGTTCTACAATGAATCACACTTTCAAACTGTGCTATTTAATAATGTGATGTTTTGATTTTGAAATGAAGCTCTTTAGCCATGAAGAGTCCCCAATAGTTTACAGAATGGTATTACAATAGGTGCAGGATTAAAATGACCCATTCTCAGTTAAAGCACCATGTTCCAGGTGAATTGTTAGCTGTCTGCTTAATTTTTTATCGAAGCCAATAAGCTATACTAAAAAATTACAGAATTTGCCATGTCAGTTTTGACTGGAGTGGTGTCTAACACATCACAAAATTGGTGTAGATTACTCAACAACATCTTGGACTGGAAAATGACAATTTTTAGGACCGGAATAAATCATTAGCAGATGTACCGCATATATAGTTGTGTTTTTAGCATAACCCATTTAGTCCTGCGCTGAATTCACTCTTCCTAGTGTTCAATGTAATACAAAATAACTTTCTCAAACCAACCCAGATTGTGCTTTTTATAGATGCATCCAGATCTGTCCAGTTCAGTAGCTTAACTGTCTCAATCTGTCTGCTTTCAACATAATGGTTTATGCAGTTATCCTGCAGGAAAAAAGTGTACTGAACAGTTCTGGATTAATAGAAGAGGTAAAAATCCAAAACATTTTTAAAATTCTTTAATAAAACCTGTTTAAGGTACCTGAGTTCATCAATTAATTTATTATGAACATTCAATGACTTAGAGGACTGCTCAGGCAGATTTGATGTCTAATATTACTGTTCTATAAAATACATTTTGTTAGGCTCTGGTGTGTTTTACTGTGACAGCATCTAACATAAGTGTATTATTGTTTATTAGATTCATTTATTTTTACTGCAGAAACAACATTTTTTTTTTATCAGAAAGCCTCTCCTGGAGAAAATATGATATTATAGCAGCAGGTGGCTTAAATCCACAGTAAATCTGTGTTGTTTTTGGAGATAAGATCACCAACAAGATGTTTGCTGTATTAATATGAAATTTGGAATATGGACTGAGATTTTGCTTTTCTTATGATTAGAATCAAAAATGTTACACACTTATATGTAATTTTAAAGCAGATGTTTGACCAAATTATGCTTGCAACATAAAGTACAGCTGTTTAGTATGTTCAGTTTAGTACAATAGGTAACATTCATATTTTTTTCCTTGACAGCCATGTGGCAAAGGAGGACTTTGTTTTCTCAGCAGTACTGGTAGTTACAGCTGTGTATGCACACCTGGGTGGACTGGACCAGACTGCTTGGTCAACATTAATGAATGTGAGCAACATTGCTGTCAAAATGGAGCCACATGTGTGGATAAAGTCGGTGGGTACAGGTAAGTGTGTGTATAACATGTAAACCAAAATCTGTTTACACACTCACATGGGGAACTTCAAGGAATTGTAAGGACTGGAGGCTGTGAGCCACAATGTAACCCTTTCTGTTTTAAAGTCAAATCATGTTGTATGGTTATAGTTATTAAGCTATGGTAGGGGTTAGGTTATCGTTACGTCACTACGAAGTAAATGGAAGTATTTCCTCCCACAGTCCAAAAACATGGATCAAGTCAATTGAGTTCTCCAAATTGCCCCATATAGTGTGTGTATGTATGCGTGTCTGTGTGAGTGTGTGCCCAGTGATAGATTGGCGTCCTGTCCTGGGTGTATCTGCCCAGCGCCCGAAATGTTCTCCCCTGGATGGGCATGGGGAACCCCCCAGCGACCCAAATATAGGATAAAGCGGAAGATAATGAATGAATGAAAAGCTTAGGTACATTATTATTTGCCTATTAACTCCAACTTTTTATTAAAATTAAATCTCAACATTAAGTCTCAACATGAAACAAACAAAAACAAAAAAAAAACCCATGTGCATATTTTAAGTCTATAGAAGAAATTAGTATATTTAAATTGGAAACTAAAACCAATAAATCAGTCATATGCCTTGTATGCAAAGCCAGGCAATGCCCACAGGTCATTTAACAATAAAATGTACAGTGAAAAGTATTACTAGGTATAGTAATTTAACTGAAATACAGTGTGTATGTACTGTTAATAAAAACGAAATATCTTATGAATGTAATATTTTATATTATATTTTTTATTAATGTGTTTTGTTTTAATTGGTAGTTGTCAGTGTGACCAGGGGTATCATGGGACCTACTGTGAACTTGACTGCAAAATTGAAAAAGATAAATGTGAAGATTCTTCGTGTATTAATGGAGCCACCTGTATGGATTTAGTTGGCAGTTACTGGTGCCTCTGTCCATCTGGTTTTGTAGGTGAGTAATAAAAATCAGAGTTTCATTATCAGATGATGAAACCAAAAATCAATGGTTGTATCTTAATGATGGTACTGTTACTGTAGTCATGGAGCAGTTGTAGGCTTGTGGTTAAGGGACCAGCCTTGTGACATGAAGGTCCCTGGTTTGATTTCCGGTCCCATCAAGTACTATGGCTGAAGTGCCCTTGGGCAAAGCACCTAATTGTTCGCTGGACATAGCATATAAGGCTGCTCACTGCACTCACTGTGTATCACTGCACAAGTCGGTTAAATGGGGAGGACAAATTCCCTGTAAGCACAGTCCTGTTGAAACACCGTAATCTTGTTGATTTGTTTGTTTATTGGCGCTTAGAAATATTTATTGTACACAAAACAAATTGACTCCTAAAACCTCAGCATTATTTAGATTGTCTAAAATAAGTTTAGATTAAAAGTACTAATTGCATTTCTTAATGCAGCAGTGAACTGTGTTAAGCAATACAAAATGTACTAAGTTCATCAGAGCGATATATTAATTACAGAAACATGCAAATCAAGAAATTTAATTGGTGAGCCTTAGGGTCCCTAACATTCAAAAATTTTCTAAACTTGCATCAAGGGAATTAGTTTGCTATAGTTGTAGTGTAGTTGATAAAAAATTTTGCATTCTCCTCAATCTTGCATTAGGGTAATGAAAAAACAAATGTATTTACCACAGTCTTTAAATTATTTGCAATGATGCAATTTGTTCTTCATCATAGACATACTATCTCATAGAATTAGCATTAATGTCATGAGTTTCTTATTTCCCCCTTCAGGTTGGCCATGTCCTGATAAAGCTAATGATTGCTGGTCTAGGCCTTGCCTTAATGGAGGTTCCTGTGTAGCTTTGAACAGTGGCTACATGTGTATTTGTTCAGCTGGTAAGTCAAATTCATATTCCTTTACACAAGTTAAACATATACAATATATGTTATTATACAAACTTAACTTTATACATTATTTAATATTCAAGCATTCCATATCATTAAAATTCATATAGAGATATTTATATTTGTGTTCCAAAAGGTATTTTTGTTTTCCTCAGGGTGAGATTAAAAAAATGCATCATCTCATCAGTGTAAATTTCCCTGTGTTTGTTAAAAGCACTTTGTAAAATCTGATATTGAAAGGAAACAGGTGACCTCTGTCAGGCTATCTTTTGTTGCTAGTGTGATGTCAGTGGCTGATAAGATTTTGGGTTTGGTATGTGATTATTATCTTGGTAGGTAACAAATTTATCAGCAGAGGGTGAGTTTCATTTTGCTGCTCACAGTCTCTTCCATTTATATTTCATAAAAAAAGCATTAATCTTTAATATTTTTATCATTTGCTGATTAAGACAATTAAAGTTATTTAATTGGTTATCATTAAAGATTTTATTAAAGGTATAAAATATTTTTGACAAATAATTATTATAAATTGAATTGTATTGTGGATTATGGTCGCTGTATGGTCCTGTATATAATTTAACCGGAGAATACTGCTATTTAGTTGTTACACTTTGTGTTTATCTGAGCAATTAGGAAACAGAATATAGCAGTGATATACAACAAAAATTTTGCTGACTTACACAACTTTAAAAGTTCTACAGGGATAAATCTAAATTGTTAAAATTATAATCATTTTATAAATATCTTGGTAATAAATTTTAGCTTCAAAGCAACCAGATGTTAAAATTCCATTTGTATGAAGACTTGTTTACTCATGTTTAACCCCCAAAACCTTAAGGTTGGTTTGAGTGGCCATCATCCATTATAACCGACACATACACAAGGTTGTGGGATTAAAATATTTCCCAAACTTCTATATATATACAATCTAGAATTTGGCACGATGCCAAAAGAAAGCATTCTTCCTCAAAGATCAATAAACTTAAGCACATACAGTTTGCCAGATCAGATGCCACAGGAGTTTGTGTTTAGAGGAGATTAAAATGGAGCTATTTGATAACAAACAGCAGAGTTGATTTTGGCTCCAACAGAACAGAATTTGAGAGGAAAAATGTTTTATCTCCATTGTGAAGCACTATGGTGGCAGAAGAGCAGGTTTACTTAGACCCTGAATATGTGGTATTGCGTATTAGTGTATACAGTCTTTTATAAATGTTTGAGCATCTCTCATCACATTCCATGTTAATATTTTAGAAATAATAAATATAAATTAGGTGTACAGTATAATTTTAAAAAATGACTAGCTTATATAGTCTGTAAGGTTCTGGTGTTGCATTAACCCTAAAGAAACTTTATAAATGCTTACAATTAAAAGAATTGCTATGAACTGTTCTGACTTTTTCAACTATTGGCAAGTGTTAAGCATTAAGTATTAATCTCAAATATTAAGCAATGAAGTGTATGTCCTCATATGTTATGTTTCTTTCATATGCACATTTTATTAAACCACAGTGATCATAGTAGCTGAGGAAAGTTTAAAGCCTTTTTATTGTCCATCATTTATTGTCACTCTTAATTTATTTTCCATGTGAACTGCATCTTTCATGCAGCACTAAGATAATTGTATTTGGCAGATAGCAGAAGACATTTGTGCCCACATATGATTGTTTAATACATTATTAAGATTTGTGTTGAGCCTGTTTAGTGAGAATGGCATAAATGCTACACTATTGCCACAAGTATGCTTTAGTTCCTTTTTGGGTACTGTAAGTAATTTCCAGCCTTGGATTGGGTCAGCAACTCCCATTTGGCTAAGGCTGCACAGTAAGTATGACATTCCTTCATGCAACATTAACCTCCATGTGAACTGCATGTACAATTAGTTATTAAATACTGCTTCTAAGATTTGGCAAAAACACCTTATGGTCTGTGAAATGTTTGGTGCAGAATTCACAAAAGAAGCTTTAACTAGTAAGGTTGGTAGGAAGTAAGGAAGAAAGTAAGGTTGATAGTTTTACAATTCGGCATAAAATTTTTGTTGATTTATTTTAAGTGTCAGTAACTTAACAATCTTCATAGGTTAACATATTTATATATGTATAAATATAGGATACATATTAAAAATTGCTTAATTGTTTGTCTGACCTGGCATGAGCTCGAGAGAGAGAGAGAGAGAGAGAGAGAGACAGAGAGAGAGAGAGAGATGGATGTATGAAAACATCAGAGGATTCAGTCAGTAACAAGTCTGGACTAGACAAATGTGATGTGCATCAGATCAGCTACGCCAAGTCTCTCAGTGCAGATGCAGCCTATTAGCATACCAAGCAGTACATAGAGTGCCTGAGAAGGAATCAATGGCTTCATAAATCTGCAAGTCAAGGGATGGCTTTACCTAATAAAACGTATAACAGCTATAACGGTGTCAAATGTTGGCAACATTTTTTTTATGGCCTGGCTAACATGACTTGAATAATTTGTCAAAGCAGTGCATTATGGAAGACAAATGGAGACTAGCAGTATATTTCTTATATTACATTTTAAAAGGTTTAAAATAAAGCATGTGTATATGTATATATGAATATTTCCTCCCTGATGCCATTTTACTGTCCATGCAAGTGACTTCAGTTTGTTCTATTTAATTAGTGAAGAGTTATGTGTTTTAAGCTATTGATAATGTAGATGCAGACTACATCCAGGTACACAAATGCCAAAAAAGTTCAGTGAGTTTATCTGGACATCACATTTATGAATAGCAAGTTTCATCATTAATTTAACTGACTTTATCAGTGCAAGCAGACTGCAAATATCCTCTAGCATGTAAACAGCACAGTTGCAATACAAACATAGTACCATTAAACTGCAATCTGTGATTCATATCAGTAAGTGCAATCAGAAGTTTCAAATTAAAAAAAAACTGTGAACATTAATCCTAGTAGCCATGTTGCCTATTACTATTAGATTCCTCCTTGTTTTACTGATGGTTAATCCGTGATTACAATTTTAATTTCCATCCATCCAAACAAACTTTTTTTTCTTCTCATCACCGAAACAAGAAAATGACAGGTTATGTTGTTTAGACTGTAAAATTGCTGTTGCAGATTAAAGGACAATGAAAAGTGAATTTGTATTAAAAGTAACTCCAAAAAGATTAGTATTTAAAATTCGACTCCCATTATCCTGTAAAACACAACATGGCTGTCATCAGAACTGTGAACCACCAAATTCACAAGAGCCTTACTGATAATGGTAGTGTTTGGGACAAGACTGCCTATATTGAGTATTGGTCAAATACAAAATTTTAAGTGCCTTGCTCAAGAGCCCACAATGGTAACTTTGGTTATGCTAGGAGTGCAGTGAATTATATATTGAATTAACCACACATTTGGATGCGGATGACCCAACACAGAAGAGTTATTTCATCAGGCCCACACTCCATGGTTCACACCTCTCACGGATCAGTGGCCACCATTACAAGAACAAGGTTGTGCACATTTTTGAAAGAGGCAACACTTGCTTGAATAGAGAGTTAAAAAGGCCATCCCAAATCTAGAGCAGGGTCTAAGCATACACCTTTCATTATCTTTGTACAATGAATACAGCAATTTTTAAACCTATGAGCATGGATATATTTCTGGGATTTTGTATGTGCTTATATATATATATATATATATATATATATATATATATATATATATATATATATATATATATATATATATATATATATATATATATCGAGTTTTTAGATGCAGAGATAATTTGCTGAAGATCCGAAGCACAATGTTTGTGCTTACCAGGCATTTATTTATTTTTTTTTTTTTTTCATTTTCAGGAGAGTATCTACATAGAGTTTTAAATGAATCCATTACCTGCTACTTTTCCAAACTGATACTCAGGAGTCTGTTCAGCTGCTTGGACATGATAACTCCTTGTAGTCTCCAATTATAATTTATTTTGATGACATTCATTTCCAAGACAGTTTGGTTCTGGTAAATGCTGCAACAGACAAAGACTGATGATTTTGACATTGTTTAGGCTTTACTACTTCTATGTAGCCATCAGAAAGTATTTGTAGCCTTGTAGTTCATGACTGTGCTGATTTTGATTCAAAATAAAACCTTTTTCCAATGACAGTGGAAAGAACTTTGATTATCTGCTTGTACTAAAAGTGGCAGGTTCTCGACAATATCCAGTCACCTAGCTTTTTAAATATAATCTGACTTTCTTTTGTTCAATGTTTGTTTACTTAATTAAGTGCACTACTTAGAATTGGTGTCTTCAGTATTTTAAACATAACTACACTTATTATATTTACTTTTATTCTAGGATTTTTGAAACTGTATATAACAACTTTGATTCAATATTCATTGTCCAAACAATCCGCAAACATAGAGTCTAAACAGTTTCCTATAGCTCACTGATAAATTAATATAATTTCTGCCCACTCAGCATAAATGGCTACAATAAGATGCGAGAGGGCGTTCATTATTGTGAACAATAAATTAAAAAAATGCACCAGCTTTTGCATGAAATAGAAACATTTCCAAATATAAGTGAAGGATCCTGTGTTACAGCCAGAAGCATTACACTGGTAAAGGAATGAATAGTTAAAACACTGCATTATATGGACAAAAGTATGTGGCTTTCTGGCAAGGCTTTGTACATTATTTTACGTGTGTGTGTACGTGGGTGTGTGTGTGTGTGAGACTGGAAAATGTTGCTCATTCTTTCAGGAGAGCATTTGTAAGCCAGACATTTATGTTTGATGAGAGAACCTCACTTGCAATGTAGTTTATCACAAAGGTGTGTTATGAGGTTGAGGTCGAAATTCTGTGTGGGCCAGTCATTCCAAACTCACTCAACCATGTCTTGAAGCACCTTAGTTTGTGCACTTGACCTCAGCTGTGCTGAAACCACATAGGGCCTTCCCTAAATGTTTCTATATTGCATACAATTTACAAATTGCCTGTTTAAGTCTATATACCTGTTGCAAATAATATCATTCATTTGAGGTGTATTGAAATACTTTTGTCCATTATAGTGTTTGTAGATATATATTCATCATATTATACAATAATCATGTATCTACATGTTCCATTTAAGGATAATGTTTTGTCAGTGTGAGCCTGATTGTACTCGGAAGGACCTTTAGTAATCTATCCAGACTGTAATCCCATTGAGTTAGATGAATTGAAATGTAAGTGGACAAATATTTGTGTCTAGTAACAATGCCTGATAACAGAAATGCTCTTGTGAAAGAATGGTGGCAACTACCTGCAGGTACATTTGTGAATCTTGGAGTAAGCTTTCATAGAAATACATATCAATGCTTATGGTTTAAAATTGGAAAGTGACAGTCATGTGTCTGCAGAAGTTAGAAACAGATTGGAGACACTATAAAAATGGTTCTCACAAAGACAAGCGAGACAAGAGTACAGCTTTTGAAAAAACAGCAGCAGAACAGAATTATTCCTGTTTATATCTACAACCTCTGTCAACTGAATAAACAAACATGAATAAGTTACAATGCATTCAGGATAGAAATAAATATTTACTTTGTTATTGTTTTGTACACAACTTAATATCCATCAAGGTCAATATCCCAACTATGGAAGTTGTATGACTAGATTGCCCCACTGTCTAAAGAACTTCTCAATCAGAAAACTTTTTTTTTTTATTTTGTTTTATTATTTAATATTTTACAGGTGAATTGATTAATTGATTAACTCTAATTCAGATAATGCAAAAGGACAATAAACAAAACACAAAATTGGAAGACGTTAAATCATACGGATAAAATGAATAATGATCAAGTTTGATTATACCTCAGTGTAGCATTAATGTTTTTTTGTTTGTTTGTTTGTTTTTCTTCAAATGCTGACTTGTGCTCTCATTTGTAAGTTGCTTCAAAAGCATCTTCTAAGTGACTTGATGTAAATGCAAGGTGTGGTATGAAATACCAGTACGTTTAAAGTACAATGACATGTTCAGACCCTTCACAATTATTCAGTAACTTGCCAATTGAAAAGTCTATTCCACAACTGAAAAATGATTTTACAGTGGTTCATGCAACCATATCAATAACCACAACTCCATTACTCAAATTGCACTTACTCTTTGACGTATGTCAAAATGAGAGATTGTCTGTGATTTCTTATGTAAATGAAATCAACCAATGTACCTTTCTCAAGGACAAGTTGCAATCTGCTTGCTACCTTATTAATAGAACAATGGATGAAATAGTAAAGAATGTTAAATATTAAGGTAAAATAAAAAAAAAATACATAAAATTTTAATTACCAGTTTCTCTTAATATTAACTATAACATACTTTAATAATCTTAATTTGATTTTCAAGTCATAAGCACAATATATATATATATATATATATATATATATATATATATATATATATATATATATATATATATATATATATATAATGTGTGTGTGTGATTATTTGATAGAAGTGGCTGTGGCAGGAGCACAGTGATGCTGGGGGGAAATCGGCCGATTGATTACAAATTATCAATAAAAATAAAATAAATCTTATAGATTTAAAGATTCAAAGATGAGCATTAGATTGCACATCAAACAATATCATATCAATATCAATATAATGGTAAAAAGCCAGACATTCAATTAACAAATGTGTGATGTGTAGCTCAGTGTTTCTGCCGGTCTTCCTTTCTTATAGCTTGTTTGTAAATATTAACTTTTAAAATGTATTTTCATGTAGGTAATGTAATGATGTATTTTTGAACATCTTGCATTACTGCAGTAAAATTTGAAAATGTTAATTGTGAGTGGTTAAAATGTGAAAGGAAGCTTATGGTCATGGTGTTATGCTTATAGATTTTTTTTTACTGATTACAAAAAAATGTCAACTCAATCATGATTAGATATTTTTTCTCAAAATATCCAATTTTATTTTGGAACACACAGTAATAAACTAAAAATGAATGCAATATAATTAATTGAAAAACCATAGTGAGTTAGTTTGTTTGAGTTAGATTTTTAGACAGCATCATACTTACAAGTGTTACATTCATATAGGGTCAGGTAATTTAATTATCCCTAATAATAATTGACCATAGTAAACTTAGGTAGCCTGTTAAGATTTTAGAACAGTGATCATACCTGGCAAAATCACTATACACCTAATTTATCACATGTTGTGATTTTTGGAGTATTTACATATGAAATAATTAAGCAGAGAAGAGAATATATATATATATATATATATATATATATATATATATATATATATATATATATATATATATATATATATATATAAGCTATATTCTCACAAGGCGCACAGCCTCCGTGTGGCTAAGGATGTTCTGTCTTTGTATACAGCTTGTTCACATCTTTGACAGCTAGCATGCAGGCTGAATGTGCTGCTCCACCACTCTGTCACTCACTTTAACAGTGTAAGCGCAGTCAGAGTGGTGTTTCTTTCTCGTAGGGCTGTACTGCCCATTCTCTTCTATGAAAACTGACTATGGTATCTCACTTGGTACTTTCATCAGCCTTTAAAACAGTATCTTAAATCTGTATTGGGTAAATTGTTATCTATTGCTGTATGTCATAAATAGAGGTTTAATAAATTCATGAACGCTAGATATTTAGCTTAAATTAAGTACTTTTGCTAGAACTGTGGTATTGTGAGTATGACTGTTTCATTACAGGTAGGAAGTTGGAATGATCAGAATGGCCAGGGCCCTTTTTGCACAAACAGTATGTTTGAGTGGATTTCCTCCACTAGCTCCAGTCTCACTAAGTGCAAAAATATGCACGTTTCCCCTAGGTGTAAAGGTGTATGTATGAATACGTGTCTTCCCTGCAGTGGATTGGTGACATGTTTAAGACATATTTTGAAACTGAACCCTTACAACACCACATGGACCTAATTAGGTTGAATGACTATATAAAGGAAATTTGATTTGAAAAATGTTTTGCATCATATATTTTTTCTTACATATGTCTTACATAATGACCCTTTAAGCCAGGAAGCTTATTAAAAAGCAGTAGATAGCATTAGGGAATAGAATTTTGGTGGATCTCTTTGCCATTTTGATAATTTAGTCCTGACTCCCCTGCTTAGAGGCTTTCAATTTATCTCAATGATGAACAGCATTGACTGATTCTACTGATGGAGAATGAGCACAGGGAGATTAATGTGTCTTTGGCAGCAGGTCACCAGATGGACCCCTTTAATGTGAAAAGTAATAGCTGAGGCCAAGCACTAGCTAGCATTGTTTGTTCCTTCATGCATCCCTACACAAAATACTCAACTATATTTTGGTGTTGGGGAAGTTTCGATAACACTTCATGTTAAATTTACCACTATTGTGTCATGAACCAAAGTTACAGGATATCAGATTTCTATAGCCAATACAGGGACTGGATTCTTTCCTTTTTGATGAAGAGGAAGTATGCAGGAGAGATATAAAACTTATAAACCTCAGTTGAATGTATTTATTTATTCAAGTAGCATGGATACAGAAATGTGAAGGATTTAGTCCCAGGTAATATTTTAATAAAGATAAGCTGGTCCTTTTATGGGGCATGGCATGCTGCAGAGGCTGCTGCTTTGCCACTCCTCCATCAGAGTAGGAGTGAGCATGGCAAGCCAACCATCTGGGAACATAAGTCGGCCAGCACTTTTAGTGACTTACTGCATGCCACTTGCTTTTTATTTCAGCAAGTGCAGCATGACTTACCGTGCTGTGCTCCCAGCAGCACCCAGAATTGCAGGGACACAATATGCTCCAACAGCCCCCAATTACATGATGACCAACATGATAAAACATGCACGTTTTGTAATATAAAAAGAAGCACTCCTCTGAACTGAAGAAACGTATCAATATCTACCAAACTCCACTTGAAGGAGTAGCTTAACAGAAAGATGCTGGGATTGATTATGTAGCAAATTAAAGTAGCATCTAAGCCATTATGTGGCTCGCCACCAATGAATTGCGGAGCTATCTGGAGGTAAAAAAGTGTCTAGCTATGTTACAGGTTCCTGTTTGCAAAAGACTTTAGAACGTAGAACTATGCCTATGTCCATTCATCTCAACTAAATTGTTAGGGAGGTACGTTCATGAAGAGTTGTAATGTTTTTGTATGACGTTTAAGTTAATACAAATCATTCTGGCAACAAAAAGTGTTAAGTTTTAGCACATTATGCTTTTTTTCTTCATGCTAACTGCTATCAGACATGTGATTAAACACGTTAAATAGAAATGTACTGTATATTAAAACACGCTTGTCTTGTTTTCCTGCATTGTAAAATTATTTCCATTGTAAATTTATTAGGAAGTATTTTTAATGGCATAGATTGATCGGTGTATGCTTCACATTTTACACAACATTAACGCAAGCCTATTTCGCAAGAAGAAAAACCTGTCATCCGTTGTTTACAAACTTCAAGTTACAATTATGTAATTGTATTGTCAAAAATGCACATTCTTATCATCATGGCAACCTATGTTGAATTTTCGTTTTTAGCAGGGACATAGCAGTTGGTTAGTATAGTGACAAAAAAAATGAGGCAGTCTGAAAGACAGCTACAGATGAGCATGCTGGCATTTCACCTTTCATGATGACAATGACACTAAACATGCTGCCAAAATGGATGGCAAGCTAAATGTCAATGAGTGGACAAGTAAAAGCCTTGACCTACTTCTGATATTTGATGAGAGCAGTAAAAAAAAACACTAACTGTAACTATACCCAAACAATTCTACAAGGAATAATATACAAATAAAAATTTTAAACAGTTTCAACAATTCTTCTTGCTGTGAGGAGACTGTCCCCTTAAAAATCCATTTAGATGCAGAACACGTAACTAAAACCTGTAAAGTTGTGTTTTTTTTTGTTTTTTTTATGAATGAGTGTGTGTGTGTGTGTGTGTGTGTGTGTGTTTTCAATTTGTGTAAATCAGCAGTTAAAAAGCAAATTTTAACTTTGATCTTTGCCATGGGTGGTTTGTCACCTTTTAAAATCCATATATCACAGTGGGTATGACTGGCCTGCATTAAACATGATTAAATGATCCAGTGGGCTGAGGCCTCGTGTGCCTGCTGAGCTCTCTGAATCAATAATAGCTTTGTACAGATGATTTTCAGTGGAAAACAAAGTCATACAAATCCTAATTGGCTGTGGGATTTAACTAACCAAAGGGATACCAGTCCTGATTCTATTTTGTACTTTCAGCCTTTGGTTCTGCTTTTGCGAAGTAAATTAGAACTGATGTAAATCGATCTTCTTACCCAATTGTCTTCTCTTTTTTTTGTTTGTTTTGTTAAACTAATATGGATAGTTAAGGAAATTAAACTCACACTTTACCTTGATTTTCCCATATTGATGACAGTAAATAGAATCTATTAAAAGCTACATCAGCCACCAAAACCATTAAATGAGCCCTGCTGTTTCCAATTATAAGATATTAAGCAGTTTGTTTAGGAGGTTATTGGTTTTCTGGCCCTTTTTTATAATATTGTCCTGTCCTTTTTACTTTAAAAAATAGTATTTAGTCTGAAGCTTGACTGACAAAGCATTTTATAAGTGAGCACATTCATTTGTTTTGTATATAATAGATTCATATAATTCATAGCAGCATAGAACAGTTATTATCTTATCTCATTATATTCCACTTAATCCTCTTAGGTCCAACCCATACACTATTTAAGGGAAATTTAAAGCAGGCAATTCACCTTGAATCCAAACGTGTTCTCCACACCAAACTTTATGGACCTTGCTTTGTGCACTGGGGCAAGCTAAAACAGAAAAGGGCTAAAAATCAAGGGCTAAATGCTTAATTTTTAAAATTGTTTCAATGGGACTGAATGAAACTATTGAATCCCGTCTATAACAATAATTTTACCTTATTGTGTAGATTGTTTTGAATGTTAAAAACTGTTATAATGTTTAATTAAAAATGTACCATTTCAATCATTTTGATTTTAGCAAAATTAGCATGAGGGCATCTTTTTTTAATTGCAAATAACTTTGATCTGTTTCCACCCTCACCACAATACATGCACTAATTCATCACAGTTTAAATTGCTTTGAGTCATTTACATCATTAAATAGAGGCGGGAAAATAATATTCTTGCTACTTGGCAATAATTTCTTGACTTGACCAATGCCCCTGCCTGATAGACACAACGCTGATTAAGCCATGATTGCAGATGAGGACTGTTATGCATTATTAATGAAGTCTGAATAATTGTCAAATTTATGACATGGGGAGAGATGGAAATTGGTTCCATGGTCAGCTTGAGGAATGATGAAAATTTGCCCCGTACCGATGCCACTGATAGTTTGGCATTAGTCATGGCCCTCCTGCAGCCATCGCAGGCAACCGATCTAATGATAGTCATTTTATAGCATGACCATTCTCTGAAATACATTTATGAGAGCATAAAATCTCAGGCTCTTTCGAGTCCAAGGCTGTCTTCTAATCCATCCCGGTCTGTATAAACATGAAATACTCTTATTGCATATATATATATATATATACATATGTGTGTGTGTGTGTGTGTGTGTGTGTGTGTGTGTGTGTGTGTGTGTGTGTGTGTGTGTGTGTGTGTGTGTGTGTGTGTTCATTTGCCTTATAAACTTAATGTAATTAGCTGTAATACAAGCAATTTTTGGGGTTGAAAATAAATGTTTATGACTTTCTGGTAAATTGGCAGACATATGATTAAATGTTAACCCTGTAATCTACAACAATATATTGTCGTGTATTGGTGCTCTGTAGCTTTTGCAAAACTGATAACTGACTTTTGCATTATGTCTTACTGCAACACAGGTTTTGAGGGTGATCACTGTGAAGAGAAGCACAGAAACTGTGATTCTGGTTTCTGCATTAATAATTCTACCTGCATTGACCTGTCGGAGGATTATGCATGCATGTGCCCCAAGGGATTTGATGGTAAGTGTCTGATGCAATCAGTCTCTGATTATTCTGATTTGCTTGTTGCATAATGTCCATCCAAACTGCTAATAGGTGCACTAAGGCTCATGCATACCAATGAAAATAACTGCATTTACCAAAATAACAGCACAATATGAAAGATACTGACAGTAATTTTATGCACCAATAATAAAGTAACACAACACAATTTTTAACATAAGGATAAAGGTATTTTAAATTATGTGATTAGTGGAACTTTTAAATGACTTTCCAGAATTACAACCTTATTAAACCCGTATTTGTTTTTTAACATAATTCTGACATACCTTGGAAGTATGTTTTTGGTCATTGTCTTGTCATTGTCATGGTCTAAAATATGAAACACTAGATTTAGACTAGAGTGTATTGCTTTGAGTTATGGGATCGACTATTTTTCACAACACACTTCCTCTTTCATATTTTACAGTTGGTGAAGTACAGCCTTTTACCTACTTTCTATTGCAGTAAAAACCTACAGCTGTTCTAAATATATTGATTTGATTAATTAAATCCAAAAGACCTATGATTCTTTTTACCATTTCAGGTTATTATCTGTGTAAATGTCAATAACTCCTCCTTAACTACTGACTTTTCTCATTTGTAAGTCGCTTCGGAAAAAAATAAATACTAAATATAAATGTAATTTCACTCAGGCATGCAGTTATCTGATCAGCCAGTCATGTGGCAGCTATGTAATACCCAAAAGGAATAAGGGATTAAAAAAATTGCTGTATTACAAGAAAAATACTTGATGTGTTGAAAATGGCTCATTGCCAGAGAAATATATTTTTTCTGTTGCTTTTTCATTTTTTATTAAAAGCTGTATTTTGATATAAAGTTTTGATCCATAATGTTCATTGCAGCAGTTTTATATAATTTTGTGTGTACAGCATGTAAAATAATTTGTACCTTAGAAATACCTTTGATCAGGCCATCGCCAATGGCTCCACCTTTACCCCCAAGCACCGCTAGGCTTCTGTCATCTATAAGTACAAACTACAGTTCAGGAGGAATTTATTTTGCTGTGAAAGTCTGTAAATTGCTATAATTTCAAATGTATCCTTAGGCAATCAGCTGGTATTACGCATGACAGTGGAAGTCACCATCATCAATATTTGCATATTAAAACGCGTCAAAAAGACATGTTTAACAAGTAGCCCTAGGCGTATGTTTGTGAATCGAGTAAATTTTTGATAAAACAGTACATCTGGCTTTGGCATTTACAAATGTTGACTTCTTGTTAATCATCAATACAGCATTATGTTTGTGTATTCAGACAAGGATTTATTTTTTAACCTAATCCAAGCAAATTAGAATGATTTTGGATAATCTTCAATTGACCCTCCCTACGTCAGCATCAGCTTTTGTTAGTAATGCGAAAATATGGTGCTTACAGTTTTGCATAATCACAATGTTTAGTATAAAATGCTTTACCACATGTAGCTATAGCTAGCCATGTTCCTGTGGAGAAGGAGTTTTCTGTCACAAATTAGAGTAGGATACAACTTGACTTGCCTGGCTGGTGCAGAGCTTTGAGCACAATCCCATCAAACACCCTTGGGATAAATCAAAATGCCAACTGTGAACCAGACCTAATTGCTCAGCATCACTGCTTGACCTGATTAATGATGACAGGGCTGATGGAGGTGAATCCCTGCAGTCATGTTGCAAAACCCACTTGACAGTATTCTCTGAAGAGTGTAGTACATGCGCAGTTAAAAAGAAGTCCCTGAGGCATCACTAACACTATTAGGGACAAAGCATTGCTTTATAGCATTTTAGGTTTCATATCAACAAAACAGCTCATTTCTCAGCATTATGAGCAGTTGTGATTAACAGTCTTTTAAACTAATGTAGTGGGTTGGCATGGTGGTGCAGTGAGGCAAATAACTTTTTTTTTTGTGTGTGTGGTGCCTACATGTCCTCCCTGTGCCTATGTGAGTGCAATCCTTGGTAGAGATAAGACAGCAACAGATTTTAATGATATGATTATTGTGTAAGAAATAATGATGATTGTATGAATATTATGCAATAATTACTTTACTAAAAACCTTTAGATTGTTTTATATATATATATATATATATATATATATATATATATATATATATACATACACAACACACAATTGGCTTTAGTCAATAGTAGCTAAACTTTATTAGGATGGGTATGGAGCATGAATTTAAGTAAGCACTGTTGATTTAGCAATGATAGCTTAAGTTTCTAACCTCTAAGTGCATATATATTACATTTGCCGATTACCACCTATTTTTTATTGTCATTTGTATTTTTTTTATTTATCAAAATAAAAAAGTGATTTTGATAAATAGCTAGTATCAATATTATATTCTGTTATATTCTTTTATGTTTGTTTAAGGTATAAATTGCTCTGCTGAAGTAAACGACTGCACAACTAAAGAATGCCAAAATAATGGAACCTGCTACGCCCTAAATGGAGACTTCCATTGCCAATGTCTGCCAGGTAAAATAATTAGTACCCTTGGACAGTTTAAGATATCAGAGGACTGTATACCCTGAGCACCAAACAACCTCGGATTGGTCACCCCAGCAGCTTTTTCAGTTACCTTTCTTTGTGTTTCCCTGCATTTATACAGTAAATGTATATGAAAAATGGGATGTAAATTGGATGATTTGTTGATCAGCTGTAGCAGGATCAGGAAAACTCTAAATCATGTGTGCAAGGTGCCTCCAGGACCAGGTCTATGTCCAGAGAAATAAGTCAGATTCCTTAAATAAGTATACACCCTGAGCCATGGATTTGAGGATTAGACACTTCCTTTTTAGCTAAAGGTTTAAAGGTTTTAAAGAGTTAAAGGTTTTGTCCTCAAATGTACATTACGGATATGAGTCTTGTTTTTCTAAAACGTTTAGATGGGGGCACAATCTGAATAATATTGCAGTATCATTTTGTATACTGTTGTAAATGGCATGCATTTCTTTCCTTTACTTATTATTAGACTGATTTTATAGCCAGTATACTTACGGTCTGTTAATTCCATTAGTTTGAATCACTAAGAAGTTTTGAACTTGTGTTGAGCTTCAAATCTCATTAGATAAAAACATTGAAGTGTAAAATAAAGCCATTAGCTTAAGAATAAACACAACCTCTCATTTGAACAGTATGATAATTCCAGTACTTTTTTGGAAGCAACTTCTTACCAAAAGTACCACCTGTATCATTAAGGATGTTTTAACAACACAATTGATCCAAATTTGATTTAAGAAATGTGAAATTTGCAATGTCATAACATGGCAATTCGTATGCTTGTCCACAACCTTATATTTATTTATTGTTGTGCAAATATATATATATATATATATATATATAAACTTAAATCATTCAACATTGACACCAGGCCACACAACAAATCAAATATAGGCTTTGACACTAAAAAAGTGTAGTCTGACATTATCTGAGGAGCTGTAGTCTGTTTTAAGTAAAAACATCATTTAATTTAGTAAAGAGCTTACTGTATTCATATGTGATGATTTTTTTCCTACATTTTTTAGTATAGACATATAGGTTTTTAGTATAGAAAATATGTAAACAATCACAACAATTGTGTAAAAAAATAATAACAATAAAATTAGCATGCACCCAATACTTGAGACCCTACTGTTTGATAATCATGGGAGTAGAACATTCTTCTTAAAGAAGGGAACTTCATCCTAGCTTGAGCTCACCAGGGATTAAAACCCTCTCCCTGATGGAGGACAGCTCATCCTAGTGAAACCTTACTGAGGATAAAATCCCCTCTCATAGAGGCAAACTCATCATGGTGAAACCTTACTGAAGATGAAAATCATCTCTCTCATGGAGGGGAAACTCATCATAGTGAAACCTTGCTAAGGATAAAAACCCTCTCCCTGATGGAGAGAAGCTCATCCTAGTGAAACCTTGCTGAAAATAAAAAAGCCTTTCTCTTATGGTGGAAAGCTCATCCTAGTGAAACCTTTCTTGGTATAAAACCCTCTCAGCATATACAAAACTAGTTTCTAGAAAATAAATTATATTTGTTAAATATAGAAATTACAATATGTTTGGAAAACATTCAGACAGGCTTATTTACCATTGAGTTTCATCACTTTTGGAAATTGTTTGGAAATTAAAGATAATAATTGTTGCAGTTTTTGAGAGTTAATTTTTTTTATACAAGACATCTTTATCATGCACTGCCAGTGTGGAGAACTAAAAAAAACTAGCTCGAAATGTGGCTGTTAAGGTGGTTTTAATAAAGCTGAAACACCAAAAAAACAAAGCAATAAACACAGAACAACTGCGACCAAGACATTACCTGGGTTAATGTCAAATGCTTAGTATTAAATGAAAACTCCACACATGAGGGGAATAAGGTTTTATACTGTACCAAAGTGAACATGTGACAGGAAGCACAGAAGGCAGAAATTACCAAAAGTAACAACAATTAACAAACAAGTAAAACAATGATGGGATCGTGGATGGGAAAAAAACATGAAATGCACTTCTAACAGGTTTCCATGATTGTCTTTTTGTTGCCTGAATGAATCTCCTATTTATCTGTGGTACATGGAATTTAAATACCAGTCATACTAAAATGTGCAGTTGACCGACAACCTTTCCATTGCCATTCAGTCCATTTCAAATGAATTCAGACTGAGAAAACTCATTAATATTTTGCAAAGAAGTTGGATAAGTAGTGGTGGGCAGTGTTAAATGACAATGATGTTTCAGAGTACTTTTGTGGCCATATCCATCACGTTAGCATATTTAATTCTCAAATACCACTTGTTCAATGCATATTTGGTAGTGGCTTTTGTCCTTGTTGCATGGTGGCAGGAAAGCGTTTAATATCTTGTTTTAAAAGCCATCACAATAAACTATTGCACTAGGGGAACCATTTTATCATTTTTGAGTTGTTCAATTTGTTTGTTTAGAATACATGACCTGAGGACAGTTTTTTTGTTTTCAGGGACTTTTTGAACTCTTGCTGCAGTTTAGATATTTTCTTTTCACATTGGAACAATAAATGATGTAAATATTCAAGATTATGTCAGCTCACATTGCTCATTCTTAAAAATCCACATAAAGTTTCAGCTGTGTATGTAAATATAAGTTTTGCATTATAATAAGCACAGTAACATGGACAAATAGACAGATCTTGAAGTTTATTGCATCCATATGTGAGAAAGGAATACCTTTAGGCATTTTAAGAAAATATACAAATTCTCTCAGGCATTTCATTTTAGTTTGCTACATTAGCTTGATGCATTGCTACAAGTCTAGACCATGCAGATACAATAGACACATTTTGCTTATTAAATACAATTGCAAGAAAATACTACAAAGCATGGTGGTGTTAGTATTATTTTATATAGTTACAAAATCAGAATGTTTTTTCTCATACTTTATATTATGCATGATAAATTCTAAAAATAATAATAAAATATTGGTCCTAATTAAAAGTCAAGCGGGCCAAAAAGCCACTTTTTTTTAAATCATTTGCCATCGCTACTCTTTGTATTAGCACTCTGTTAAGATTGTTGCTATTGTCTTCAGCTTTATGGGGTCATTTTTCTTTTTTTAGGGTTTGCTGGGGAATTCTGTGAGGCTAACATTAATGACTGTGCAAACAATCCCTGTGGAAATTTAAGCATCTGCAAAGATGTCATCAACGCATATGAGTGTTACTGTGCAGCAGGATTTATTGGTAATTTACCTTTTATTTTATTAATAAGACTAGATTTTCACTCTCTTCTTGCTGGGAAAAAAATAGCATTCTGTGTTGATGCTAAAATTACACATGAGAATAATCTCAAATTATACTCTGAGCATGATTTGACCTTACTGTGAGTTGCCTGTGAAAATAAATGTTTTCTGTTGTTTGTTCCCTGTATAAATCACTTTAAAATAAATTACTTTAATTTCTTTCCCAATAGTTTTAATAAGCCAGCACATAGTTATTAAAGTAAAAACATTTCCCCCCCACAGGTAATAACTGTGACATTGAAGTCAATGAGTGTTTAAGCCAGCCCTGTAAGAATGGTGCATCTTGTTATGACAATCTAAACTCCTTCAGCTGCATCTGCTCAGAAGGAACCACAGGTACCTCCAAACCCACATTTTTTTATAGGTACATATTTACTTATTTGATTAAAACAAGTTTGGATGTATTGCTCCAAAAAATGTATATAATTGTCAATTATGGTGTGTTCTATTTTGGTATATTTAATATATATATATATATATATATATATATATATATATATATATATATATATATATATATATATATATATATATATATATATTCATTTGCAATTGATTTGTGTTCATTACATCAGTTAGAAAGCTGCTTCAATTAGTGGTTTTACATTGGGGCCTTTCATATTTCAATCAGCTTATACAGATTTAGGACAATTCGGTATTGGCAAAATACCATTAAAATAATTTTTCATTGTGTGAACATCTGATGTATAATTAGTTGGCATGGGAATTTCTGATGCCTCACACTCTGTGATCTATATCTGGTGTTTTTTTTGTTTTTTTTTGTCCCCCCCCCCTCTTCACTCCCCCTCTTTTTTCTGTTCTTTTTCTTAAGGCAGTTTATGTGAAATTGACATAAATGAATGCCAGTCATCACCCTGTCAGAATAGAGGAACTTGTCTGGACCTTACCAATGGATTTAAATGTATCTGTCTTCTTGGCTTTACTGGTAAAGTCAGTTCATCTTGGAAACAGTTTAACACCATTTTCATAATATACTTTGTACATACTGATAGGTCAGATGCACATTTATTTAGTTAATTTTACTATTACACTAGTACACTATACCTGTGATATGCACTGTTCTAAACTATGGAATGGTCAGGCCAACAAGAAACTTCAAAGGCAGTGCATACAAAGAAATAAAAACAATTAATTAATAAGATATTTGTCACCCCATTCAGTTCAAATTCTCTTATCGATATCTATATCTATATATCTTATTCAATGATCATTCCATAGAGTTTGTTATTGCATTTTTCTTATTATTATTTGCCCTCTCAAAGGACCTGAGTGTGAAGTAGACATTGATGAGTGCTCGTCTTCTCCCTGCAAGAATGGGGCCATTTGCAGTGACCGGCCTGGTAATTACTACTGCCAGTGTGTGAATCCATTTCAAGGTAACATGCACAGAATAGTTGAGAAAAAAAAAAAAAAAAAAAAAAGCAAAGTTAATTAAGTTCAGAAAGTGTTTTTCTCACCTGCCTGAACTCATCCGGCTAACATTGTCACTACAGTACATCTTCATTTTCCTGAATGAATTCAGGAACAAATAAAAGAAAAACAGGAAATGGACAAAAAACAATACCATCTAATCTTACCTGGGATTTAATTTTTTTTTGCTGTGCCAATTCTTCAATACTTGCTTTGAAGAAAATAAAAACAACTCAAGGGCATGCTGACTGATGAAGTATACCAAGTGTTTTCTTTAAACAAAGCATTGCTCAGGATAAGGTAGATCCAAAACAAAAACAGGCTCAGGCTGATTGGCGTCATTAACCAGATTGATTGGAGGGGTCAGAAGAGGTGCACGTGGGCTTGTTTTCTTGTTTGTAAAGTGGATCTATTTATCTGTTTATAGACTAGATTCTTGATCTACGTGCAATCTTGCTGAACACTGGACCATAGATAGCACAATTCAGTTTTACATATTATGCATTGTGCCATATTGTTAAAAACCTGATTTAATAAAAGAAAAACACTTTTAATTTATTATGCCATTTATTTACTCATGGTACATTTGTTGTTGATCCAGATTTGAAATGAAATATTTGCTCCTTAATCAAACAGATAATACATGCAAAATGGTAAATGCTGATTAAACTGTAAACTGCATTTACACTTTAGCCCTGTGTGTGGGTGGGTGTGGGTGTGTGTGTGTGTGGGTGTGTGTTTTATTTATTTATTTATTTTTTGTCTACTGTATGGCCCATTAATTTTTAGTAGTTCAAACATTGGCTAATTGAACACAATCCAACTTAGTTTACAGCAACTAAGCCAGTATTATAGTGTGGGTAATTACACAAGCAAGTGCAATCGTATGCATTTTTGATTGTGTAAACATATCATATTCATTTGTGCGTTCTTGCTTCCACTTTGCCAACACTGTCTGCCTTGTGAACACCAGCATTAGAGATATAAATATTCATAGATTCTTCAGCTAAACACTGTGCATTGCACCCACTTTCTTTCACTTGCATTTTAACATGTAATCCAAGTGCAAGGCAATTTGCAGAAATACTTGATAAGCTCTGTTGAGTTCATCTTTGGCAATGCCCCAAACTCTTTGGTAAACGTCATGGTTTAGTGATTAGAAAGCAAGCCACACTTAATTGACATTGCTGTTTGCTTTTAGTATTTTGTATACCTACACTCTGTTTCTACTCCTGGTAGAAAAACAGCAATAAAATTTTGAATACTTCTCCACTGAAATATACAAAAAGGTGTGATGTTAGAAACAATTGCAATTAGGTTTAAAAAAATGGCAAATAATGATCAAAAGAGTAAATAGAAAAAATCTATCGGGCAATTATATATATAATAGAGGGCAAAAGAGTATTCAATTTATCTTCAAACCATGTTTTTGAACTTTGGGAGGAAACCGGAGAACCCAGAGGAAACCCATGCAGACACGGGGAGAACATGGAAACTCCACCCAAATTAGGATTCGAACAAGGAATACCAAGCACGGCGACCATGCTAACCACTAAGCCACTGTGGTAAAAAAAACAGTGGTAAAAAAATTTAAACCTTCACATAAAACTTTTTGTGAACTTTAGTCTGTGGCATTTTGTATATTTGAAAGAAATTGGATGTGAAATTAGAGCAGCATAGTGGTTAGCACATCCACCAGGGTGGAATTTTCATGTTCTCCCCGTCTCCATGTAGGTGTCCAAAGTCCAAAAACATAGATTCAAGTTAAAATGGCTGTCTTAATTGCTTATCTTTAAATTACCCCTATGTACTATGTCTAAGAGGGTTTCTAAGTGAGTGTGCTCCCAGCTAAGGATTAGGAAAGTATGTGTGTTATCTCCATGTTTAGAATCCAGGTACAATCTGCGGAGACTGACCAGTTACTTATGTTTAAAAGAATTAAAAGTAACACTTTGTAGGTGTGTAGATATATTACAAAAATATTTATTTTTAAATAATAAAATATGTTATGGCTTTTTATGTGTTTTTATACTTGCACTGTTTTTGTGTGTTATATTTAGAATATTTGGGATGAATGTTTTGTCAGTTTATAAATGACATTTTATAAATGTATAATCTTGATTAAAAATGTTCTTTATTACACTTAGGTGTGAACTGTGAGTACAGGCCATGTGAAGTATATAATCCTTGTGAAAATGGTGCAGAGTGTGTGGAACAAGCGGATCTATCCCTCTTTCCCCTGGGCTTTTACTGTCACTGCCACAAAGGCTTCACTGGCCCCTACTGTGAAATCAACACTGACGAATGTACGTCAAACCCCTGCCTCAATGGGTTTTGCTATGATGGTATGCAACTTTTACATAGTTTTTCACATTCACATTTGTTGTTGATGAAGTGAAAATGGATGCTATTAAGATTACCAGAAATAATTGCTTAAAATCTGTATGCACATGATACAAATGATTCATATACTAAAAATAAGTTTACATTTTCTAACAGAAATGGTAGACATTACCATATTAGTTGTTTCTTAAATGCCTCCAGATAATATAGATTTAATTTTGCATAATTCATATGACTTTCTGATGTTCTGTTTAATTGCCATTAGATTTTTATTTTTGTTTTTCTTGTAATGATTTCTGTTTTAAAATCAGAAATCCGGTAAAAACATTTAATGTCAATTACCTTATTCATTAAGCCACCAAACTATTTATTTATATCTACATATCTTGCTTTATATAATGTTTTTCCTTGATCATCCCTTTTGTAATGTATGAGAAAATTACAAAAGGTTGCAAAGTTTTGTAATAATAACTTCAGGTCGTCTAGCACAGATGGCAATGCTACGTACAAAGTGGCTTAGATCATTGAATTTTCCTATTGTATTGGAGTCGCACAGAAACAAATTCAGCGATCTTACTTACTTGATTTTATTCTGTACACTGT
The DNA here is from genome assembly GCA_019802505.1 of Corydoras sp. C115. Classification (NCBI taxonomy): domain Eukaryota; kingdom Metazoa; phylum Chordata; class Actinopteri; order Siluriformes; family Callichthyidae; genus Corydoras; species Corydoras sp. C115. The sequence goes on along the minus strand of JAFMOC010000038.1, from coordinate 1,188,443 downwards.
GTTTTCATTTATATGTCCATATATAGATGATTTAACAGTGAACTGGCAGGTAATCACTCAATTTACCATGTATCAACACTTTCTACTTCTATGTTTACAAACTGTAGTTTCTGTGCATACTACTGGACTAGAATAATTTACTGACTGAAAATGTTCATCCACCAGCATCCTGTAGGCAGCATGCTGTTAGCACTTCTAAAGAATTGTACTGATGACAAGCACAAACTGTGCAACAACATATGAGCTTATCGTCTCTGACTTTACATATACAATGTGGAACATTATTGTTTACTGGGGTGCATAGTGAGTCAAAAAGATGTTTAAAATCTCCAGCAACATTGCTGTGTTTGATAAACATAGCAAGTTTTTATTTTTATTTATTTATTATTATTATTATTATTATTATTATTATTATTATTATTATTGTGAATGTCCTGAACATCAGAGAATGGAGTAAAGGAGACAAATGATGCCAAGAAACAAATGGAGTTCAATATGTTACTTTAAAAGTACAAGGTGCACCTATATGGTAAGTAGAACTGGCAAAATGGAGACAAGGAGGTATTCCGAATAGAATAAAGTGGTCACTGAGAGTGGTGTGTGTGTTAACCAAACCGTTTTGTCTGCAAGGTGATAATGTTCCACTGACCCAAGACCAGGGCTAGTTGCTTGCTGCATCAGTAAAAATACATTCTAGTCTTTTAGTCTTTCATTGCTTCTCCCTTGTGAACATGCCTTGTTTTTGGGTGGAGTGAGGGTTACTGCACAAGCTCACCCATGAATACCTGATAGACCAGTAGCTCACACTTTATACATAATTCAGTGAAAGTAGGCTCTTAACTCCCCATTTCTCTGTAGTAAAAAGGAAAAAAAATTACAGTCAGGTTTTATCATGACTGACTGGAATTTCTAAAGCATTTTAAAATATGGACACACTCATGACCCGTAAAATAGAAACCAAAATATTAAGCAACCAAAAATAGCATAATTTTCATCAGGATTTAAATGTGTGTTAATATGCAGATTGGAAAACTTTCCGAGATCTCACTGTATTTAATGATTGTGTTTATATTTGAAAGCTGAGCACACTTGTACTGAATGTGGTATTTTGAGTCAATATATTTCTTTGTTACTTATGACCTTGTGACTATCCGCACTAACCTCGGTTGAGCCAGGTGTAACACTATCCTTCTTCTAGTTTTTAGTGTGAAAGAAATATTTTTAATCTAAGAACAACATATCTGGAATATAATTATAGTCAACACTTAAAAAAAACCCTAAAAATTGGTAGCATACAGTTGTCTAAAATAGATGCATACTTTGAATAATGTAGTCATTATGCCATATTTGTTTTTTGTTCATTCCTTTTGTTCATTATTGTCTGCTCTGCATTTGAAGTATAAGGTATATAATATCCATTAAAATTAACAGTTTTCAGGTTCCAATAGCCTTTTCAGGTGATATAGACACAAATGCTTTCGTATGTATATGTACATATGAATGTAATCCATTCCAAGAATGTTATGTTAAGGGGTACCAAATGTAGCTTAGGCAGTTATTGGATAAATCTTTAAATCAGAAGCTAAAGTAACAGATGTTTATTACATTAGCCTGGCATTCACTTTGCTGATGCAGCTGCCACCAGTAATATAAACTTTTTTTTTATTTTTTTTATTCCACTTAAGGATACACACATTTTAATTATAAAGGTTATGAGCACCTAGTTATTTGAATGTCAGTTAGTATAAATTATTTATGTTACACAGAATGTATTTTATTAAGTAAATTATACATTTCTGTGAAAGTGTCACTCTTATAAACTTAAACTTTATATGATAAAATGGCCACAGTGTTCATCTTAGTTTAGTAATATTACAACAGTGTCATTTAAATACAAGTTAACTATGTGCAATATGCTGGTAAATGTTCCCTGGCAAAATAATGTAATTTTTAATGTTTAATTTTGACCATTAACTGGATCTGTCATTTTCTTTGGTAGGTCTGAAACTATGCAGTGAGAGAGGAACGGGCGAGTAAAGCCATATAACCAATAAATTATTGAAAAGAAGCAATATTGATTAATAAGCTTTTTGACCAACTAACTTACAACAATAATGCATTTTATATATGCATAATTTAATGTTTTGCTTTTTATGTGGGTACTCGCACACGCATATTAGTTCATAGTATAGGGCATCACTTCAACTATGCTTTATACAATTACATAAATAGTTTTCAGCAGTCTTAAAGTACAAAACAACACAATTAATTTGAATTGTTTACTCGTCACTGGGTGTGATTTTTATTAGCTGTAATGGAGATAGTTGGGGCTAATTGTATAATTCTATAATAAAATATAACTCTGTGTAAAAGAGCTCAAATCAGCAAAGTATAATATATACCAGCTGCATAAAAATTTTTACTTGTTCTATAAGACATGAAAGAAGCCCCTTTTAGACATCATCATTGTGAGATCATTAGGCATTATCTTTGAACAGCTGTATCAGTTGTAGCCAAACATTATCCTGCCAGCCCCCTAGTATTAAGACTTTTTAAACCCAATAAAAATTGAGCAGCAAATAGACCAGAAAAATGCTGCATTTAAAACTTTTACTTGTTCTATAAGACAAGAAAGAAGCCCCTTTTAGACATCATCATTGTGAGATCATTAGGCATTATCTTTGTATATATGAACAGCTGTATCAGTTGTAGCCAAACATTATCCTGCCAGCCCCCTAGTATTAAGACTTTTTAAACCCAATAAAAATTGAGCAGCAAATAGACCAGAAAAATGTTGATGTGTCTATTATGCATTGGACACCAATCAGAAAAAAATTTACCTGAAAACTTGGAACATGACACTGAAAAAATAATGAGATTTATGAGCTGTTTTATTACCTTAAACATCAATTAAAATATACTGTATGTGCTGGCTGACGTAGCTGCAGTGCCCTCACTTCCTGCAGCTCATAGTCGACCTCTCTCTCTGTGGCGTCTCAGATTATAAAGGTCACACATGTTCATTAGGTGGAGACGCATCAGTGTGTTTAATTACTTTATAACCAAAGTCAATTACCCACAACTTCTGCTTCTCCTTAGTGCCATTGATTCTGCCACACTTGTATATTTAAAATACACAATAATCCAGCAGAGAGGCGACAGACACAAAGCCTGTTTATAGTAATTTCGTGAGTCAGGCATCTCCACTTTATGAGCTGCATAAATATTACTTGTAAGTAAATTAATACAACCAGAATTTTATTATTATTTGAAAGGGGGCACAATCTATGGCCTGGAGCTCATACTGCACATGATCTAAAGTCTTTTCATAGTGATAATAAGGCATTATGGTCAGGTGTGAAATCAGGCCTCAAATATTGATTTAACTCTGATGAGTGATTATGAAGTGTCACTGGTGAAATTACTTTAGCTGTGCAAGGTTGTCGTGTGTGTGTGTGAGAGAGAGAGAGAGAGAGAAGGTGAGTGCATGGTTGTGTGGGTGGGAGTGTTTGCGTGTTTTGTAAGCATGTATGTGCGTTTGTGTATCTGTGTGTATACATAGAAGGGCAATATCACATCACCCAGTATGGCACCCAGTAAACTAATATAAATATGAATGATCAATTATACACTGAATTCATATTTGTCTAAAAAAAAAAAAAAGGCCAAAGCTTATTAGGAAAGGTTGATGCTATCAATAAAATTATTTTAAAAAAATAGATGAATTACTTAAAACCAAGTGACATGAATTTTTAAAAAGATGAAATGACGTTGCGCTCTGGAACCAGAATTTCACACCCAACAACAAAAACTATATTTAGTTATTGTTTTTGTGTTTATAAAGCATCATATAGTATAAGTAACTAGTCATAGATAATTAAGATAACTTTTACAGCTGATACCATACTTTTATTGAAATCTACACTTTTTTTATTTTCAAAGTTGTCTTGGTTATAATTAATTTGATTGTGGAGTGGATGGGCTAACATGATTCACTGCCATGATCAGTTAGACTCAAAAGACTATATAAGACTATAACCAATGAAACATCACAGAGCATGTCTATTATTTTGTAATGCTTTTCAGGACTAGATAGGTCAGAACTTTGTTTCATTCAGAAGCTTTATGACAGTAAGATGTCTCCAACCAAAGTGACCTGGCAAAACCTATTAGCATAGACTCACACTTACACATTACCTCAGCTCTGAAAGCAGATCAATTAGGCATAAGTAGTGTGCTGTAATTTTAATAATGGATGATAAATGACAAAGTTAATGCAATCAAATCTTATAGCAATGTGTTTTTTTCTCCTTCCTCGGTAATCCAATATTCTCTTACCCCCAACCCCCACCTGCATAAATGATAAAGAAAGTGAGACATCAAAGACTTTTTGGAGGTCAGGTATTTTACAAGGCAATAAACTAAGATATAGATTGGTCAGAAATTGTATTTGTTTGTGGGGAAAAATAGGACAATGTGTACTTGGCTAATATTTTGTATTAACCATTAATAATGTTATTTATATACAATAAGACAGACTGATTTGCTTGCGCATCTAGGGCTAAGCATCCGAAGACGATGATGAGAGCATTATATCTGAGAACATTTGTATTAACATGAATAGAAAACGAAAAACATAAATTATAGATGGAACACTTTGGTTGTACTGAAATAGTAAGTCGTATTTAACACCATCCCATGACCACGTTATTTGATTTATAGGTTTATTTTGTTCACAGAATTTGATATTAGTAAATAATAATAATAATAATAATAATAATAATTTACAAATCACATGTATGCGTGTAAACATCTGAACATCAGTTAATTCTTTTCGTTGCTTTTAGGTATTGGCTTTAAAAGACAACAACATGGCAAACGTCATTAAGTATTATTAAAGTAAATTTTTTAATTTTTTCCACATTTAATGCAGTAAAATATGTAGAGAGCGACGTATTTATACAAAACGTGACGCATTATACAAAAAATGATTCAGATCCCTATAAAAATGTTTTTGTTTATTTGATTTATAAAATGCATAATACGTAAAATAAAATGTCAGTTTTAAGTCTTATATAACCTTTTTAATCTATTATCCTATTTTATATTTACAAAAACCTGTAGATCAAAACATATGTGAACCTACTTTTTCGGATGACTGTATATTTTAAGGTAATCCAAACTGACAGCTCCTCTAGGTTTTTCCCCTACAGCAAAGTTACCTCTGCCACAAGCCCTCATTACAGTGTATACTTCATTCCCTGAACCAGTGGGCAGCTTTGGAGGCTGTTGTGCTCAGAGCATGCCAAGTTTCGGGGTACATACTTCTGTGCATACCCATGTTGAAGAGGTGAATCGGTAGTAAGAGTTTCTTGATGGCTGCTGTGAGTAATGGTGCCTGCCACCTAGAGCCTCAAGCAGTTAATGAGAGCAATAGCAGCTACACGTGCTGAGCTAGAGTGACGGCACAGATTACGTGCTAAATCTTAGGCATAATGAAGAATCCTGGGACACTGAAAATGGGCCTGTAATAAATTTGCTCTTGAAAGAACTCGACAATTTCCTCAGTTACCGGCCGCCTACATAGAGCTTTCAGGCATTGAAAAGGCAGGTGATGCACTTCCCTTTAGCATCATTAATTAAGAGGATTGAAGGTAGGATAGTTGTTTTTTTTTTAGCCCTATTGGCTAGGGACTGTAAAGGACCATTTGCTATGTTGAAAATCCCAAAACATTTGTTTAGGATCAATTTGTATAGAATTTTATAGGGACTTTTATAAGCCATAAATGTAAGGTCATTTATTTAGTTGTGCAGTTTTAAAATTCTATTACAATTTATTTATATACAAAAAAAGACACTTTTTAAACATTTTATGTTCATTTCTAACAAAATCTATACTTTTAATAAGACATTGTACTTAATTACATATAAAAAAAAGTAATATAAACTAGGTGTGTATATTAAGCGCATAAATCAGCTCTTCTTCCTTCTTAGAGTTCTTTGTGATGTGTATTTCACAAGGTTTTATTGTAATTAGATCACTAAATAACAGTGAAATCATTGTTCATAAACCCAAACATTCAACTTTTGATTTGTTGCATTTCAATGTAAAAAAACATTGTATTCATGAGTGATGTGTGTGGCGAGCAGTTAGAAGGCTGAGGCATTCAACCAGACTTTTTTTCACCATGTACAAACCCATAGAGTATCAGGAATACATTCCCTACACCTTTACCAGCCTGGACTGTTGACACAGGGAAATTTGGATCTGCAAATTCATGCTGGTGAAATCACATATTTACCCCCATCATTTGTGTGATTTAGCAGAAACCAAGACTCTTTAGCAGAAACATTTTCTGTTTTTTAGCAGACTACATTTTCTGTACTGCAGCCTCAGTTTTCAGTTTTTTTTTTCTCTGACAGTAGTGAGAGATGAATGACCATAATTAACTGTAATAGTACAGTGTCTGTGTGAGTGAGTGTGTGCCCAGCGATAGATTGGCGCCCTGTCCTGGGTGTATCTGCCCGGCGCCCGAAACATTCTCCCCTGGATGCATGGGGAACCCCAATGCGACTCTAATATAGGATAAAGTGGAAGATAATGAATGAATGAATATTAAACTTTTAAGCTGTTTAATTTGGTCCATATTGAATATGGCTTTCTCTTTAATTAATTAAAATACAGGTTACAGTCCTCATTTACTTTTTGATGGACATAAAGTTAGATATAATACTATTTGGTACATGCAATTACCATGTTGCTACCAAACATAAGTGGAGCAGTTTTAGATTTTGACTGACAAATCGCCTTATGTTGTCTCATTTCAAAGCCTAGTATTTCAATAGTCCTTTTGCAGTTTCCTTCATTTGTACCTTTCCAAATTCAAATTCTGTAGCTCTTAGATTGTTAAGATATGCAGATGCAGAGTGAAAGATTTTTGTTACCATGCTTTGACAAGAATCATGTTTCATCAAGAATCATCAAGTTCACAAATTATTAAATAGGCAGGATTTCAGTGTTTGTTTGGCCAGAAGTCATTTATTTAGCTTGGACCAGCTGCTCCAGCCACTCTGCTGCTGACAGGCTCTTTTTTTTTGCTTTCCTCTAGTCATAGATGGTTTCTACTGCCTGTGTAACCCAGGTTACGCAGGAGAGCGGTGCGAGCGGGACATTGATGACTGCATCAGCAACGACTGTAAAAATAACTCAACTTGTGTCGACTTGCATCAGGTGAGTTTGAATTGGTTTACTAGACCTATCTGTGCAAAGGAAATGAAACAAAATGCCTTCTGTTGTTAAAAGTATCCATGGCATGTGACAGACTTTGAGTCATTGTGCAGCCTTTGTCCAGTATGGTTTGACAGTGTGATCTACCATAAGGCACTGTCAAAGCAGCTCGGTAGCAAAACATCTCTGCTGGGAAATGGCTTAGCAGACAGTGTCCAAGAGCATTGCCATGAGCTACCTTAAAGCCATGCATTGTACTCCCTTCAGATCAAATGAGTCATCATGCTTTAAGTCTTATTGACACTGACATTTTATGTTCTTATGACAAGCAATATGTTACAGCTAGCTAGCTACACAGAAAGATAAATTTATCTACTTAATCTAGAATTCCATTTTCCCTGCTGTCTTAAAAGTAATATATATATATATATATATATATATATATATATATATATATATATATATATATATATATATATATATATATATATATATGATGAACATCCATCCATTATCTTCCACTTAACACTGTAATGTCACAATGTCACCCATCCAGGGGAGAGCATTTTGGGCACTGGGCAAATACACCCAGGACAGGGCTCCAATATATTACTGGGCACACACTCACTTACACGCACAGACTTTATATAGGGGCAATTTAGAGTAGCCAATTTACTCTGAATCCATGTTTTTTCACATGGAAACCAGAGAACCCGGAGGAAACCCAAACAGACACAACGAGAGCAAGGAAACTCGGTTCAGGATTCAAACCTGGATCCTCAGTGCTGAGAGGTGGACGTGCTAACCATTAAGCCACCGTGTCACCCATGGGAGAATCAATATCTTTATTTATTTATTTTTTTTAATTAAAGTCTTGTAATGCTTGAGTAGTACAGTTGTGCTAACTTTTACCCACTTTACTGAAACTCCTATTTTAATTCCTGAATGGTTTCTTCTACCCTGCCACTTTTCAGGCACAATTGGCCTCATTAGATTTACTGAAGGCCAGATTAGGGAATTTCTCTCTGTCTGTTGATTAGCCGCCTCAATTGGCTGTTAGAATCTGAGGGCACAATGGGGAAAAATGAAATCAAAGGCAGTCCAAAATTCTGAGAAAGGTGTAAAAACCGTTGTCAATAAAATATTAGTAATTGAACTGGATGCTGTTACTGTTATCACATAACTGATTGATTGCCTGCATGAATGAGTAGGTGTTCGGGTGTGTTCAATAAAGTGCATGGTGTAGCTACATTTCACTGAATTATTTGACTGCATTAAGCAGAAAGTTTTGAGGGCATGTTTTAGTTATTAAGACGTCAGTCATTGTCAAATAGTAGTCAGTTAATAGAAAGAAAAAAAATACAGCAATGTAGACTTAGTTTTACTGTTTGTTTGACTAATTTAATATAAAAAATAGTGTCTGCAAATGTTTTTATCCGCCAACTTACTTTACTTATTTGATATAAGAAAAATCTAAAATTGCATCCCTCTTTCAAGTGTAAACAAAGAATTTAATAGGACTAAAGCACTGCCAGAACATTACCTCTCACTTTTATGACCTGTAATATTGATTTACACCAGCACAAGTAGATTAATAGGTAGTCTCTATGCTCAATAGTTGAATCATTGCATGGTAGCTTTAGAGTTTGTTATAAGCTCACAGGCATGAAATCATGGACTACAAAATGGGCTTTCCACCATGTAATTGTGCACTTTAATGGTGCATGTTTCTGTGGTCTATTACAGCAGTCCGCTCAAACGAAAGTGGTTGCATTAAATAGCACATGACCTATGCCACTTCTCAAACAGCCAGCAAATATGATGGATCTTTAGCACATGGTGTGTATTGTCATTTTTAAAGTAGTGCTAAATCTCAAACAGTGCATGCTTTATTAAACAAACCCAAAAAATTATATATGTTTTGATATACTTTAGGTGGACCATGAACCGATTTATTTTGGCTGAACTTGAAAAAAATGAATTACTCACATGCACATATCCTGTTAATAGCTTCCTCATCTCTTATTTTTAACAGGACTGCAGAGGAAATAATGTTATCAGTGTAAAAGGATTTTTATAATTGCAGTTTTGGTTTACAGCAAAAGTAGTTGCAACGAGTAACAAAAAGGTTTTTGTTAAGCCATGGATGTTTTTCATCCCTGTGTTCTAAATCTCAGTCTGAACATTGTCAGCTCTAATAGAAATTGTCTGTTTCACCAGCAGTTTATGTACTGTCGCTCCTATTTCAACTGTTCATTTTTATGAGCTTGTTTTTTTATTGAATACTATAAAATAGCAGGCATTTAAAGGGGACTTATTCATATCACCTCTGGGAACTGTTATACTGGAATAGAGTTGCAAACAAATGGTGGGTTTATGTCAGTTTAGTATGTTGTACATGATATTTAATAATGAATTTATTAAATATAATGAATCAAAACAAGAATGATTTCATTTATTATTTTTATTTAAACATACAAAATTGTATTAAATTATTTTTTTTTCTTTTCAGTTCTGTTTATGATTCACCTGAGGGACTATATATAGCAATGCATTTGTGACTTAAAATACATTCAGCATCTTCCATGTTTTAAAGAGTCATGTCACAGACATTCACCCACTTCACAGTATAAATTATTTACAGTTCAATTAAGTGAACTGTCTCTGCTTGCTGTTGCCTTCTGAGGAAAGTTTGCCTTTGTATTTTTATCTGAATAATGGGTTGAGTTTCCCGAACTATTCATTGCATGCATAAAAAATATGATAAAACTATTTGAGCTTCTTAAACATTTCTGCTTTCTGTATTGCTACAACTTATTTTGCTTGCATTGATATTGTAAGTATTTACCTTCACAGCTGTTTTACATTTGACAAGATTAAAATAAAGCAGATTTATCTGATTATATTGTACTAAATGCCATGTTAATTTATTCACCAAGCCACATATCCTTATGTGGGTCACAAACAAGGAATAGCTGAAACCAATTCCTTCAAAAAGATAGAAAAACCCTAGGACATATCAAAAGCCTTACCAAATAGTGTAGTGTGTCAATAAACCAATAATCGACTTTCAAAAAATATGCCAAAAATGTAGTCTTTGTGTAATTATGTTTTTTAATTTAATTAAAACCATGCATATGACATTGCTTAACATGCATCACATGTGCTATTCTTTAGTTCATGTTAACTTTTACATACCATAAACACAGATAGCCCAAACCTGCCTGCCTACCACTAGTATGGAGCATGTTAAGACTGGCCAAGGGCAAAGCGGCTACTCCATATGACATGAAGCCAACACTTGCTTATCCACCGAATGTCATGATGTGGAAGTAAGTCACAGTGATTAGATGATACATCAGCATCCAGATTAGACATTGGCCTGATAAAGTTAATAGCTTTAACCGAGTCAATACATTTTCTTTGACCACATAGTTGAGTTTACAACACACTTTAATGGACCAGGGAGGTCTAATAGACAAATGTCACACAAACAGATCTTTTATTTTGAAGACAGTAAACCGTTTGTAACAAGCATGTTGACAGACTCCTAAGTTGATTGTCTTTAGGAAAAGCTTCAATGTTCCAGAATATGTCTAAGATAACGAATGATTAAAGGATATTGATTACATGTGCTTTATATTGTATAGAGCTACTTCATTCTACTAGCCAGAGATATAACCTTAACTTGCTTCACATTATATAGATGGCTAAGAAATGTATATGATTTATTTTTGTGCTGTTTGTTTTAGATTTATTCTGTGTAATTTCTGTTTTGTTAGACAGCATAGACAGACTGCATGGTGTTTGTTTTGGTATTTTATGCACAAATTTGTGGTTTGAATAACCTTCAATATGTGCCTGAATTTTTAATGCTTGGTAGTGGGTGGCTGAAGGAGGATATTTGCATACCAATAGTAGGCCTTCCAATAAAACAGCTGTAACTCGAGATATTTTTGTTAAAGTCTTGTGACATGTCTTTTGAAAAAAAAATTCTTTCTTTTGGCTTTACTCTCTGTACCCTTTGTGCTTAATGCAAAGCTTATTATTTACCTGATCTAATCCTGTAAAGTGTACATGGCCTGTTAATTTTTGTAGACTCTGTTATTCCATTCATTTCCACACATCATATAAAAGTCAGGCAGAAGCCAAATGACTTGCTTTGCGAGTTCTTGGCAGCTGCACAGAGTTTATTTAGGCCAGTGCAATATTCAGGTGAAAGATGTGTGGCTGTGTTCACATGCTTTCCTGCTTTGATTCTCTTGTCCCATCCATTTACACTTCAGAGTTACCAGTGCATCTGTGGCCAGGGCTGGGAGGGAGAACTCTGTGAGCTTGAGATGAATGAGTGCTTGTCCAACCCTTGTAAAAATAACGGCATCTGCACAAACCTGTTCAATGGCTACAAGTAAGTTGACTTAATTGTTTCTGTAAAAATTGGCAAGTGAAGGCATAGGGTAATGGTCAAAATTTACCTTTTAATAACATGAGGCAAACTTGTACTGAGATCTGTTCTTAGATAAGCAAAGGTAATGGATGACAGATGATGAGTAAAACAAACGAATAAATTAATGACATTCAAAGGGAAGGTTTTGGATCTGTGGCTTAGTAGAACTGACACACACACACACACACACACACACAACAAAGGAGACCAATAGAGAAAGTAGGAAGAGTTAGAGGGATTAGTGCCAGGGCTGTGAGCTCACTGCCGCCAAGTGGAGCACAAGTACACCACCTCTCCTTTTTTCTCTCTCCCTGTCTTTCTTGTTGTCTCACTTTCTCACACACACATTTACTTCCCAGTTCAGTGCTTTAACCTCACTTTGTCCTACTTTCTTTTCCACTACTCCATTGTCCAATGGTGTAATTAACCTGTTAGTCTGCTTAACTGCTTTGAGAACCTCTTTATGGCTGAGGGCTTATGCTTGTTACCCAACTTCATTGAGTGGCATTCCTAAACTGTGGGACTTCTTCGACATTGAGTGAAGTACCTCCAGCTGGTAAATACTTACAGGTCACAATTTATGAATGCAATGTTTTGATCAAATTTGGACTCCAAATAAAGCTGTTGTAGCAGATTGAGTAATGAAACTAAATTATTTTTACATTAGATTAGGTCAGTTTGCAGATGCCTGTATCCAAAACAAGTCAACCCAACTTGATGGTTAGAGTCAGACCACAGGGTCAGCCATTATACATCACCCCCAGAGCAATGAGAGTTAAGTGCCTTGCTGATGGGCCCACACAGGTAACCATTGGTGGACTTTAGGATTGGAACCCCCAACCCTTTAGATTGATAGTTCTGCATCCTAAACACTAAGTTAGTGTGTTCTATTTTACCCCAACTAAGGCATTTTCAGTTCCTGGCCACTAGACATTATAGTCTTTCTGGCAATAAAAAATGGACAAGGTAGCAAAAAAGCAAACAAATAGAGGCTAAAATTCTGCCAATTGTTATATAACCCACAATAGCCTTTCACATTAAAAACAGATAGCAAACTGAATGAGTTACACAAGCAAATATCAAATCAGTGTCTTAGCGCATCAAAAGAAACTTAGTTTATAAGCAACTCATAACAGATATTGTTTGAAATACAAGAAACTAACATATCTTCCTGATCAGTGCAAAAAATTAAGAATCTGTTAATCAAAAGCCTGGACCCCTAGCTAGAAATTAATTTTAAATTATGTCAAAAATTAAAACATTTATATAAAACGTTTGTATAAAAAATATATAATATTTTTATTTGTATAAACTGTAAAGTCTGAACATGTTCATCCAACTGATGATCCAAACCTCCACCTAAAAGTCTGTAAAAGCAAACTGTTATCACCTTGCAGAATAGATAACCAGCTTTCTGTCTCGGAAATGGCAATATGAGCAAACATGGTGTTCGACATCAATCAATTCATCTGTCCACTCACTTTGTCCTTGCTGTTTCACAAACTGTTGGAAAAAACCCAGCAAATTTACTAGCATGTCCATCAGGCTTAATTAGCTAGTAATCTGCATGCAGTCAGAGTAATGAAACCGCCACTGCATACGAAAAAACAGCACTCGTGCCATTTAGCAGGTCATTTCCACAAGATCCACCGCTTGTGCTTTAGAAAAAGCAAAGTAATACCTACATTTATTAGTTTAAACAGCCAGTCCAGTTCAGTTGTGCAAAAAAAAAACACATCACAAGATTTCCTATTTAAAAACCAATAAGACCAGGGAGTTTTTTTTCTTGCCATTGTTGCTTCATGGGAGTTCAGGCTTAATATACATTAAAAGTCGATACACATTGTGCAGTAATACAATTAACTAGTTTTTATGCAGTTAAAAAAAAGGTTTAATACTACTTTAGTTTCTGCACAGAAAAACAAAATTCTACTAACCTGCTTTTAAATACATTTGCGTCTATGAAGTATTATAGTACTGTATAGTATGGTAAATTTCCTGTAAATCTCTTTCGCCTCATTTACAAAGTTTCTTAATTCTGAAATCAAATATAAAAATTATAACAAATTAGCTTCCCATAACTGGTTGCAATTTTGTACATATTACTGTCACCATCTTGTTTTTCTTAAGTGTATATGGCTATGTTGTAAAATTTGTTTGTCTATGTTCTATTGTCCTGTTTTTGACTGTATTAACTGCAAACTTTTCTTTTACTTTTAAGGTGCTCATGTGCACAGGGTTGGACTGGTCCTGATTGTAGTGAGGATGTGAAGGACTGTGCCTCATCTCCTTGTTTTAATGGGGCCCAGTGTGTAGAATTAGATCACCATAGCAAGTTTTCCTGCATCTGCCCTCCATTCTTCATCGGCCCCTTCTGCACACTGGCCTATGACCCATGTGCCGTCCAAAGAAACCCCTGCTTGAACAACTCCACCTGCCACTCCAGGCCAGATGGTTCGGCCAAGTGCCTTTGCTCCACAGGTGAGACAACAATTTTGTAGGAAGTGTTCTGCATGCATATGTGGTGTGGGTCTTCATAACCTTGCCCATGGTCACATTCCTAGTGGCTTTGCTTATAATTATGTAATATAGTGTGCAGTATTTCCTGCTTGTTGTTCTTTATATATATTTATTTTTTATTTTTTATTTTATTATTTTTTTTTTTTTTTGGCGGATAATATTACAAGATATATTGTGGATAAGCAATGTTTAGGTCATGGTATCTACGTATCCTTAGATTAGTACTAAAAAGAAGAAAATAATAAGATCCCAATAATGCCATAGTCGTTAAATCAGTCATTGTGTTAACTTGAATAAAAACATGAGGAAACAGCTCCTGTAACGTTCATATAAAACACTATGTATATAATTCAGCTGTACTGCCTGCTGGAAGTCATCGCTGTGCTTGACTGACCAAGTAGGATTTGCAATCTACTCTTTAACTAAGAGAGTGTATCTGAAGGACAAATGTTTTCTATTCTAAACATTAATAAAAAGATCTCCTGTGAGGCTTGGGACTGTGAGGTAGGTCATTGAAATGTTAGAGATTACTTTGATACCCTTTAATAATTTAAAAGAAAAAGTTAAAGTCTTAGTAACTAAAATGTTAAGTACATTTAAAATGAATACAGTGAAATAAAAGGCCTTATTATATTTTATTACTGCATTATTACACATACCCTTAAATGAGTATTATTTCTGCACGGATACATACATTGTATGCTTGGTAGTCGGTTATGTGAACATGCTAAAGTTAACCTGTTTGTATCTGCAATGTAAGTTTACCATCATGGCACAGATAGATCTAAAATCGAGGGCAAACCTTTTAACGTATGAGTAAAGTATAGAAATTGCAGATTTTCACAACTAAACGTCTACTCGGACAGACAGCTGGAAATTCTTTGGGGAAAACAAATAAGCCTTATAATGCGCAAATAATGCCACATTTGTCCTTGAAGAAGACCCCTTACTGCTACAACCAAGCAGAGAATTCTATCATAAATAGTTCATTCTTTATGGATGCAATTTATATTCTGTGATGTTGTTCTTTTATGATAATCAGGATTTGATTTCATCTGATGACCTTGACTGTCTCAATGACTTCTTTTTCACACAATCCTGAACTGTTTTAATAATCTAGATATCAGAGTTCTGTGGGCACTATACCATCTGTTGCGGGTTTTCTTGTGCTCATTTTTGTAGAGGTCATATTTGGCTTTTATTTTATATTGCTCTGCTTCAACACACCTTATGGGGTAATTATTAATCCATTTACTAGCTGACTCAAAAGGTGAGAGATGAGAAAACAAAAGTGGGCTGTGAAATAAGACCCTTGTACAGGGATTAAGAAACATTGCATCATTAGGCTTGTTGTTTTACAGCCCTTTAATATCCTATGCCTTATTATAAACACACATTGTCCACCATTTGACCCATGCATATGATCTTTTTTGCCGCTACCTTTATATTTTTATCCCCTTACTGCATCTTCCTGTTATGTGCTGTGCTGTTGAAGGAGAAAATAATTCTTGCCACTTCTGTCATGACATGAGTCCCAACCCAGTTATTAAATTATGGCTACAGGTCCCCACCAGAACGCAAGATGTCATTTTTGATGAATGAGGAGAATGTGTTGCAGCCAAGTGGCTTTCCTGTATTCTTTTTTACACTCCCACAAGCACCACGAAGGTACACAGATTGTGTCGTTTCTTCCTCTGTACATCTGACATGGCTGCTATAAAGAGATTAGATCTCTGGTGAGAGGGTGATTATGAAATCCCCTGCCAGCACTATTTCCAGTTAGCCACTCGACCCCAGTGTTATAAAAATGATGATAGAAGACTTTTTTTTTTTTTTTTTGAATTCGGTGCCTCCTGCTGACATGAACCAGAAATCCTTCATGTTTGTGGGCTCTTAATGCAATTGTTGTACCCTGTAATTAGGTTGATGCAGCATTTTAATAATTAGTTTGTAATCATTTTAAAAAGTAAAAGAAAAAGCCTGCGTAGACAGTTTAATGGGTAGAGCCATAGCAGCTTTTAGTCCTTTATAGGTGAAGTTAGCATGTTCTCCTTAAGTCTGTGTATATTTCATCTGAAACCTAATACAATTCGAAGACATGCAAGATTGGTGATTTGAAGATAAAATCTAAATCTACCCTGCAATGGCATGGCATCAACTGTTTTATCTTCTGCAAAATTAATTAGGTAAATCTATTTACAAAATGAGCAAATCATAAAAAATAAAAAAAAATTACGTTGTTGCTTTTAATGCACATGCTATACTCCCACATTGATCTCCTGTCATGAATTTTGTTATGTAAACACAAAGCCAGACTGAAGAAAGAATAAATGAATAGCAACTCTGTAAGAAAAGTTTCCTTCTTTTGCTGTCTGCTTGTTATTGATCTCACTTCACAAATTTTAGAGTGTTTGTTGCGTTTCAGATCATATTGAATTGTAACAAATTCGAAGTGCATAAAAAGTGTGACTTTATGGTTAAAGGAAAGAGTTCTGGTAGAATGACAAGGAAATGGTCGTCTCATGCATTACCATATTTAAATTGTTGCATAACTGCAGGTAGGTGTTGAAAGTATGTCCCTTTGGCTAGAATTTTATTATGAAATGAATATTTTCTTATTTTACTGCATATATTACTGTGTTTGGTTTGTATTAGACTTATTTATTCCCTCCTAGTAGAACATGTATAATAAAGAAAATAGTGTGTTATCACAGCCACCTGTTTCAATCGGTTGGATACCCAACCTGCACTTTAATGTGTACAGTGTGGGTCAAAAGAGAGACCACTAGAAGACCAAGGCTCAGTGGGAGACTTATCCTTATTATTCTCCGTAAATGGCCGGGCAGTGTTGTTAATGTAAGATACCAGTTTTATAATTTTGTACAATCATGCTGGGCAACGTAGATAATCAGGTTTGCGAATTATCTCCATTTTAAGTGAACCACTCTATTAATACAGCAAAGAATACAGAATCTACAAAGGTCATTTAAACGCTTAATGGCTGTAATGCCATAGCTCCTTTCATTGAAATTCATTTATTTCATAGTTCAACATTGCTACAGTCTTACTAAAACCAACACATTTTTCCTACTATCATCTGTATTAATAAAGCATATGAGGTATTTATAATTATGAAAAACACTTGGCAGAGATAAGCACCCTAGGCACAGAAGCTAACTAGAAAACAGAGGATGAGAGATGGGAGTTGACATGATGCAGTGAGCCTGGTCCCATGTAAATGAAGCGTCCATGAAACATTTATTGAAACATAGCGGGTCGGCTACAAGGCTGCCTCTAGCTCACTGTGTCTCTTCCTAAATGTCGCCGAGCAAGTACTGAGCTAACCAAGCAATAACAGCACTCACCCGAGGGCAGCCAGGAGTGAACATTAAGGTCATGTGGTATTGTCCTCAATAACGGGTGAGAGAGAATGTTGAGGGTGGGGGTTTGGGTGTGAGGATGTGGTGGGTAATTGTCAGTGGAGATATAATGTGATGCTAAGGAGAGAAAAAGCAGGAAAGTTGTATGTTAAATGAAATAGTTGGATTTAAGCTTAATTTGCCTTCATAACAATAAACAGTGTCAATATGTAGGTATGCTGCTGTGTGTGTATGTACAGTTGTATATTGTATGCACTACTGCAAAGGATAATTCATAAAGGCTTCTAAGAATGACACCTTTCAGTGAAATTGCTTAACATTACACTAAAAGAATAATATATACATACACACAAAATTTGTTATTTCATAAACTAAAAAGTAAAGGATGTGGTGTTTATGTTTATATATAATATAATTCAATTGTATTTAAGAAATAGGGCGGCACAGTGGTTTAGTGGTTAGCACATTCGCCTCTCAGCACTAGGGATTCCCGGTTCGAATCCCCATCTGGGTGGAGTTTCCATGTTCTCCCGTGTCCATGTGGGTTTCCTCTGGGTTCTCCGGTTTCCTCCCACAGTCCAAAAACATGGATCAAGTCAATTGAGTTCTCCAAATTGCCCCATATAGAGTGTGTCTGTGTGTGTGCCCAGCGATAGATTGGCGCCCTGTCCTGGGTATATCTGCCCAGCGCCCGAAACGTTCTCCCCTGGATGGGCATGGGGAACCCCCCCCCCCCGCAACCCTAATATAGGATAAAGTGGAAGATAATGAATGAAAATGTATTTTAAAAATATATAAACACAACACTTATGTTTTATTATTCCTTGTTCCCATTTTTCATGAGCTAAACTCAAAGATACAAGATCTATTTTTTTTTCTTTGTACACAAAAGTCCTTTTTCCCCTCAAATATTGTTCACAAATGTGTATCCGTGTTAGTGAGCACTTTTTTTGCTGAGATAATTAATTCTCCTCACAGGTGTAGCATGTCAAAATGCTGATTAGACAGCATGACTGTTGCAAAGAGTGCATTAGGCTGGCCATAATAAAATGACACTCTACAATTTGCAGGTTTATTACTCACCACAATGCCACAGATGTCACAGACTTACAGTTAACATACTAACCACCAGAAAGTTTCCACCAGATCTGCTGTCCATGACTTTAATGGTCATTTTTCATGAGCCGTCTACTATGGTGTTTCATAGAATTTGCGGTACATCTAACTGGCATCACAACCACAGACCACGTATAGCCATACGTGGCATCGTTACTTCCAAGATTGGCTGAGACCAGCCAGAGACAGCTGCTGCAACAATCAATTTGCATAGCCAGAGAATTTCTGCACAAATTTGTTGCATGCTTATCGTCCTTATTGGAGCCTCCCCCTGAATGCAGTTTGTTGTCATAACTGACTTCAGTGGGCAAAATCTCACATTCATTGGTGTATATTATGGTCAACTCCATATGAAGATGTGTTGCACTGTGTGATTCAAATGCTGGTTACATCAGATACTGACTGGTTTGCTGACCCCTTCAAGCCTTTTGAAACAGTTAAAGTAAAGTGCAGATTTTAGAGTGATTTTTGTGGACAGCCTATTGCACACCTGTGCATAATACTGTCTAATCAGCATTTTGATATTTCACACTTTTGAGGCAAATGGATTATCTCAGCAAAATAGAAGTGCTTACTAACACAGATGTAGACAAATTTGTGAACGATATTTGCAAGAAAAATCCTTTTGCATATATAAGTCTTAGACCTTTGCTCTCTTTGTGTTGCATTTATGTTTTTGTTTAGTGGAAATACTGTCAAACACCTGATTTTCTAAATGAGCTCTTTGGCCATTACATTCCAAATCCATGTATGTGATAGTCTCCCTTCTCCATAGCCTCCACTTGAATAGAAAGGGTTTTCAGAGGACTTTGGAGTGTGCCTGTGAAAATCTGTGCCCATTCAGAGAAAAGCACAGTTTAGGTCAGTCACTATGTTGATGGTTTGCAATCAGTGCCAATTCACCTCAAAGCGGAATTGTAAAAAAATCATGCATGGACATTTTGCAGGCCAAAGGAGTTTAATTATGTCAAATCTGTCGAGCCATATTTTTACTAATAGAAACCAGTAAACACTTCCATTGTCAGGTACCCTCGCTATTAGGTCCAAATGCTTCTGTTCGGTGTCATTTTTTTGGTCACCGTTTTATCTCCCAAAATATTCAGTCAGCCGTGGTCCTTCTGGAGAATAAAAAGGGCTTAAATACTATTTAAGCAACAATCTGTAATTATATATCTTAAACAGCTGCTGCTTGTAGGTATACTCTAGATAATTATTAGACTAGCAGCTTAAATGTGGGTGGCTATGCACTTTGTTTTATTTAAGTGTTAATTTATGTTAATTATTCAGGCTAGCACCAGGCTATTTTTTATAGTGTATGTGAATATGTAACTATATATGGTCTAAATTCTTTTCATCATACATTTATCACTCACACACACAGACACGCAAACAAACACACTCTATATGGGGCAATTTGGAGAACTCAATTGACTTGATCCATGTTTTTGGACACAGACACGCATACAAACACACTCTATATGGGGCAATTTGGAGAACTCAATTGACCATGTTTTTGGACTGTGGGACGAAACTGGAAGACCCAGAGGAAACGCACGCAGACATGGGGAGAACATGGAAACTCCACCCAGATGGGGATTCGAACCGGGAATCCCTAGCGCTGAGAGGCGAACGTGCTAACCACTAAGCCACCGTGCTGCCCTTTTTTATTTATTTATTTATTTATTTATTTCTATATTATTTTTATAAAGGAGTTACAAATGATATGCTTGCGTTTATCTGCCAGGCCATAGCTATGATGCTGATGGTACTGGATTTACCCCTGCTATGCTCCCCGGGTGTGTACCATGGCGACACAACTTCAGACCTTGTTATATTACCTGTTATGGCTCGGTTTTACCTTGACATGATGTCTGCCACTCTGTGCAACAAACAGAGATATTCACTGTAAGTGGCATTAAATCCCCCTTTTAAAATGGCTCAGCAGGGAGAGATAATGGATACGATTTTCCAAACTGACAAACAATTATTCCAAATCCCCTTTCCTTTTATCCCTTAGTGTAGATATGAAAAAAAAAATATAATTTGCCAAAAACACGAATTCCCTACTAGGCTTTTCACAGGCTGATGGAATGGGAAGTGTTTTCTAATACCATTGATATTTGTTTCCTTCTGTCCCCCAGCCCTGTATAGCATTTTGACTTCTTTACTATTGCAGATGGCTTTCCATTTAAACTAAATGCTGTTAGCATGGCTTGGCAGCCATGCTTATCTCTGATATGGGAATTTGCCTTGCCCTATAGGTATACACTATAGTATTAAGTGTGTGTGTGTGTGTGCGCACTTGGGGACAAGTTGCATGGAAAAGTAGTTATATTTAAAGCTTACATTTGCTTGCTTTTGCTTCTATTACTAAAGCTGTGGTTTTATCAAAACAGGTAAGTAATATAACACAGTATCCTTGTATAATGGAAATCTGCGCAGATATTTGTATTCAACACTGGTTTTTGTTTTACTGGTTTAAGCTTGTTTACTCTCACCTGGAAAAATGCTATATGCTAAATGCTATATGTGCCTAAAGGGGGGGGGAAGCAAAGAAGTGTAAAGTCTACATAAAAACTTCACACCAAATCATTGCATTTTTCATAGAAAGGTTTAAATTGAAACTCTAAATAGTACTTTGTTTTATTATTATTATTATTATTATTATTATTATTATTATTATTATTATTATACATTTTGCATACAAGAAAATATCCTGTTTAAACTGCTACCTTGCAAAATTTACAATTTTCTCCATGTATAATTTATTTTTATTTAGTAAGTGCTTGTAACTTACTGATTAGTTTAGTACATCTTCCTAAAGTACATCTTCCGTAAAACACACAAAGACTGAACCTTTCCTCAACACCGCACCAGTTCTCCCTACAATGCATCTTTTATTAACCTTTTGCAAATAACTTAGAAGTAACCGCCAAGCATATTGAACATAATACTTTAATTTCTGACTTAAACACAATTGTGGGTTAATCCTTGTCATCTATTTGCTACAATATATCTTTTCATATACATCTTTGGTCAAATTGGCCACCTTTTCTGTTGTGTCAGTTAGATTGATGATTACAGGTCGTTGGCTAATGACCACCATAGTTTCTTAAAGACTGCAGGCATAAATCCTGGTTATTTTTAAAGATTGGTAATAATAGGAGAGCCTGCAGTTCACCTTGATAAATTTATCAGCCTGGGTAATGACCCCTTCATGAGTTATAAAAAATAATCCTCCATGCCTGATCAAACTGTCTGAGCTCATTTCAAGATACTTATCCATTTAAATCATCAATTTTAGTACATTTCTCTCTAAATGTGCAGAAATGGAATTTAGACACTAATGAGTGTTTAATAAGTCGAAAAAATAGTTGAATCGGTCTAACTAACTTTATTTTGTCTTGTAATTATAAAAAAGTCTAAATGATTTCAAATCATTTATTTGATGAGAAAGACATGTTTGAGAAAGACATGTTTGTTTGTTATATAATTTATGTTGTTGAATTTTCCATTCTTTACTCTGAGCAGTAGGTAGCAGGAACTAGATAATGGTATCCAAGGGTATTTTATTGATCAAATAAATTGGGGCCAATAGCATAGTTTTTCCTTTAATCACAACCAAGGCATCAGCTGTGTCTTCACATGGACCTCTTTCATTAGCACTCATCTGAATTAAATCCAAGGCCTGCCAGAAAAACAGCATTGTTGCCTGGTGAGTAGCTGCAACTCAATGATGGAATGCATGTCAGAGCGCAATTGCTGGTTGCCCTGTCGCTTGCTTCAGCAAAGTGAGAGCCTGACATTTTGATATACTTCAAAAGAACAAAGGGCAAATTGTTAGATTTGTCAACCCTGTTTTGGGAGGAAGCTTTAGGCAAAAGTTCAACTTTTGTACAGAAATTCTAAAATTAATGAATGGTACAACAGTAACCGATTTGGGATCACAAATTCCAAACTTTTAGGCACAAGCTACAGAAACCTTACTGTTCTTCCAATCTTATAGCAGTATTTAAAGCTCTTAAAGATGTAGGCCAGGGTCTTTAATGGATATATCAGCCTGAACTCTGTGGTCATTTCTGGTAAATCCTAGCACAGGAGATGACTAGAGAAATTCCCCAGTACTGTATGTATAAAGAGCATTAAGCTTTTTTAAAGCTGATTCAGTGACATAGGGTTATGTTATAGTCTCATGCCAAAGTTTGCAAACACAACTGTTAAAACCACTAATCTTCAAATGTCTGCAAGTTCACACCTATACATAAGCATAGTTACATATTTTCTTAAGTGTTTAATGCAATTAATGAGATATTGGTTGCACGAGTGAAGAAATAGTTCTTAGTAAATGTGAATACTTTACTATAAAAATGTAATGGATATATTAACCATGTTTCCCAAATCTGCAAATTGAGAAATTGATTATTTTTCAGTAAAGGAATAATCAACAAACATTTTGATCTTCCGTACACTTGTGTGCAAATAAAAATGTATGTATTTATATTATTTATATATATATATATATATATATATATATATATATATATATATATATATATATATATACACCTAATTCTTCCCATTAATAATCTTAACCCTAATTTCAATACAATTTCCTGAAATATTCAGTGTTTCTTAAAATAATTAATTTAAAAATAAAAGTTTTTGTTGTTTTAAAAATACTTGTGTTTTTGAAATGTAAATGAATGAATATTTCATATTTTTATTTCTATTTTTAAATAGATTACATGGACACTGTTTGCCTGTAATGGAGGGTAATAGCTTTAGCTAGAGGCTTAAAGACTCCTACAGTTTGTTAGTCATACATTATTGGAGTAGCATTTTATAGCAAGCATGGCTTGATGTAGCAGATGTTATTATCAGGGTTGTTACTGGCCTGAAACTGGTCCATCTGGATTGCATGGGATCTGATATATGGTCTGATCTAATTTACTAACACACATTATTGTGGAGGGTCTTAATGTTAATGCTCTTAAATAAATGGTGGACACATAAAAACTTCCCTGTACCACAGCTTTTACATACCATATAAGATAAGAAGTTGTACTTTATAGTAAAAATTTGAAGAAAAGGAAATTTAAAAAAATGTGTGAGTTTTGTCATTTTTAGTAATTGTCATTGTCTGATAATTTCTGCACTTATTCATGCATTGTTATATTACAATTCATCTCTGCATGTTAAGGCAGCTGGATACAAAATGCATGTGTCATGTTAGAATTTTAAAATACTTTTTAAAAAATGGTTCAGTGCGCATGATGCTTATGTATGTGCTTCAAAATTGCTCATCATATGTCAACATAATTATTGTGTGTAATTCATGTTTGTTCAAATAAATAATTACAGGAAAATGTATGCAGCACTGTTTAGCATTCATCCCAAACAAGAAAGCTTTTGGTGAACTTAACATTGCACTCACTGGAATTATTTTTATTAATGGGACAAAGCCTGTCCATTGCGAAATCAAATCACAGAACAAGTAAACAAACAGCAAATCAATTAAACAGCCAGGAAATGTACACAGAAAGGCTTTCAGTCTGTAGGAGGCTTTTCTCTTTAATTATTGTCACACTGTTCTCGGTGCACCTGTTCTCCATAGTGGCTTAATTACTCAGTGAACTAATGACATTGGGGGTGGGTGTTTACACTACCTAAGAAATGATGCTAGGAGAAAAAAAAAGGTCTGCAGGCCATATTGCAAGATGGTCCCTTAGTATCTGAATGAACAAATGTCCAGGAGATTTAAATGCACATCGCTACTTATGTTAGTGTTCTCTCTTTCATCAACAAAAACTCAATTTCTCAAGTCTCAAATCATATAGATTTCAACCTACCAAATTCTCAGCTCAATCCAACTCCAATGCTTAGGTGTTTTCACAGGCTTTCAGCTTCTCTGAGGACACCACACGCTACAGGGGCCTGTTTCCATTAAAAGAGCATTCACTGTGGCCTTTTGTTGTCATTGATCCTTTTACTTTTTAGGAGGTAGCCAGGCTCGGTGATCCGTGACCATCTCATTTATCTGTCAGGGTTTGAGGGAACTCACTGCGAAATTGACACAAAGTATGGCTCCAGCCCATACTAAAACCAGCTCCATTGTGTGGATGGGGTCAGTGGTTAGTGGACAGGACCAAATGCAATTTTTTGTATTTTTTATTTATATATATATATATATATATATATATATATATATATATATATATATATATATATATATATATATATATATATATATATATATATATATATATATATATTTATTTCTTGTCACATTTTGTCTATATATATAAGATTTGATTTGAGGTGAAGAGGTAATTGAATATACCCCCCTTTTTTCATCTTTTTGGTTTATAGCCATCATCTGTTGCCTACTCACTTTAGTGCTAGAAATGACATGCCTGAATGGCTGTCATTTCCTTGAGGTAGACTGAGTGTGATACAGCGGCAACTTGAATGTAGGGATATAAAAAGTACCTGTCTGTCACAGGCCACTAAAAGGAACTGCGAGTGTATGAAGTCAGCAGAGAGCCATTGATCTAAAGCCATTGTTGCAGGGTGAAAATAATGACTGTGCAATGCAGCTCCTCCTCTCTTCACTAGACTGGCCGTGTGAATGGCATTACACAAGTGAATGTGGTCCCTTTGATAACGACCTGTTGGTTTTAAGCATCTACACTATGCAAAGCATGAGGATTTCTTAGCGGTTTTTTATGAAGTTATCGTGACTATTTTTTATTCTAAATGAAAATATTACATTCACCTTCACCATAATTTGGTTTCTAAATGCATTTAAATGCCAGAAGGTCCTGGATTTGATTCATACCTAGGTTCTGGTCTTTTCTGTTTACATGTGGAAGTCATATGTGAAAAGTCATGTCAATGATGATTTTTCTGTTTGCACTTCTTCACGCCAGCCCAATGATGAATTTTATGTTTAATAAACTCCACTCCTTGCATGATAATTGGTGTTGAAACCTGGGACTAAGAGCACATCAAAAAGGACTAGCTGAGACACCAGCATGCATGTCAGCGTTGTTCATCAACAAGGATAGATGGCTTTGGTTTGCCCCTCCATCTCCAAAAAACCTAGCACCATAGCCTCTTCATTTCAGTGTGGGCACTTGTGCACCATCCACTTGATCCAGTCTAGCTTCAACTTTTTGGTTCCTATAACCAAGGTATGCAGAGAGTGTGGTCCAGGGCTGTGCATCCATGCCAAAGAACATGCTTTATATACCTGTTGGTGTCTTTGTCAGGCCATGTACTGTAACTTCCTGTCCTGGGATTCAGCAACAAGTATCAAATGCCAGGATACAAAAAAGAGTGGAAACAGGTTTTGCCAGACCCAAAACATGACTTTACTGGATGTGAAGTTCATCATTAGGTTGACATGTGGAACTGCAGAAAAAGAAATCACCACTGACATTACTTTTCTTATGCTGCAGTCTCTTGCTCTGCAGTTGCCTTTATATCACTCTTTCAGTCTCGCTTCTCAATATTTCCTAAACAAGACACATAGATGCAACATGGTCATCTGCCTCCCACACAGACGCTCCGACACCTTATCACTTATCCTCACTGCACACATAGGGGACAGAAAAGTAATCACACATAAAGGCAGAAAGTATTTCCATTTATCTAATTTGGTTTCCTGAATTTCATATGCTCTCCTCTATTACACCCTCCTGATACAATGCTAAATAACCCCTAGTTTGTAATGTCTTTCTCTGTATGTCTGGTCTGCGATAGACTGGTGAACTGTACAGGGTGTTTCCTTGCCTTTCACTTTTTGAGTATTGACACCTTTTTGACCCTAATAAAATGGACAAAATACCAACCCATGTTTCTATATGTTTCTTTGAACTTGTTTTAGACCAAGATTCTCTTGTCTACACTATGTTTCCAGCTCTTGTAAAACCTTTGTTCCATTGCAAAATGTGGTAAATAGTAAAGGCTCCTCTGAAATACATACAGAGTAGGATGCTGATGATGCTCCCTGAATTCTGTCTTCATGTCATTAGCTTTTAAAACAGAGAAGAGAATGGGAAGGACAAACTGCTAATTTAAAACAATCCAGACAAGAAGGAGATGTTTAAGTCTTCTCTCTGCCTGGCTCGTGGTAAAAAAAAAGGCCTTTCTTTCATCAACACAAATATAAAGTTGCTCTTAAAGCTGAACTAAAGGCATGAGCACAGACTACGGCAAGAAAATATCATTGCTGTGGATAGGCTTCTTTCTGTTGATGTTTCTCCTCATAAGGCTTAATAGGTACCATGGGGCTTCTTGCTGCTCCATTGGACAGATGGGCTGAGAAGTCCCTCGGCCAATTTAAGTTCTAAATGGTTTGTCTTTGCTTTGCCTTGCATTGTGAAAAGACTCCCAGATGACAGCTGCTCCTCACAGTCCATCTTTAACCCATCCTCTCCAAGATGGCCAGGTCCATGGGATTTACTATCAGGTCAAGTGTATACAGTTGTTGTTAATGTAAATGTTAGAGCTTTGAGTCTGTGTGTGTTTTTTTGTGTACCCTGATTCCTGCAAATCTGGTCTATTGCAGTTTTTCTTAGCAGTTTTTGCTGAAACTTGAATCTCTGCATTTCATAGCATTACATTTATATATTTATTTATTTTATCTAACTATGTGAAGCTTAGTAGCTCGTGTTTCTCTTCCCAACTGATACTCTTGGGTAATTGAACAAGGCTCTGGAGAGTTTTCATCTCTATCCAATACGACATTTTGATTTAACCCAATATGGAAATCAAGATAAAAACTAATAGACAGGATCCATGGTCAATTCCTGATATGACCAATTACAAACAAAGTCATTATGGGACTTTTTAAGTATCTTAAGTATTGGCATTTTTTTTTAAATGTTGAACGAAACCAAGTCACTAGAGTCATCTGCTCAGACAGGGGGAGGACATTCAGATTTTAGACAGAAAAGAACTTTGTTTGCCCCAGCAATGTAAGGACTGTACTTCCACCCTAGACTCTAGACTGTACTTTTTTTCCCCCCAGGTTTCCAACATGCTTTGTCTTATGAACAGAAAACCATAAATGTCTCTTTATATATATATATATATATATATATATATATATATATATATATATATATATATATATATATATATATATATATATATATATATGTATTTATTTTTATTTTTATTTTTATTTTTATTTTTTTTTACTTTACATGTCAATGTTAACATTCGATAAGAGTCACCAACCTAAAGGACCACTGATTTTAAAATGAAATTCTGTTTAATGACTTACCCATGATCTAATCCAGCATTTAATATTTTAATATTTTAGCAACTTGACTAGTTATTTACTAGATGTAGCTAGTTATTTTTGTTCAGTTGCATTCTTGTTTTAAAATATATTTCTCAGAATCTTCTAAGGTTATGCCTTTATTAAATCTCAACCTCAAAGTGATGTGCGCACTTTTTATAGTTAAGATCACCAAATCTTGATCTCCGTCAGTGGAAGCTGAAGATTAATTTCATTTGTCTTTTCCATCGTTTCATCAATTTATCCTTTTCCAGGTGGAGATGAGAGAAACAACAATACCCAAAAAAATCTCAGTGGTATAGGCACTCTGGAGACATCTCAACCTGACACACAAGCCCCAATTCCCCAAGAAGCGGCTTTTATTATTAGGCACCCGCTCAGCCTTGTACAAGTCATTACTTTTTCCTCTGCTCTCGGCTCATCTGAGGAAAGAGATGTGTCCCCTGAGTGCTAGGCCAAAGGATATATTGTGGATTGGTTCACCTAAATAAAATTCATAGGAAATATCTGTCCTAATAAGACATGCAATGCCGTTGCAACTGTTCAAAAGGAGCAATGTGTTCACTATAAAAGAGGGACAGTAGTTCATTTTAGTTTCAATAGCAAAGACTTTTAACAAGTATATTTTTTAAATTCCAATTTGTTTAGGGTCATTTTGATTGTCCCTTAAAATATGTCCCTATTTCTTTTGTCGATATGACATGTTGATACATCCGTTTACTATGTGTACATTGTATAAAGAGATAAAAAAAAAAAAAAACAATCAATAACAATACTAATATTAGCTAGGACATAAAAGATTTTTCTTTTAAAATAACATCAAGACTGGATGTGTGTCCTTAAATGTTTCGCTGCTTAGCTTCTCTGCTCACTACAACTGTACAGAGAGGTTATCAGAATTAATGTAGCCTTTCCTATAGCACGAACCAGACTGACTGTTCTCTCTTGACCTGTCTCATTAATAAGCCGTATCCACTTTCAGGACTGTTACTTAACAGTGTGTTTTTCTTTATTAGAACATTCAGAGTAAGTTCTAAAGCAAAAATAAGCAACACTTACTTAATTTGATAAAGTGCATCGAGCGCCACATTCTGGAAAATTCAAATAATATATGGAAATGATAGTTCTGTGATGTTAAATGACCTGATTTAGATGACAAATAACATATTTTATAGTACTTTGTTTTCACAAAGTGTATTTGGTGTACTGTAAAGTTTAAACTTTGAAGTAAACTGAAAAAATATGGAGTGTGCCTGGGTGAATCTGAAATCTAGTGATCAAGAAAAAGATTTCTAATGTCAGTTACTAATGTTAGATAAGAGGGTATGGCTTGCCTAAACTGTTCTCACAAGGTTAAAGCATAAAATTGTCCACAGTACAAAGTTATGTGATTGATTTTTACAACTGTGGTAGCAGTGGTACTAAATCATTCACCTGAATGTAATTATTTTGATGTTACAATTATCTCGTCCTTATGTACATTGATTTAAAGATTATAATTTATCATTTAGCAGCACAGTACAAACCTGCATTACCTGAAAAACTATCTAAGACATTACATACATGCACATGAGATATTTTATAGTTTTATTATTGTATTAATTATGTGTGTTCATACAATGCATTGTCACACAGTTTTCATGTCAAAAAAACTTTTTATAAGTTGTGTCACATAGACGTTTTTGTTAACTTATTTGTTCGGTTTAAAAGGATTTTAAAATGTACATTTTATTAGAGGAAAAAAATAAATAAAAATATATATCTTTATTTTGTTTAGCAATGATTTTGTGATGTACGACTCACTTCCTAATAAACAAGTCTAAAATATGAGATATGAGATAACTTTACATTTATTATTTACTTAATTATTTACAAACTTAATACAAATTTTTCTTTTTCTGAAAGGTACAAATTGTGAGCTGAAAATTGACTACTGTGCCCCAGACCCATGTCAAAATGGAGGGAAGTGCGTCAGTGGCACCAGTGGCTATTATTGCCTTTGTGCCAGTGGGTTCACAGGCTTTAACTGCTCCATCAACATTGATGACTGTGCTTCAAACCCTTGTATTCATGGCAGGTATGTAAGAACCTTCTTCGGTCTGTGCAGTATGTTTAGTATATACATGAATTACATGCATGCCACAAACCAAGTACTATATGGGCATGCTGATGGCTTCAATATGGTATGGTAAAACATATATAATACTATATATGAAGATGACTACAATTTCTGAAAGCAAACAATGGTGATAATTGTGTGTATAAATCCTAAAAGTCAACATGGAACATCTGGTTAGTTTAATTTTGTGTGTTTAAGTACTGACTAGAAAAAAAAAAAAATTTTTTATATCTGTTATCTGGAGGTAAATGTAAGGTGAATTTAATGTGGACTCGTGAATTTAACATCACGCCTTTTTAAAAGTAAAATTTGAATGTATGCTGGTATTGTTGAGCTGTAGCCATGTCTGTGTGCACAATCGCTTCTCATAAATCATTGCTTATAAAGATGGAGTTTGCAGTTGTCAGAGAGCATTAACTAACCCTTTTCTCATGCCAGCTGCTCAGATGGGATCGACATGTATATCTGTCAATGCAAAAGTGGATGGAGCGGTCCCAGATGCGAGACTAACGTTGATGTAAGCATATTCTCTGGTAATTTAGTTTTCAAAGAATGTTTTGCAGCATGTTTTATTACTGTCATTCTGCTAATGTTGAACTTCTCTAGTTGTGAGAAATGTTTTCAAACTTCTGATGACTTAAATTACTCTGATGAATACAGAATTGTATTAACATCAAATAAATCCAACATCACTGGTAGCACTGGGCAGTCAGTAAAATGTCATTTCTTACCATACAACATAAGCATCAAACAGGTCACCTCTATTGATTCCAATTTTCCAATTGCTGTTGCCACAGGTCAGTCCATCTGAGCAAACTCCATCCAAAGCCCCCTGAAAAGATAATCATGATCCTTAACGATTTCAGCCTCACACTTCCCTTTATGGCTTTTTCCCCCACCAAATGACATCACAATCTTGAAATTGCTTAAGGGCAGTGGTTCAGCAAGTTATAGGGTTCCTTTATTTGAGGAAAAAAAGATGTCTATCGACTAAGGAACAACTTACTAAAGTTTCTAAAGAAGAAGTGAATGCAGGATTTGTTTTAGCCTTTTTGAAATGAGATGTCATTTAGCCATAACTTAGGTCTTCCATGTATAATACTGCCGATACAAGTAATTACTGTCATTGCTGTGTTGTGTGACATCTGTTAAAACCTATCATTTAGTTTACAGTACATGAAGGCAGCAAGCTTGCAATTAAGTACGTAATTGATGTCTTTGTTACTAAACTGTTCTTTTAGACGGATTTCGTCCATTGTTTGTTTTATAATTGTGATGCAGTTGTTCAATATTTTTCAGTGTCAATTAATAATTCTGAGAAAATACATAATCTTTCTAGGTGAAGCTGTAAGTAGAGGTTGTGAACTTATTGCAGTAGCTTGGATTGTTGCAATAATCACTCATAAAGTTGTTATCTTCCTGTAATTCATCAGCATATCCTGGAAAATGAATGTAATGTATAAGAAATTTATTTAACAGTAATAATAGCAGCAGTAATGGCTTTTCTTGTTTGTTTAAAAAGATTTACATATTTCATGGTTTCTTTATGAATTTACTTCAGTTTTAGCTTGTTGCATTATCCAGCTTCTTTTAAACATTTTTTCATAAAATTACAAACTGCAAAAAAAGTTAGGACATGTTCTGAAAATGTAATGAAAACATTCAGTCTATCATTTGTACATTTATTAATTTGTTTATTATTATTATTATTATTATTTAACAGTTAAAATGAAAGATTTAAAGTGTTTTACCTTCGTCATACTTTACTGAAAAAAATATTGCTGATTTCAAATATTTATTTATATTACATTTTATTAAAAGCAGTTCAGTGTTCTTTATTTTCATGTACTACACATTGTGCTGATGAACTATGTCAATTTAAATATGCATTGCAACAGTGGTGAATTTTTGTTCCCATTTGTAAGCAATTTGTCTGCAGTGATGAGCAGACAAGTCCTTTGTAGCCTTTTTTAGCTTCAGGCTATAATTCAAAGGTTCTGTCTTTTTTTTTTCCTCAGCTCATTTTAGAGTAAAGGCACACACAGATTTGGATTGTATCTTCAGTCTCATAAATGTAACATCTGAAATTTAACACCCAAGAATTTCAACCACCCCCTGAAGATTTTTACTCTGATTGAACAGTGATATTGACACCTGAAAAGCCACTTGGCCTGGTCTTGATTTTCATTTTCTGAAGATGGTTTAAATGTTAATTTAAAAAAGAACATTTCTTTAACGCCATTAAAAAAGTCAGACTGCACCAAGCTCTTAAAGCAAATGACAAGTGACACTAATTGGTTAATTAGGAGGCCCAAAACACACCCATGAATCACGCCGCTACAATATCAAAGATACACCGACGCATCCTAAATCAAGTTGTGGAGTGCACTGTTGATGGCTCATTAAAGATTGCTAAAATAAAGTCCATTGAGCCATTTCTTGGTGTTTGTAAATAGTATATAAATCTGGATGATGAGGGTGAACATAGATAAACATACTAATTTCTGTTAAACATTTAAAGAGCTGAAATAATACAAACCATAAAATGTGTGATTTGAAAAAAGTCCCTATAGATTAGTATTATTAAATGTAAACAGACTATGTCTTACTTTTATTTTCCTGCCCTTACTTCTTCCCTTTTATTTCCAGTCAGATGTATTTTGCACTTGTCAGGCTGCCACTGTAAATATGAATTTGTTTTTAATAACTTGCCTGGTTAAATCAAAGGCTCAATAAAATAATAGAATAGGATTAAAACATAGCTGGAAGGATCTTTGCTGGATACAAAAAGCATTTGCATGCTTATTTGCAAGATATTGCCGGGGGGGGGTTGCTAAATACTGACTCTAAGGTTTGGTGTTTTGGAGGACAGATACTTTATTAGCTATGTTTCATTAAATCCCTTTTATTTTCAAGGTAAGTAGAAATGTGCACACAAAGTAGCTTTGTGTGTAAATTATTGCAAATAATATATTCTTATGCTTATCCTCTAGTAAATTATATATTGTGTGTACATTTGTGTTATTCAAAAGAAATGTTCTCCCAGTGTCTTTGTAGATTTTTCTACAGAAACTAACTACAGATTTTTCTAGTCCAGAAACAGTCTGTGTTAATATTTAAACTCGTGGAACAAAATTGTGCTTGTGTGTATAATTGCTCTGAGTGTATGTTTGAGAGACTTGCTACTTGTCCAAAGTGTTTTCTCTATTTTCAGAGTGATGGTGACTCTGAACATTATAAATGAATTTAATTTTCTACCAGGAAAATCATTCTGCACTGTTTATTTCCTGGGTTTAACATATTTAGAAGAAAAATACAAATGGAAAAAAATAATAATAAACTTCCCCATTAAAAAGTTTAAAACTTATTATAGTGTAACTTTTTTCTCCAATATGTTAGATTTTGTCCAAACATATTCCACAATTAAAAAATAATCAAAAGCATTATAAGTTTTGAAATAATGTGAGCATTTGTGTGAATAAAGTAGAAATACATACATTTTGTGTTAATATAGATATTACACTCTTTACAAACCAAATTACTGTGTTATCATGTGCATATGCAAATGTGCGTATCATTTGTAAGTATTTGTGAGTAAGTTTTTATGTATAGTATTATCTTAATAGTTAATTTTTTTTATTAATAATTGTTATTAACATATACTGTCACATATTGATTTTTACCTACACTATTATTTAAAATAATGTTTTTGGTTTGTTTAAGGACTGCAAGTCTCAGCCTTGTCTGAATGGTGGCAACTGTGTAGACCTTGTAGACAAGTATGCCTGTATTTGTTCCAGCGGCTACAGTGGACATCATTGTCAACTGGACTTAGATGCTTGCCTTGAAATATCTGCAAATTTCTCCCTCTGTTTTCATGGTGGGACTTGTCTGGATGGGCCGGGATACAATTTTACATGCAGGTGAACTTTTGGTTTGTCCTTCAAATCACTGCTTTATAAAAATGTTATTGCTTTACCCAAGTCTGAAAACATATGGTTTGAGCCATCATCATGTTTAGTCATGGCATTGTGTTTGTCATTTTAATTCTGGCTCTTGAGAGAGTGAGTGTCTATCTTAGCCTATTTTTGTACGTTTTCACCAATTAAAGGTCTGCTGGGTTGTCAGAGTGATGATTATGAAACAGCTGCTGCTAGATGATTATTTGACTGGATTTGAGTAAAAGCAGCCCTGCAGAACATGCAGCAAAAACCCAGGACTCATTTATAATGGTCTTTTGTATGTAATCTAATATCCGTAGGGCATTGATTTCCTCCACCCCGATCTGAGACCTGGAAATAAGCTATTTTCCTATTCCCTTTGTGAGTTAAGGCAGATCTACCAAAATGACAGACCAGGAGTTGGCTTGTCTGTCCACATGAAGTCTCATAGGATTGATTTGCCTGTAACAGAAGACAAATGCCTTCATCTCTTATTGTATTTACTTTCATTTGAAATGGCGTGCAGGGTAATGGATTACTCTGTAATTGCATTACAACCCTCATTTAATTCCTGACATGAGCTAAGTTACATAATAAAAGCGATCAAGTTACTTTTTTATTGGATACCATGGTTTTGCAAAATGCCCCCAAAAATTGTTAAAGATTGGACACTTATATGTTTACTGATGTCAATATAATATAATAAGTGTGGAAAGCATAGACCAAACAGATGTTAAATGATTACAATCAGGGAATTTTTACCTGATTATTAACTTTCTAATGACATTAGGAGAGCATCCAAATATATATTGTAATGAAATAGAAATGGTTAATTTTTATGCCATACTTGCTAGTTTGTTTCTAAACATGTACTTTAAGACCGCTGCCTAGCAACCAAAGTCAAAGCCCTCTGGGTATTTTTTTTAAGTTACACTCTATTTGATCACTCTCTGTAGTCTGAGATTTCTTCTCTGTGTGGTACATAAATCATGTCAGCAGTGACATGACATGTGTCATACTGTAAAACTTTTATAAAGTACCATTCCTTCTTATACACCATGTTGGAAAACCCTTTGATAACACATTGTTAGCATAATTGGACTCAAATTATATTTTGTTTATATGTATACTAAATCAAAACTGAAAACCTTTATTTGTTAAACATTTTATTAATAGTAATAATGATAATAATAATAGTAATATGATGCTGAATATGTTACCATGTTTATAAATGAATCCAAAATAGAAGACTTAATGTACCCCTAATTCCTAGCTAAGGGTTAAGCTAAGATAATCAAAATAGATGAGATAATGAATCAAAGGCAAAACATAAGAATTGAAGTTACATTAAATGTCTGATCCCCCCCCTCCCCCATCTCTTCCTTTGAAAAGTGTTGCATTTTATCACAAGTTTTATAATCTGTTGGTTTACATATTAAGGGGTGGGAGCACTTACATCAAGTTGTGTTACAATTAGTCAGGTGTTGCAAGGACAGCAGTTCATTACAATCACAATTTTTAAAAATCACCAAACAATTTTATATAAGCATATTAAGCATTAAAAGCATATTTCCTCTTGCGCGTATGCCACATATGCTAGAGTAATTGCCTTTAGAGCCACATTCGTAATCATGTTTTTAAATTGTTAACACTTTGGCCCCCTCAAGTTGACCTCTCAAGTGGTCTTTCTAAATGTTTGTGGTTTTGCCTGCCAGTCTTTTTTTTTTGTTTGATGTTTGAGGGGCTTAAGCTTTTTAGACCTATCAAGTCATGTAAATAAGCAATGGAAAAGTAACAAAGAAAAGAAAAGGGTTGCAAATTAGTTTAAAAACATTGAAACTTAATCACATTAAACACAACATGGTGATTGTCAGCATTTCACAAAACTAATCGCATGACAATTAAAAGGATGAGGAAAAAAACATTTCTTTGCAACACAGAACTGAAAAATCAGACACTTGTGTTTTGAAACATTCCTACAGCAGAAATATTTATATAACTGTTGTATGTTTATTTATGAAATGAAATAAAATCAAGCTTATTGCTGAATAAACACCCATTTTTTTCAGCTGAATGTTTGTGTTTGATGTGAAAGGATTTATTTATGGAAATGTTGTTCATAAAAGTACAACATTATATGTGCTGTATTTGCAAAGATCATTAAGATTGTATTAAGTTGCTTTGAAAAAGTATTCTATGGCAAAAGTATTTCACATATCACAGAAAGCACATGATCATCTTCATTCTGCCTGATTTCTAGCTGCCATGTGATTAAAGGATTAAAATTAGACACACTTACAAAAGAGGAAAAAATAAATAAAATACTCAATAATAAATACAATCCCAATCCAATGCAAATATATTTTTGACCCTTAATAAACTGTATTTATTTTAAGATGAAATGGATTGGTGGGATTTTACAGATCACTACAGAAGAAGCAACATGAACATTTTTGCAGCCTCTCTGTTTTGCTGATGTGTGAAAAACTTCACATTCATGCAAATAAATTGATGTCAGTCAGTGCTTTTAGTAGTGTGGACACAGATTTATTGGATTTAATTAATTAAAAACAAATAACAATAACATAACTTGGTTATTCATCAGTTGTTGAATAATGTATGCTATTGTTAAAAATAAAAGCCCCTATTACCAACCACATTATTCTGTTCAAAACATCATAACAATGTTACACAGTACACCTATTTTGCATTTGGGAAAAGCAGTACACTGTACACAGTACAAGAAAGACACACCGCCTTCTTGCTTTATTGTCTATTACCTCCACTTCAAATATAGATGGACTTTGTAGTTTTACAATTACAGACTGTAGTAAATCTGTGTTCTTTTGACATGTTGGTTCTCTGTTCTCTATTGGTCAGGATCATCATAGAACAGATATAATTTGAGTGGTGTGTTGTTTATTGTCACTTCTGCAGTGACACTGATGTAGTTCAGAGATGTAGTGATGTGTGGGGTTTTAGTGGAGCAGTGCTGATGTTTCCTTTAAACACTTTGGTGACTCCTGGGATTGGAATAATGCACCAACCAAATACCTGCTCTGTGGTGCTACTATTGGAGTCCTCAGTAAAGAGGACTAATACATTATGTGCTGTAGTGGCCTACACTGTAATTGTAAAAATACAAAGTCCATCTTTACGGTAAGTGTTTATGCTTTGTAAAATAGTCTTAGAGAAAGAACTTCATGAGGGTTTGGTGGGGCTACATATGCTACCTTCCTGAAAACTTAAAACGACTAAATTGTGTTCGGAAACTCTTTTATTTATATCTGTAATAATCAAGGCCTCCACTGAACTGTTGTCAGAACCACTGGAATGTTTGTGTCGAAAATAACACAAGCTGTTAACTGGCACAATGACAAAGTCAGTAATCGCTATCACTTTTGATAAATTACAGCAGGTGCTTCATTAGAATAATCTCTCTGGGTTTCATGTTGAAACAGAAACTAATGCATAGGAAATGAAGCATGTGCACAGAGCAGTAGTGACCGTCTATGTTAAAAAAAAACAATTTTTGTTGTCATAATATGTACCTATGGGAATCACCTGTCTGCTCTATGAAGAAATTATATATACGTGTTATGATGCTTTTACTTTTTATTTGTTACAACTGAGTTTGATGTTAAGACGAAAATGATTAATAGCCTTTCAATTTTGAGTGTTAGATACATGTCAAAAACTGAAATGGTTATAAGCAATATAAATTGTCCCCTGTCAAAACACCATTCTTACTTTTCCATAGGTAGGACTGGTGCTAATAAGTTTCTGAGTTGTTTGCATGAGTACATTGATCACACACTTTACAAAATGTAAATATTTTAATAAATATGCTAATAACTTAGTATTTAAAAAGTTGTACAAATCATAAGCAGATTATTTTCCCCCATCATATTTTGGTCATTCGATCATTTTCCACTTTGTTCCAGAAACTTTTTACCATTCCAATCTAGCGTCCTAATTCTTACCACTTTTGCATCTTGTGGTATAGCCTCTTCTTTTCTATTTTAGTTTGTTTTAATGTTAGATTGGGATACATTTAGCACTTAAATGTTTTTTGTAACATCAATGCTGTTTTTCAGTTTCAATTAGTTTATAATTATCAAATGCTTTTGATTGATTCTTCCCTTTTCTCATCTCCAAAATATATTGCTTTTCTTCTATAGACAACTTTCTGGTTGTCATGGTGACTTATCTTTTTTTACCAAGAAATGCAGTTGTTAGATATATAAACTTAAGCTTAAACCACATCTGCCTTAATGGTGCCCACCACAGCTGTGCAGACTTCACAACCACGGTCATCAAGGCTTTATTCCCCTTAGACTGACTAAGCATCTGTACAGCACCCACAAGACAATTTTTTTTTTAATTGTTCTAATATTAGTAATGTTTTTAGCCAATCACACTGTGTGGTCGAAACTACCTGTTGTTTAAATATAAATACATTGCCATATGCATATGCACAGATCTGTGCAGAAAACACATATGTTCAAAACATTGCAGACAGAGAAGTGTAAATTTGCCTTGTGAGAGAAGCTGTGAAACAGCTGTCTAGTTGGAAAGTTACTTTGCTTATTCATGGCGATAAATACTTAAGAAAATGACTCTTGCTTTCGCTCTTTTCCATCTCATGGCAAATAAATGTTTTGTTTTCACAAATACATCAGGTTACTTTTAGTTTCTTATGACTACATATTGTTGATTGCCCACTACTAAACTCAGTTCAATCATTAATTTTTAAATCTCACCTCATCTCATCTTATAATTAATTCTATATTAGGGTTCATAGGGGGATCCCCATCCCTATCCTTATCAAGGGGAAAAGTTTTCAAGTGCTGTGCATATACACCCAGGACAGAGTGTATAATAATTTATCACTTGGCACACACACACTATGTAGGGGCAATTAAGTTAGGGACAAATTAGGAGCAAATAATTCACCTTGAATCCATGTATTTGTACTGAACCCAAAGAAATCACACACAGACATGGGGCAACATGGAAATTCCACTTAGATCAGCATTCCAATCTGGATTCCCAGTGCTAAAAGGTGGGCATGTTGACCCCAACTCCACCTCATCACATTTTCTCAAAGTATTCTTTCTCAATATGTAGAAGATTGATTTACACAGAATTCTGTTTATCCATACATTTGACCTTAGACCACATAACGAAGATATGTTTTATATATGTTTTTCTTTTCTCAAGCTATAAAATAATTAGTACTAGTACTAGTACTACTGTTAAGTGTAAAATACACTGCTGAAGGTTGATTAATGTAAAGACTTGGACTGGATAGGATTTGACCTTAGAGTATTACAACTAAATATCATTATTGAAACACAACATCAGAACAAATATTCAGCCCATTATTTTCATATGTTATAAGAATGTTCGTCCTTGACAAGATGAAATCTCCACTTGCGGTTTTGTAATTGAGGCCGATCTTAATTTCATGATATATTTTAATATTCAATGCTTTCTGACAAACATTTCACTAATGAGGTGTTTCTCAGCTTGCACGCCATCTGGGAGGTACAGTTTCCACAAGCTAACATGGCCATATGTCTGTGATTAATTTTTCTCCCCTTCTTTCTGAATGTTTGCTTTTCCTGCCAGACTGCAGGCTACTGCATGACGTCAGTCGCTTTAATAGCTGTTTTTTTTTTCTCCATAATTGAGTCTTTCATCAGCTTCATTGCTATAATTTTTGTATTTTTAGATGTCCAGCAGGTTTTGCGGGAAGTTTTTGTGAGATGGATGTTAACGAGTGCTTTTCTGAGCCTTGTTTCCACGGCGGCGCCTGCCAAGACCTCATCAATGGGTACCAGTGCTACTGCCGACCTGGTGAGCTCCTTTCTTGAATCCCTATTCATGTCAAACTCACAAGAGTACTGAAACATGTTCATTTCCTCTTTCCCGGCTCCTTTGTATGAGGGAGCACTTATGTGGAAGGAGCTAAAGCAAATCAATGTGAAGGACCTCAAATGATATTCACTTCAGAGTTTAGAAATGGGAAGGAGCATTCAGGAGAGAGAAGCTGACTATAGTCTAGTCTCACCAGCTGTACTGTGTTTTTTATTTCATAAAAAAAAAAACTCTTGCTTCTGGCAGGTTGGACAGGACTTCGCTGTGAGGATGACATTAATGAGTGCCTGCCGCAGCCATGCAACCAAGGCATGTGCATCCAGAACGATCCGGGCCATGGCTACTCCTGTTTCTGTCAGCCTGGATTTGTGGTGGGAAACTCATTGTCACCTGCTTTTCCTCACCTCTGTCAGCATTTAATTATTTGTTTTCTTTTCATTACTCGCATGACTAGGGAAGCTAAACTGTTTATCTGTCTTATGATTAGTGATTGAAGGTTTCTAATATCAAATGTTTTCCCTTTGACTTTTTCTTTAACTTTTTGTTACCATACCTTATTAATATGAAACTATAATAATCAAAAAGCAGAAATAATATATCAATATTAAATATATTTTGTTCTATCAGAAACGAAGCATTTACAACTCAGCTATGCTTTAGATTGTCTTTCTTGCTAATTATCCCCCTAAGTGGGCTCTAATTCCAAACACAGAATATACAGTACCTTTTTTCTACACTGTCTTACAGTGGTTTCTCCCTGCAGGGTAAAAACTGTGAGTATAATTATGATGACTGCTTGCTCTGGTCATGCCCCAATGGCTTAATCTGTGTGGATGGCATCAACAGTGTGAGCTGCATTGCCGTGGAGACAAATCTGACCTCAGTGACTTCTGGTTTCCTTGCTCATACTAAAACACCAGCAGGTAGGCAAAAGATTATTAAAGAAATTACTTAAAGGTCAATAAATCTAATTATGGGGTAAAGCAGTGATTGTTAGCTAAAATTAACTTTTGGATATCAAAATTTCCAGCCTTAATAAGATGTTTCATGGTAATTTGAGGCAACACAGAGACCATTACATTTTAAAATACAACACGTTAAAGATTTTTTTATTGTATATTAGCATAGTATGCCCAGCGATAGATTGGCGTCCTGTCCTGGGTGTATCTGCCCAGCGCCCAAAACGTTCTCCCCTGGATGGGCATGGGGAACCCCCCCGCGACCCTAATATAGGATAAAGCAGAAGAGTATGAATGAATTAATTTTATATATATATTTTTTATATATATATATATATATATATATATATATATATATATATATATATATATATATATATATATATATATATATATATATATATATAGGGTACTGATGATGATTTCAATGTGTTGGTAATCTGTATAGGGAGCACAAATACACACACGCACACACACACACACACACAGACTTTCGGCCGCTATTTATAAAATTTTTAATTTACGTAATTGTTTTTTTTTTTATCAAAGTTCATAGAAGTGATGTGAAGTAAATAATAACAAAAAATAAACAAGAAGGGGCTTTGATAAAAGTGCCTTTAAGCTTAAAAAGATAAGCTAAACACACTAAAGAATAATAGAACATCCTCCTAAGGATTTAATGTGGGTGTTTTGATTAGCCCCACTGCCACAGCTGATTAGAAGTCAAGCACCTAGACATTTTTTGACAGATGTATGCATTAATGTATGTGAGGACAGTATGGGAAAGGCACTTCATTGTTGCACCATTACTGTGTTCCAATGTACAAAGCAACAGTCAATAAAGGCACAATTGTGTGAACTTGGTAAGAAAGCTGGCACAGAGCACAGAATTCAACTCCAGATACC
The DNA here is from genome assembly GCA_019802505.1 of Corydoras sp. C115. Lineage (NCBI taxonomy): Eukaryota > Metazoa > Chordata > Actinopteri > Siluriformes > Callichthyidae > Corydoras > Corydoras sp. C115. Next base: position 1,146,634 of record JAFMOC010000038.1, on the reverse strand, counting down.
TTTAGGATGAAATAGAACAAAGGCTTTGATGTTTAACATCAATGTTTCACCTCACATGATTTTTAGATGACTGGACAAAAAATTCCACAGACACAATCCAAAAAAATCTGATTACAATTTAAAAACACTGCATTGTGTATAGGCGGCATGGTGGCTTAGTGGTTAGCGTGTTTGCCTGGGGATTCACAGTTTGAATTCCCATCTGGGTGGAGTTTCCATGTCCGTGTGGGTTTCCTCCAGGTTCTCCAGTTTCCTCCCACAGTCTAAAAACATGGATCAAGGTCAAGTGAATTCTCCAAATTGTACCATATATAGTGTGTTTGTGAGGGAGTGAGTGTGTCCAGTGATAGATTATAGATTTGCGTCCTGTTCTGAGTGTATCTGCCCAGCACCTGAAACGTTCTCCCCTGTATGTATGTTCCCCCCATGACCCTAGTAGAGGATAAAAGCAGATAGATGTATTGTGTATATGTATACATATCCAAATACTTTTGTTCATCTAATGCATGTTCACCACCTAAAAAAGTATTTTATTCAAAATTGCAGCAAAAAAAAAAAAATAATAAATTTTTGTACTGCTCCATTATACCATTTTCAGCCTATTCATGTTTCATCATTGTACTCTTTTCCCTGATCCTAATCGGTTTTCACTGATCAAAAGTCTTTTTTTTAAGCTGACATAAGACAAGGTGTATAGTCTCCCTGGTCTTAGAAGACAAAAATCTATTGTGCAAGTCATGTTAAATTATCATGTTAAGAAGATTTTAATGAGTTTCCAGTAAAGTGCTACACAGGGGGGAAAAGTATGGGCTGCTCACAAAGAGACAAGTTAATCTAATCTTTCTCATTTAATGTTTAGAGAAAGACTTGAAAGTTATTTTTTAAGCAAATAACTCTTTACTAATAAATACATTTAATGTTACTATGCTAATTAAAAGATCATAACACATTAACATATCAGTCAATTTCAAAATTATGTCATTTTGGGAGAGACCAGTCATATTAAAGTTCTTTGAAAATCCCATGCATTAATGAACTATTTGAAACAGTGCAAATAGAAAATCATCTACCCTTTTTCCAACTTTTATTTTTTTCCTCTTACAAAATCAAAACTAATTGAAACAGATTCTTCAGGTTTATTTACACATTTTGCCTTGCAGCATTTACGCAACAGGTAAAAATTGCATGGTTGATAGATCGTGATCAGTCACCTGATTAATACTTGTTTTGCTTGTATTACTGTCATTAGCCTGTTTGAATATTTCTTCTTCCTTAATTAAAACCATTTCCATATTCTGTCTTGCATAATCATCAGGATAAATTATCTTTAAAAGTATTGAGACAGTGGAAGGCAGTTTATTAGTTGCAGCTGTACAATAAAGACAAAAGATAAATATGATAACACAGATTAGAATTTATGCTATCATTGATTGATATTTACATCCCTAACAACGTGAAGCAAGGTACTTTTTAGGACAGACCACTTCTTGTTGAGCAAATATTTTGGAAGACTTGTTTTAAATGAAAGGATCACATAATGTTTACTTAATTATCCAGTTCTGGCATTAAAAATCATCAAAAAAAGCATCAAACATACAATTTATTGACAATATAATATAAAGTTGTTAGTTGTTTTCATTTTTATGCTCATTTAGACTTTTGCCACAGCATTTTATATGTGTTGACAGTGTTGTTTTCCACTTCAAGTACGTTGTTAAGTTGGCAGTTTGTTTTTTACAGTTTGTTGATTTTTCAACTAAATTAATTTGGATAAATGGCTTTGTAGCTTGGCAGGCATACATGTTCACAATTAATGGTGATGCTCCCATAACATTAGTAAAGATTAGGAAGCCCAATTCAAAAGCAGCCATGTAAGCTCAGGCAAGTTGCAAGGTGTTATTAAACCTCTGGAGAAATGGGATTTAAGGGCCATGTTCAAGTGCACATGCTGGTAACTTAGACTAAGGATTCCAAACCTCATGATCACCTTATGATTGATAATCCTACACCCTAACCAAAAAGATACTCAACATTTTAATGTTTGCAATATTGTAATCATTGATTAAATACATATTGTTAAGTTCTATTTCCATAAATGTATGAAACAATGAATCTAGCCATTAGAACTGTTTAGGAAAGGCCCTTTTTAGCATGACTATGCACCAATGCACAAAGCAAGGTCCATAAGTTAAGAACTTGAATTGGCTCACACAAAGCCCTGACCGTAACTATGTTAAACATTTTTAGACTTTTTTAACTAGTAACTTCATCCAACATCAATGTTCTGATCTCACAGATGCTTTTTTGCATGATTGGATAATAATGCCCACATACACAATAAACCCTTCCTATTGAGGATGCTTTAGCTGAAACAATGTAGTAAAAATATTTTTAGTCAAAATGTGGACTATATCACAATGTTTAGGTGTCCCAATACATTTGTTAATATAGGGTAAGTATTTGGACCAATTGTGTAAGTGTAATTTATTGTTGTTCTTTAGTCTTTTAACTCCTGACAATTCTTGACAAAAGGACATTTATATAATTGCTAGTCTAGTAAAGTACAGGAAATAAGAACAAATCCACATTGATTTGGGGAGTAAAATTGTCAGTCATTGCTGCAGCAAAGCCTTTGCTAGAGAGAATAAGTCTACGTGTTATGCAACTGAAAACATATATTATATTCTGCAGATAATGGTGAAGGAAAATCAATAAGACTTGGGATGGGGTCTGACATTCTCATATAAATCTGAACATTGTTAACCAGATGATCACTGCTGAAATTCTAATGTGAATTTGAGTATTTTTAAGAAGATGAGCAATTTATAGAAGCAAACAACATGCACTAACAGTGAAATATGTTTTTTGTTTATATGCGTACTATGCTATTTCAGCAAATTTGCCAAAAATTGTATATTTGTAGACAATTTTTTTCATGGTATACATTTAAATTCACTACTTATATTTGCTTTACAAAATGATATTGATTTACTGGCCAATTGTGGTACACATGCGATGGAGGCCGGAATGTTGCTCATTCACAGTTTTTTTAAAATGCTGTTTTAAAAAACAGTGGAAAACGACTTCTCTTAAATGGCAAGCCAGGTTATTGAAACAATGTTTATAAATATATATGACCAAAACAAATCTTTTTTGTTCTAAATAGAACGTGGTTGTTTAAAAAAAAACACATTTATTCATACTGTATTAATTTAAGTGCATGTTAGGGTTATGATAAGTTTCATCTTTTAAGTTTCATTTATATTTTCTGTTCTTTGTTTTCTAATATCTCTGGTTGCTGCTTTCTTTTCTCTATAGAATAAACTGTAAATCAAAATAATTATGGCATAAGTTTTTAGTCCTGCTTTATTAAACCTCAAGGTTAGATTTAGTAAATAATTTACAGTTAAGGTCAAGCTTATCTAAATCATTACTCTCATTCCTTGCACTAAATCTAAATCAATACCACATTCAATATCTGTATGAATTGAGTTGATGGACCTTCAGTAAATTACGTGTAATCTTTTTAACATTGATATGCTGCCTTTATACTGTAAAGACAAACAAGGATCACAGTAGTGATCTGTGCTTATGAGAGGGGAGCAGTACATAATGTGCTTTCCATAGAAATATATGCATGATGGATGTGAAACGTCAATATACAGAGGGCGCTGAGCTGTCCACACATTCTCAGGCACCAGACAGCCACTGCAGCTCCATACGGTCAGTTTAGGTGAGATTGAGGTCACAATTTTGTTCTGTATAAAGCTAAAGGAACTTTATTGGCAAAGAAATGTGTGGCAAGCAGACCAAACCCATCATCAATAATGGATTCTAAAATGACTGTGTCCTTTCAAACACAGCCATATTTGAAGGACGGTGGCTCTATTTTACACTTTCTTTTTTTCCTACTTTTAAAACACAATCTAGCCTGTCAAAGACAAACAATGACTAGTCAAGAGGTGGATATCTGTAATGAGGTTTTCACTCCATTCTCCCTCCACCTGTTTCAACTGACCCTTATCATCAGTTTACAATCCACTGAGGCTGGCTCTCTGCTAAAGACACAGGATTATTATAAAGAACAATGCTAGAAGCATGGCCAGTGTGGTTGTGTCTGGTCTAATGAGAGCAGGATATCACCCCCAACTGCTTAACAGAGGACAGGGGCCCACTGAATGTCTGAACTGATTGTAATTCCCGGTCTCTCTTCAGTTCATTAGCCCCCTCAGCTTACTCTCCATGTGTTTAATTCTCCACTCTTGTCATGTAGTGTGGGTAATGACAGCCAAAATGAATGCCCATAGACTTCCTGTTAACACCAACTTTAACATGGAATAAATGCAGTTACTCTCTTAAAACGAATAACAAGGGCTTCTCAGCGTGCCTATCTAGGTCGCTCTCTAAAAGCATCCAGAGCCCTAGTTGCAAGCTAAGAATAGTTTCATAAAGCAGTCAGTTAAAACCTCTGCTTCCTTTTTGTACTACACCAGTTCATATTTGACATGCCGGGCAATGAGTTCTTTCAGAGAGCAAAGAAAGGTAGAAGGCTAGCTTATATGTTCTTATTGTAAACCAATGGGTGTTGAAAGATTATATACAGTTGAAGTAGTTTAAAATAATTGTCCATATTTGTTTAAGCTGTTGAAGAAAATAAGTGAAGAAGTTATATAACATGTAAGGTTCTAATATTCAAAGTAACAGAGCTCCAAGTAGTCAAATGTAATACTTGGAGAAATAACCAGCCATTTCTGCATTAAAAAGGCTTTGTGAAAATGTACTGAACAAATTGTACCAATGTTGGAGTATTACAAAACAGGTCTACTGTTTATTAAAGCAATTAGGCATGAGATTACCAGCATACTGTACTGTGATGTAATAAGACACAAATCCAACAATTCATTTACCTTTTCTTTTTTTTTTTTATCTTTTTACTTTTTTAATTTATACTAACATAACTTTTGGCCCTAATTTGGTTCCAATCACATGCACCACATTCCATATGCAATAACAGATAACAGACAATATCATATTACCATTCAAATGTTTTTGGTCTCACCATTTGTTTATCTGAGGTTTTTACAGATCCATAAAATCTGCTACTAACATTTATTTATTTGTAATGATGAAATTCCCAAAATCATTGCATTTTTTTTGTTGAAAAACATATTTAAATTTATGCAATATTTTTCCCCACTTAGGCTTGTTTAACTTTAATCCCCTGTCTTTACTTCTGAAAGACTCTGTTTGATGTCTTATACCCAATCATGTTATATCATTATGAGATGTTTCACTATGTGGTTTTTGTATAATTACTGTATTTTTTATGTCTATTGTTATCTCTGCCCTGACTTAAATGTTTCCTACCATCAAATATAAGATTAGAATGTACAACATCTGAACATTGTTTTTGGTTTGCATATTTTATTTGGTGACTTTAAATTGTAATCAGCTAAATATGGAATTTTATAATCTGTAGGTCACTGAACATCGTCCAAACGTTTCAAGGTACTTAACCCTACATGCATTGTCAAGTATTGTTTCATCTGACTGAAGGTGGCTCTACAAAGATTTGAATGTCTTTTTGTCTTTTTTAGAAAGAAAGATCTAAATTGCACTGAAAAAGGCTGTGATTAAATAAAAAAAAAGGATAACTAGAGATTTGTCGTGTCACCTTGACTTGTGCCTACAGTTGAATAGAACCATTGTGTGCATGTCAGAGTAAAATTGATTTTTATCTGTAGTCCTTCTTTCAGAATTTTGCTATTCGATTAGAATTGTTCCCTTCAATTAATGGAAATGACTGCTCTACTGCTGTAGTACATTATATTTATTTGTGTTAGTATATTATAATTATATGTGTATTTTATTAGAAATTCAAGCCTTTTATAGTTGAGTGTACTCAAATTTTTATTTTAATTTAATCCTAAAAATTCTATCATATTCTTATGCAAAAGTTCAAATAAATTTTAGATATATTTAAAATTAAAGTTTAACAGATATGTTCTTTAAATATTCAATATGTTAACAAAGGCTTCATAGAGAACATCAAATGTGAGATTTTCCTGACGTTTCTGTTTTTTATCAATAAAATGTTTTGTAGTAAAAAAACAATTGAACAAAAATTAAATGGACCCAAAGATGAAACTGGGAACCTGTCTAGGGTGTTTCTCTGCCTTTTGAGCTTGGATAGGCTCCGGCACACCTATCGACCCTAATTAGGATAATTGGCTTAGAAAATAAATGAATGCATGATAAATGTGTGGTGACTTTCGTATTGACATTTGTGCATTTATGTTTTAATCATTTCCACTATGTCACAGTTTGTGGTGTAGTGACACAGCTGGAAGCACAGTCACCTCACAACATGAATATCCAGCTTCTATTTACAGCCATTGTGTCGCCATTTGTGTTTGCATGTTCTTTCATGTCTCATGCATTTCCCCCATTTGCTCCATTATTCTCCAGTTCAAACCCATGCAATTAATAGGAATTAGAGATATTACATTTGTTTTTTAGTGAGAATGTAATCAACTCTTGAGAGCAGAAGGTGCAGATAAACCCAGGAATTCTACTGAACACAGGTTTTTATGCTTTTGTTAAATGTATTGTTTATAATGCTTCATGAGTGCATTGTTGAATTATTCCAATCCATGGATCAAAGTTGGATATTCCTATATATGCTATGCAGAGAAGAGTTATGAGACATGTACACATCACACCCACCAGAGCTTTATTGACAGTACCAACTTTTGGTATTTTGTTTTCGAGTATGTCTGTAAGAATTTTTGGCTATTAATATAAAGGAATATGTGTGAGGTCAGATAGTGAGGCTCAGAATTACCCTTGTAGTTAATCCAAAAGTGTTTAAGGTGAAGGTCAGGGCTCTGTGTGGGCCAGACAAGTATTTCATGCCAAACTTATCCAATAATGTCTTTATGGACCTTTCTTTGTGAACTGGGTACAACCATGCTTGAACAAAGAGTCATTCCTAAAATGTTCAACAAATTTGGAAGCAGACAATTGTCTAAAGACAATGATGTGTTAATTGTATAGACCCGTGGTGTCAATGGAACTCATCAAATCAACAGAATGCCATAATTATCGGACACCCTATTAATCTATTTATTTAAGTACTCGTTTAAATATTAAAGAAACATGTTTTACATTTGTTCCATTTTATTAGATACTGTTTTATTGTACTACACACCAATGAATAGGGACTGGAGTTTATACTGCATATATTTGCTATTTCTAAATAATTGTTCTCTGTTTTTCAGGCCTTGAGGTGTTCATTATATTAGCATTGGTCTTATGAATGAAAGTGTCACACTAATGTCAGTTATATCAATGCATATTTATGGGTCAGTATTTAAGAGGTAGCATGGCTCTGTCTCCTTGTCCTGGATGTTGCATCACAGCAGTGTGTCAGGTTCTTCCTGCCTATATTTATGTTTGTGTCATAGGCCAGCCTATTAATTTTTCATCATTAAAGATGCATGGTGTTCAAGGAACAATTTTAAAGTGCTAATAGAACACAGTGCTGTAGTTCTATTTAATCAAATAGAGTCAGTTTGTGAATGCCAGGTAAATTCGTATTTAAACTAATAAAATGCTATGGGAGTGCACGATGCATTTAATCGTATCTCCCTGAGTTTGCCTGTGAAGATCAGTCAGTATAGATGGGTTAGGTTAAATTCATGAAAAAAATTAATTAAAATGTAACTAATTCTAACTTCAAACATAAATTTGTATCTCTAATTAAGCTTGCAGTACACACAATCTATTACTGGTAGCCCACTGAATAAGATGGCAATAAAAGAAAATAATCATTACTTTAATCTCATAACTATTGTTGAATTATTCACCACCGTTTCAGGCTGCTCAGCATGTGTCTCATTACAATGAATTACTCAAAGCTAAAACTTTAATGTAATGGCTGCTTCATTGCCAGTTAATGCTGTGTTGCTTTCACAATGTGTATGCATTGGCCTTCACATATTATTAGAAGACATTTACAATATTACTCTTAACACATTATTCATTGCACTCTATGGGATATGCATCTTATCTAGATTCATTGCACTGTTTATTAGACTCTAAATATAGCAGGTCTTCAATCTTTTAAAGGGCGACAGTCACCTTTGGGTATTTTTAACAGGCCTGCCATGCTATTAATATATTCACGACCTGCATGTTCTTAACCACTGGTTCACTCATCCAATTTAAAAAGTAAATTATATTTGTACTTGCAATACAACTGTGGGTCTATAAATGCTCCTGCTACATCTGCTAGTCCCAAGATTAATGATCAGTTACCTTTTGTCTAATAGTTTGCATTATAGTGCTTCTCATTAGTTTTCTTACTTAACAGATGTTTTGTTAGTTGTCATACTTGTGTTGGAGTTTTATATGTTTGTGGCAATAGGATTAAACAAGGCTGGCTTGCAGTCTTTGTTCTGGTTCATCTCTAAGGGATTTTGATGGGTTTGAGGTCAGGTCTCTGTGTTAGCCAGTTGTATTCTTTTACAATAGATGAACTAGTGTACCCATGAAAAAGATGCTAGTACAAACCATCTGAACACAACTTGCCAGCTCAAGTTGAGTATGGAGAACAGCATACCAATGCTAATGAGCCATGTCCATGCCTGCTGGCTGTTGTTTCTGACTGCATCAAAGTCTTACATCAGTCCAAACAAGGATTGCAAATTAATGAATGGCTCCGTCTCAAAGGAGTAATTTTCTATCATCATTGCTACTGAAACCAGCTGAAAAGCCAGGGGAGGGGAAGGGCGGAGAAAACGTACCTTTGTAGTTGCCCTGCATTCAGCCTCATTAATATCAAGATCAAAGAATTTCCATTGCTGATAATTTCTAGCTATTTGGGTTTGCATGGTTCTTTAAGTGTATTAGTCCTTTTGTGCTCTTCTGCAGAGTTTCCTGAACTGATTTTAATGGCTCAATAGACAGACCACATTTTGCTCTCGCCTAGCCTAAACTTAAACTGACTTGACTTAATTATTGGTCTAATATCTGAAGAATTGTATTATATTGAACAACTTTAGATCTGCCTGTAAACCACTGGTGAAAAAAAGTTCAGGCGGATTATTATGTCATTATCTATACTCCATTTTCCTGATCAAAATATGGTACATTGCTATGAATGAGGGTAATTTTGTCTATTTGTTAAACCACATTAGCAGAAAAATTGGGGCGCTTTTTCACAAAGGAAATTTGAAGCTTTTGGAGAGGCATGTTAGTTCTATTTACAGTTTAGGAACTGATTTTTTTTGCCCATATATGTCAAATTAAGGTGTGTTGCTTCCATCCTTTCCATACAAATTCCTATTGAAAGGAGATTTTACTCATGCCAACTGTCTGAGCAATTTTTATTGCAGTTTATGTATACATTATTATTTTCTATATGTGCCTGTTATATGGCTACATTTCAAAAGTTAGCCTTTAAAATGTATGTTAAATGATCAATACTAAATAAGGAAGCAAGGTTTTATATTACCTGCATATAGGTCATGAGAATATAGCCTACTTAGTATAAAGCCCCACAGACCAAAGCCCTGCAAGTCATTAAAATAAAGATAAGTATTGCATTTGCATGAGGTCTGTCTGTGTAATGTATCAGTGAGTTTATTAATGTGGTATTTTATCTTATACAGTATATAAATACAGTTACTGGAAAAAATGTACATTTAATTAACAGCTTAATTTATTTTTTTATTTTTTATTTTACATCAAGCTAAATGATTAAATTTTAGAAGCTAAATTCTTTGTTCCTCAACATGTTCAGTATACAAACAAATAAGTTATATTAATAATAATGAAGTAAGGGACAAATATTCCCATCTATTATGTTAAGAAACTCTTCCTTAACAGTTTCATTTAAAATCTTCATTATTTGCTTATATAGGCTTATCTGTTTCATTGCTTAACCTCAATGTAATTTTGTTAGTTTGTTTTTACCATTATTTCTGTGGCAAGATAGATTTTATTCCTATTAAGATGTTATTTCTATAAATTAGTAATACGTATAACATTTTACATAGGGAGAAATTAAATTAAATCTTGATTTTTTTTAAATCTATTTATTAAAAAAAAAAAATATATATATATAATAACATTTTTAAACATGACTTGGGTCAATATACAGTATACATGACTTTTATGATCCCACTATAATACCTCAGTGGGGTTAGGGTCTGGACTTTGATCCCTGTCTTGATATCACTCTTAATAGATATTGTTTCAGATCTGTAGTGGTATGTTTTTTCTGCTGTTCCATGTGTTCTTGTGCTCCTATTCCATGAAATACATTGTTTAAATATTTTTTTCATAGTGCTCTTATGAACTTTAATATTTGAATGTGCTTACAGAGACTTGCTGGGTTTTTCACTTATCTATAAGCATCAAAATTAGGATTAAATTTGCTCTGTGGTATTCAATCCTGTGATGGATCACAGCTGCCTTGAATACTTTACAATTGTAAACAGTCCTTTGTTCTGTATAATAAAGATATTAATGTAGTTAGAAATGGACCCAAATCTCATGTCAGGTTATTTATCAGCAGTAGCAGCAGTTGGCATAATGAAGACACCCAAGTGTATGAGAACCACACAACCAAAAATTTATGCTTTGGTGAAGGCATTCACACTTTTTAATGCCTGCTCTTGTGAAATTAAATAGCAACACCTGGCTGCCAATTACTCTTTTACTAACTATGAAAGAAAGGTGTTTTTGCTATTTTATAAGATTTTTTTTGTTTTGTTTTGTTTTTTTTATGGGTAAAATTACTCTTATTCATCTGTTAAACCTGATCTTAAAAGCTGAGTCAATTTGTTGTATCAAAAGTCTAAGTCAATTCCCATTATAAAAACATAAACAGAAGGCTTTTTTTCTTAATAATGTATGTATGAGTCTAGCTACAGTCTAGCTACACAATATTAATGTGGATGTTTAAACATACTACCCATGTTTTTTTTTTTAGATGTATCAGCCACCAATGCTCTTATGAAAGTAAGAATGGCATGATTTCTTTAAAAAATCATGCCATGCCAGATGTGTTCACTCTCAATTCTATAGGCTTGTCTTTGATCATAGTCAAGTGTGAAAGACAGAGTTACTGTATGAGCCATAATATTGATGGACTGCTCTGAGGAAGGACACCACCTGCATTCTGGGCTTTGATTTTCTGACAGATGGAGGAAAGCTGTAAAATCTCTTCATTTTCTTGGAAAAAAGCTTTCTTTTAGAAACAGCATAAATCCCCATTCTAAATTATTTATGATGGAATTGTCTTAGGATTTTACCTATTCTAAATAATAATGTTTTTATTTTTTATTTTATGATGATTTCTCAATCTCCCAATCAGTTGTGGGTTGTTAAATGCACTTGTTGCATACAGCTGTTATTATATTTCATTTTATTCTTTGGCTCCTGTCTAGGTGTTTTGTATGGGAGATATTCGGGTAACTCTTTCCTGGAGTTTGAGGGGATTGACCTCAATGATGTAAGCAATATCACTTTGCGGTTTCAGACTCATTCATCTAATGGAACTCTTTTGTATGTGGATCAGAATCCTAGCCTCAGAGGTTTCTTTTTCATCAAACTTCACATTTACAATGGAATGTTACAGGTAATTATGTAAAGATTTTTTTTTTCTTTTTTATAATTTGTTAAAGCCAGTTGGCCAAGTATGTGAAGTCTTGCACATCTGTGCTTGTTAACCATTTTAAATATATACGTTTTGGTAATAAATTCTGAAATTTAGTTTTTCTAATCACAAATTTCAAGGTGAACTGGATATTGACGTGATTTTTAGTAAGTACAGTTAAAATAGTCTAATACAATACTAGGATGTAATGCTTGGTAGTGGTAATGGTGAATACAATGTATTTAAACATAATTTAAAAACCTTTTTAAAGTAGACTTGCTAATGTATAGTACCACTTGCTGAGTGCGTGTGTGTGTTTTTGTATATGCAGTCTGTATTAACAATTTCTTATTTTTGTAATGTTATTTCAGTATGACTTTGTATGTAGTAAAAAAGATGGGATTCAGAGGATTAATACCAACACACAGGTCAATGATGGCAACGAGTATCTAGTCCATATAAGGTAAAAATTTTAACCTAAATTAAATAATAAATAAAGCAGAAATAAGTTAAAACAGTGTAATGAATTATTCCTAATTATTTTTTTAAGTAATTAATATCCATTTTATTTTTTCAGTTTGCCATTAGCAATTACCTATATTGAGACCGTCTTCTCATCTCACTTAACATGGTTAAATGAATGCTTATAGATGATGAGTACCATGAAATGGCCTCCTATAGAGCAATCATTCCCTCATAGGATTTTATGCCATACTACTGCAATAAAAGTTCAATCACACTCAACTTTGACCCATTTTCTGCTGACCTTTTATAGCCCACCAGCAGTATAAAATGCTGTAGGAATAGTGACAGCTGGTCATAACACAGGATGAGAGAGACGCTTTTAAAATTTTCTTCAGAGACCAGTTCCACCTCTCAGTTCCACACTGCTGCTTATCACAGTCATACCCTCCAATGTCTCTTTTGCAAAAACTGCATTCACATGCTTTTGAACATCAGTCATAGTTTTACTGCTTTTCGGTGTCCATGCTGCTTCTGCTGATGGTGTCTATGGAAAGAAATGGTGATGTCTGCATGCCATAATATCCAACATCTAACCACATATATGCTTATTTGATTTTAAATCGCCACAGATCCACAGCCTTCCAACTTTATATTACTGTTCAAGAATTTGAAATATAATTTCGAGACTCAGACCCAATATTTATCAATTGGTTGGACATGCTAATTTTAATATTTTTATTAAATTAGATTTGATACATTTTTAATAGGAATATCTGATTTCATTTTTTTTTTATTATTATTATTTTTTTTTATACAAGCCAGCACCATCAGAGCGGAAAACAACAGCTTGTGTGTAACTCTGTGTAGCTAAAGCTGCCAACTGCCATCTTTTCTTCTTTTCAACCTGATCATGTTCAGCTGACAATTTGTTTGAAGTCCTTCAGAACAAAATGTGTTGCATACATGAGCTACAAGTGCCTCCAGTTGTCAATGAATATTGCATATTTGGTTTGAACACATTTGTTTGTGACAGTGTTCACATACAGTACATGCTGTTTCCAAGAACAGATGTGTTCACTGTAAACAGATCTTTATTAAATAAATGTAAACAGTCCAGATCCTATAAGCAAAAAAACTCTATTACTGAATAGAGATTAAAGTTATGTTCAAATTGCGAGACTTACATTAAGAAATCAAAGAAGTCCCAGAGCCCCAAACAAGTTCCTATTAAGTGATTTACATGATATAATTAATTTTACTTCTTGATTTATTTTCTTTTCTATTTATTTTTAATGTACTGACATTTATATTTTGCTGATATGTTGGGGAAATATTTGGACTGCACAAGCAAAACTACAGTGCAAGTAGTTTATGACTGTCTGCTTTCACTTAAAAGAGAAAAACAACCATAAGGAGGAACAAGATAAAAAAAAACAATAGTGCTAAAAAGAAAATTTGACGCATACATTCATCCCAAAAGAATTGTTTTAACCTAGAGCTTGACTGAGCCGCCAACACCTCCGACAAGTTCTCTAATGCTCCAATGTCCTCCCCATTGCCAGACTTTTTAATATATTTTTCCGTCAGGAACAATTCTTTTTATATGTAACCGAGGTCTATAGGGACAGACAGACTCAAGGTCTACCCGGGCCTGCTGCCCTCTGGCAAGGTGCCAGGCCGCCAATGTCAAGTGGAACAGAGTTACAGGCTTAGCAAATCAGGCAGGATTGCTTTCCTCAAACCAGCTTTTCTCTTTTTTCCAGTTAGAAGACCATCATGAGACACTGGCCTTAGGGGCCTAAAGTGTCTGCGAACAGGCTAGTGTCCTACTGCCTATGGTTAGCCCTGAATCTGCTCTAAGATAATTATCTTTCCTCCCCTGCTGTGTGGAAGGGTCGGAATTAGCTTTAGGAATCTCCCAAGTTACTATAACTGGCTCAAGAAATCTGGAACTGATGTGAGCTGTCCTTTAAAGGAGCCCTGAGTTAGATGTAAAGTTAAAGTTGTTAGCATTTGACAATTACTCTAAATGACCAAGAATTCTTAGATTAAAGATTAAAAACCCTTATGGTAAGTGAAGAAAAATAACCAACACATCCTATAATGCTACATAGGTATACATGCAAAAATGACTTAAGTGGTTTATATATTTGCATTTGTAACTCATTCACCCAAAGTAATATTTATTGTAGTTGTATAAAAAGAGTCAAAGGAATTATAGAATACTTCGAAGCATAATTCACCAGTATACATTTTAATTTGCTTTATTGTGTTTCTTTTTAAGATATGCAAGGTAATTTCCTACTAGTCTTTTAATCAATTAATTTAAACACAAAGAATCAATGGAACAATGTGTCAAAGAGAAAGGGAAACATAGGGACTTTAAAGTCATAATTCTGTGCAAAATTTCCCTGTGCAACATCTTCAACTAAATAATGAATACTAAACTCATTGCGCTTCCCAGTTCACTTTCCATGCTTTTCTTTCTCTGCTGTATCCATGGAAACAATGCTTATCATATTCACCAAACCTTTTTTAGGTCTGAACTTTTTAAAATGAGACAAAGCAATAAAGGGGAATGATATTATTGCTGCTGTTTAAGTTGTTTTTGTTATTGTATGACTGTTTACTGCCATTAAGCAAGAATCCATGGTCTAAAGTGTTGGCTTTAAATTTAGAGACATAATCAAAACAATTCCTTGTTATTCTTTGGCAGACAGCATCTCTCTCCATGTAAAGCAGAAGTTGCTCTGTCTGGCATTCCTTTATTCCGAAGCAATGCAAGATATAACTGGTCGAGGCTGAGTTTACAAAAAACTGGCCATATTTTTATTGGAGGATTGCCACTTAATTACTCAAATAAGGTAAGATTGTTCCAGACACAGTGCGACATTGTTATATAATTGCAGGTAAATTGACATTGGTACAGATAAAATAGAAGGCAAGGCTAAATTAAAAATGAAGAATGTAAACTATGCTGTATGTACAACATCGTGAAAAAATAAACAGGTGTGGGCGATTATGAGCACACAGCCTGTAAGGCACAATCAGTTCCTGCATTCAGGATTCCCCAACAGTATTCCCCTGCCAAGACTTAATTAGTGCCTCGAAAGATCAGTGATGGGACCTAGGGCAGGTCCACAGTGAGGCATCAGCAGGAGGGTTTCTCTCATTACTCCCAGTCCATGAGTGTGCTGGTTTTCCCAGGACAAGAAATAGGAGCACAAGAGGTTAGATGAGCTTAAGTGCCTTAGGCAGGGTTAGCAGGAACTACACTAGTAAAACCTTTATGGTGACCCTTTGCCAAAAAAAAAGTCTTCAGGGTATCATGCCAGGGTTATTATGCAACAGACATTTAGTAAACAAAAATAAAACCACATGCTAATTTGTGTGAATTGTGATGGTACTAGTCCAGGGGTCAGTTATTTGGTGTCTCTCTAGTGGCTCCTTCATTTTGTGGAAAAAAACATGAAAATCTAAGTAAATCAAAGAACAAAAGTCAGTTCAAGAGCATTGGTGGCAGAGCAAGCTCTGACTAAATGTCTTGTATTATAACAAAACATATTAATGTTGTTTTATCATTCAAGGTAAAGTCTTTTCAAGTCTTTTCTTTTAGAGTCCTGTGTAAATTTTTCTGTTATACAAATATATTTATTACAACATTAAAGTAAAGAAAAAAAAGGAAATGACTTTGAAAATAGGTGAAACAGAACAATAATGTCCTAACAAGGAAGGTTGATCAGACATCCCCTGTATTACAATTATACACTGCAAAAGTATATATCATAATATTATGAATAATACATTACAATGGGTTGAAATTAAATAGAATTTTGTAATAAAATTATATATATATATATATATATATATATATATATATATATATATATATATATATATATATATATATATGTATATATATATATATATATGTGTGTATATATATATATATATGTATATATATATATATATATATATATATATATATATATATATATATATATATATATATATATATATATATATATGTATATATATGTGTATATATATATATATATATATGTTATTATATTATTATTATAACACTGTTTAGGTTTAACTTTTTTATATAACAAATTTTATATGTATTATTGAAAAACATTATGTTGGATGAATTGGATTCAAGTTCTTTGTTGTTTTTTGGCAGTTTATACCCAAATAAGCAAACATTAAGTAGCTTTTATATGACAAAGGTTTGAAGCTGATTGGTATGCTTTGTCTGTGTTAAATGCTGACCACCAGGAGTTCGAGTGATACTTTAGTAAATATGTAGTTTGTTTATATTAATTACATTAATGAGAGTAGGTTTTCAGAAATGTACGGTATATGTATTTGTTTTTGTATAGATTTTTATTGTATTTCCTTTTTATTAAAGATCAAGGGTTCAGCACCACCAATCAACCATATGTACAAATCAGTTAAAGATGAAATTATATGGCTGCTGAAAATCTTGGTGACACAAAGTGTTCACCCTGTCATCAGTAGGCTGCAGCTTTAGTCTCTAATAAAGCCAAAGCCATTGTTTCCAGGAAATCCTAAAAAGCATATTACAACCCCCTTTACACAAAACAACTCAAATTATTAATCAGAATACTCATTGTGACAATAAACCTCCTCCTTTCCCAGCATGTTAAGCAGTTTTTTTGATGTTTTATGAGCCTGAGGTGTCACGATAAAGAGTAGAAAATGTCTAAGACATAAAAAAATAGGATAAACACTGGGCAGAACACAGATCCTTTGATTTTTTTTCTTAAATCTAAATTATGTATGATTTATAAGAACCCATCAGAAGACATAAAATATGGTATTCATAGTGGTGGGGTTTTTTTGGGTAGGAATTACCTCCAGTTGTGATTCAATGTTTTTCTTAAAATTACCTTTTAAAAGCTTCTTTAATGAAGGCCTTTATGTTGCACTGTTATATTTCTGCAGTAGCTACAGTGGTTAGTGCTGTTAATAGTATCGATGCAGTAACACAACTACTGTATTATTTTGAGGAAGACACAATTCTTTAAACACATCAAATTTACTTTTTGAAGGATTGTGACACCAATCAAAATTAATTGTGGTTAAAATTATGGAGTTCCATCTGTCCCATTGTCAAAATCGTAGAGTCCATACAGGGTGGGCAAAGCTTTGTTATGAACAAAGGACTTGAAAATAAACAGAAAAACAGCAAAAAGAGGAAATATTCAGTAGCAGACAAACTGTGGGAATTGACTGTTTATAACGAAATACCTGTCATAGTTCCTAAATAGGAAATACTTCTAGATAAATTAGGTGCTGGTTGTCTATTGTTTAATACAAAATTCAGAATGAATAAGCAGGTAAACATGCACTGTAATAACAAACATTTGATGCCGAAGTAAAACCTTTTATATTTTTTAAAACTCATTAAAACAGTAATATACAGTAGTTCATATCTGCATACCGTTCCTTTGGAATTTGCTGCTTGAATGATTTCTAGGTATGCACCTTGGCACTTTATATATATATATATATATATATATATATATATATATATATATATATATATATATATTTTTTTTTTTTTTTTTTTTTTTTTTTTTTTTTTTTTTGGTACTTGTTTTTTCTAGTGCCTTGAAATTGCTTTCTAGTAAGTCAGGGCACCTATATTTTCTAAGAATTTTTTTTCTTTTTGATCAATGTGCTTTGTAGAGTCCGTTTTGTCTTCAGTTTATATACAGCTTTTAAATTCTAAGAGATCTAAAATCACAGCCTTCCAAAACCTGTGGTCTTCATTCTGGTGTCACATGTTTACACGCTATTTTATTTTCACCTTAAAGCTTGAAATGGTTGGTTGTTTTCTACTGATTTCCCCTGTTCTTTTCCCTTAGGGGTCTGAGCCTTTCTACAACTACACTGGCTGTATTGAAATAATTGAAATGAATAAGCTCAGAGGAGTTCACTCTTCCAGTGCCATTACTGCGAGCAATGTTGACAACTGCAGGTTTGTTTCAAAAACCTTTAGGGGCTGGAACCTTCTTATTCTCAAAGAGGGATTTGTTTTTCTTCTGTCTTTTCATTTTCATAGCTTTTGGACATGTGCTCTTCTTAACTCCTGCATATTAGAAGCCACTTAAACTCACCGGGTGCTATGGAAACTAATCGGCTCACGTCGTGTTTTGTCATTAATATTGAACGACATCTCAACACTGCCATCTGTAAATAGCCAGGACAGGTGAACGTGTGTTTAGATGTGTTAAGCAAACATCAAGTAACCTAAATATAATAGACAATTTGACTGAGCAATACAGACATGATGAGTGTGTAGTTATATACAGTATATATATTTTTAAAGTTAATTATGTAAAAACAAAGTGTTTTTTTTTTTTTTTTGGACATTTCTGTATAATTTATTAATGTATTGCTCATATAACCCCTCTGGCCACATCACTAATATAGGTAGTATATTAGATTAGGATACATTTCCTAGCATGTGCTACATCTTTAACATGGCAAGTTAAATGCTATATATTTTTTCAAATACCTAATTAATTTAAAGGTACTAACTGGAGTTAAGTTTATTTTGCACACAATCTGTCCTCACACCTTTAGCTTTGTCAGCTTCTTGTGGAGATGGCTATTACTTTAATAATGGAATGATTGAGCAGTTATGAAAGTGCATGGCTTAGTGGCTATTTATGATAATCTGTAACATCTCAAATATTCTAAGACACCAGAGCATCCTGTGGAATCAATTAGCTATTTTTCTCCTCATCAATTATGCAGTCGCTTCATTTAGCATAAAATGGAAACTACTGAAATTAGGTCTTACTTGAGTAGCCAGCAAACCTTGCCCTTGGCAGTTTTACCATATGGTTTCTTAAAAAAAAAAACTGTAGTGTGATCCTATATGTTTCTCAATCATCCAATGTTATTGCAGTTTTAAAGCAGATTAATAAGCAATTAACATACAATGTAATATTAGCTTACCTAAAACTAGAGACAGGTCAATGTTAAAATAATATTTTGCGGTCAGATGCTGAATATGCATGATTCTTGTTTGGTCTGTTTTTTTTTCCTTTGCTAGTATGCTTGACTTCATTAATTTTCAAAAAGTTGGCTGAATGAAGCATGATGGGGTTTTATCAAAGCGAAGTAGAAATACATTCTCACAAAATAGGTTTTGTGATTATAAATATTCAACAGCTGAACTAAAGAACATTATCCTAATGAAGGTCACAGAATGTTTTTAACCAACCGGTTTTATATTTTATTTTCCTTAGATCATACCAATATTAAATACAACATTCATTTGGAATATGAAGAATATTGCTTCAAAGCTGAGCAGATTTCTTGTGATTGGTCTTTTTTACATCTGTGTCATTTTTAATGCCTTGACAACTTGAAACACAGTATACACCAAGAATGTTGACAGGATAATTAGCTGAAACACAGGGTAATGAAAGAATACAAGGTTTTGTGCCTTTTCCCTCTATCACTGTTGCTTCATTTCCTAGAACACGAGAACTGTAGACAACAGCTTTAGGGCTGAAAGGGTTTGATAAATTGATAGTTTAGTTCAGATGCCACGCAGCCAAGCTGAAAACATGAAGTGTGAAATGATACTTGGTTACTTCGTTGCTCTTGCAATTATTTTTTGCAAGGTTTTTGAACCTAGCACACAATCGTTATTAAACCAGTTTGCTTGGGATCATATAGCGTAAAATGGTGAAAAATAGTGATGGGCAAGTCTGAAGACATTTCAGTCATGTAGGTTTTATAATCCCAGAACTTTTTATGAACCACTGTTGTAAATCATAAATACTAAACAAAATTTAACTACATATATATTTTTAAAAGCTGAATATTTATATTTATATGTAAATTGATTGAAAGCATGTGGGCGCTACTGATTTGTCAGATTTGTCTATTGTTTTTAGACAAAAAATGAAATCTACTGTATGATTGCAACGTCTGTTGGTAAGCTCTAGCAATAGAAAGAGAAGATTATTCTCTACTAAGAAAAAATGTTGCCATATTTCCTAAAGACCATATACTAGGAGCTGTAATAGAGAAAGTATAGTAAAAGTACCAATACTTTACTGTATAAGTTATACATTGCAGGGGACAGTTTTAGTCAAACATTGTAGCTTAAATAAAAATCATAAATATTAGCTGCAGAATTGAAGCCCTTTATGATATGGTCAGAATTGGCTCTGAGGTTAAAGCACCAGGTGGCGGTCATCACTAAAGATTTGAGGAAACCAATATTTATCTCTAAAATATAAAGTGCAGGCTAAATTGAGCAGAATCCGAGATTGTCCTTGTACTGAAGGTGAGCAGCTAATGGAAGCCAGTGGACAGAGAATAGTTTTGAGTTGGTTGAACACCAGACTAGCTGTAGTAGTTGAATCCAGAACTGGATCATCTTGCATGATAGGAGACTGGCAAATAAATTATTTGCAGCAGTCAAGCTGGAAGAGGACTGGAACTACAATCTAATCTCCTCAATCTTTTAGAGAATAAATCTGAAAGAACATGTGTTGTCTATGATCTGACAAAATACATTATCTACGTTGGCCCAATGAATTGAGTCTGCTGTGCAGTTTACCAGTGTGTATGCTTTAGATGTCATTCATTCATTCATTATCTTCCGCTTTTTGTCCTATATTAGGGTCGCGGGGGGGAGAACGTTTTGGGCGCTGGGCAGATACACCCAGGACAGGGTGCCAATCTATCGCTGGGCACACACTCACACAGACACACACACATACACACACTATATGGGGCAATTTGGAGAACTCAATTGACTTGATCCATGTTTTTGGACTGTGGGAGGAAACCGGAGAACCCGGAGGAAACCCACGTGGACACAGGGAGAACATGGAAACTCCACCCAGATGGGGATTCGAACCGGGAATCCCTACTGCTGAGAGGCGAACGTGCTAACCACTAAGCCACCATGCCGCCCTGCTTTAGATTTATTTTAGAATATGTTTTCTTCAATGTAAAGTAGATTCACTAAAAAATAACGGGCTTGTAACTATGAACTATGATTAAAAATGTCTACTGACAAACATTTATAGGCCGTCTTGCTAAAGTAATCAATTTCTAGTTCATCAGGCTGAAACAAATTTTAAGGCCTAAATTGATAAAGGAGGATACATTTGTTTTCAGTTAAAGCATTGCAATACAGCAGATGGGATGCAAATGTCAAAGCTGCGCATGGTTTATGATTTTAATTTTACAAATTGGCATTATAGGGGTTTTTTTGTCCCAGCGCTGTGGGAAGTTTATAGCTGCGTTAGTGGATTCAGATGGTTTACACGTATCTGAATGGCCTCCCTGAATAGAGGGCAAGAAGGATGCTTTTGGACATGACGTGCGGTATATCAATGCTATTGGGTGCATATATTAAAACAACGATGCTACGCACCTATAATATAAATTGAAAAGAAGTTTAAAACCAGTGTTCCCTTTAAGCTTTCATGCATTCAAGCATACAGCTGCAAAAGTTCACAGTTAACGCCAGTGCCTAAAAGGATGATTTTGCCTGCACAAAAAAGTAGTTTCATGACACAAAGTTGCATAAATAGTAGTAACTGAAGGCATCAAGATGCTTACTGGATTAAATGATTACACAGAGAAAAAGCAAGATTAAATTTCATGTACTGTACATGTATGCACAAGTCATAATTATACAAAGTGCAGACTCCTAACCAAGCAAATAGCATTGCCTTGAGGCACTTAACAGTGCGTTGTGGGTATATGTATATGTATGTATGTGCGGGTGAAAGAATGAGAATCAGTGTTGAGTTGACCTTGAATCAGGAAAATGCAATAATAGATCGCTAGAACACAATCTTGTGATAATCAAATACTGACTAAATGATGAGGACAAAAATGGAGCAGAAGGTTATACTTCTTTACGCATGATATCAGTTTCTGGTCTTTAGTATATAACATTAATTTAGGCTACGTTTTCATGAAGCTTTGTGTTTTACAGATGCATCCTTGATAGGATCACTGAATCTAATAATCTAATGAGAGCTCTTGGAAGGACAAAATAATACATTCATTGGTGAATACATAATATAATTCCTTTATCAAATATACTTTTATGATCTCTCTGAAGTCCAGAGAGCGTTCAAATAAACCAAAAAAAAAAAAAGTATTAATAAATATTTAGCTGAACAACAGACGCACCAAGAAAGCATCTTAGCATGACTTACTATACTTAAAGCATTTATTGTAATCTTTTAAAAAAATAGTTTTGTCATAATGTACATGAGGTGGCTTAGTGGTTGGCATGTTCGCCTCTCAGCACTAGGGATTCCTGGTTCGAATCCCCATCTTGGTGGAGTTTCCATGTTCTCCCCGTGTCCGCGTGGGTTTCCTCCGGGTTCTCCGGTTTCCTCCCAGTCAATGAGTAGTAAATGTTAAACAAGTCTTTAAAAATATATTATTCTTCATGCCCTTCCAGGGTAGAACGTTTCAGGCACACACTCACTCACACAGACACACACACTACATAGATTCCATGTTTTTGGACTGTGAGAGGAAAACAGAAACCCCAAATGGACACAGAGAGAACATGGAAAGTCCACCCAGATCACAATTCAAACCTGGAAGCAAGCTGAGAGAACGTCTTAGCCACCAGAAAATCCTATAATTGTTATATATACCTTTAAATTCAGTAAGTTGAAAAAAATACACATAGTACATGGCATAGTCTAGTCTATAGGTTTAGTCTATAGCTTATTCTCCTTATAGCTTATTCTCCTTAACTACAACAGATTATTTTAGCATAATGTAAATGTTGTTCTTCTGTTATCATTGTGAACTAACTCTAGGCTGCCGACATATGCTGTTATCTAAACCGTCTTTTTTTAGTATTGCTTTTTTGACAGATTTGTTGGATTGTTTGATGTGACCAAATTGTATGTTTGCAGGACCTCCTGGCCCCAGGAAAGCATGCCAGACATCATTGTCCCCTCACATGTTGTCATACCAGCAAGAAACACCCCTAGCGGAACAGCCAGCAGCACCTTTCTGCCAACCGTGTCCTCACTTGCATGCTCCGATATGCCCTGTCTCAATGGGGGTACATGCCTCCCTCTTTCCATGCCAAGTGGAGCTGCAGCATTTCTCTGTGACTGCCCTCTTTATTACACTGGCCGGCTCTGTGAGAAAGGTAGTCAAATCTATTATTTTGTGAAATAGCAGAGGGCTTTTCATGTGACATGTCAGTGTCAGCTTGTGTTGAAAGACCGGTTGTTTATGAATCAATTTGAAATGATGGGTTTTTTAAAGTTTATACAAAAATCCAGCTTAGTTTAATGGATCTTTATAAATAATAAGAAGGAAAAAATTAGTCAGTAGTTATCAAAATAGAACTTAAATAAAATAAAAATTTTTACTACATTTAGATTATACCTATACCTCGTGTCTGGTTTTTGTTGACTGATGGTTCTTTTTGTAACCAACTGCAGTGATTTAAAGAAGGTGGTCTGATTCTTATATTACAAAATTGCTAAGAACGTTATATCACCACATTGGCTCTAAAGTCTTGGGATTTATTGAGAGTCCTTCCTTAACTTTATGCTATTACTGAATGATGTCTATTTTAAGGCCAAATTTGTTCTTGCACCTATCTCAGTCCACTAAAAGCACATTTATTTATGTGAGTTAATCTTGGTGTTTTTGTATTTGGAGTGTGGGAGGAAACCTCAAGAGTAATCCTACACAGGTAATGAGAACATGCAG
Source organism: Corydoras sp. C115 (assembly GCA_019802505.1). NCBI lineage: Eukaryota > Metazoa > Chordata > Actinopteri > Siluriformes > Callichthyidae > Corydoras > Corydoras sp. C115. The sequence goes on along the minus strand of JAFMOC010000038.1, from coordinate 1,122,732 downwards.
AAAGGACCTTGTTTTTACAAACTGGGAATTGAGCCACAGTTACTGGCTGTAAAACAATACGTTAGGTGAAAAAGAAACAAAACAAACACAAATTAACTATTAAATTGTTTAATATTCCTTTTTTAGTTAACATTGAAAGACATCTCAAATACTGTTTGCCCTACACAAAAGCACTTTTACCCAAGACAAATGCATAAATCATGCTGGATCCAGGAAACATGACTTCACTGTTGCTTCAAGCTTATTCTTCTACTCACTTCCAAGTTCCCTCACAAAATAGCAGCTAATTATCAGCCTGTTTGTGTGTTGGATTCAAAAACACTGCTTTTTAACACACTTGTATTTGCATTGTATTTTCTACTATATCTGACTTACTTCCCACTTTCTAAACCATGTCAATAAGTAGATATTCAGGTACACAGCTAATTTGCTGAGGCCCAAGTCCATTAATCTCTGTCAATGAACTCGGCTCATTTAGGCATTGAAATAATGAGCTGTAAATTAATTCAAACCTGCTATTCTCTTCATGTCTCCATGCTTCCTTTTTCTATTATGTTAAATGATTTTGTAACAAAACAGGAAATTATAAGGCATTATCCGATATTCGATATATAAAACAAGTATGAACTTTCATGTAAACGCTTCCTTGGTCAGTTTGTATTATTCTAACATGGTTAAAGTAATACACTGGTGACACAGAAGTGCTTGTGCACAGGGCACAGGGAAAGAGGGAAAAAAATATTCTCTTATTTGTTTTTACTAAACGAGCTACACCAAAGCTTAACATTATGCATAGCCTTAAGGTTTGAGCAGCTGCTTGGCCATAAAAATCGAACTAATGAAAAAGTTTCAAGTGAACACTGTTTGTGTAAACATTGGTGATTTGAAAATCTGGTGACAACGTATATATTTTCTTACTATGTTTGTAAAAGTTTTAACATCATTGGTAACTACTAGATCAACATTAGCAATATGTACGTATTAGATAGGTGGTGTGGCCTGTAATAAGAATATGTTAATCTGTTCTCAATAGGTGTAGCTGAACCACAGAAATATAAGAATAAACATATTTAATTCCCATAAAATTTTAGAACAGGCATTAATATTAAGTTAATAGTACAGTAAAAAATTATACCTGTCATTTCAGTCCAAAAATATGCAATTAAGTGGAATAAAATCACTTAATCTTTAAAAGATGATAAAGCTGGTGAATTAAAATTATAATTTCATTCAAATATTCCATTGGTTTTAAATGACTCTCCCATTTCACCATTCTTGTTTTATTTCTACCACCTGAGTTTCCATGTTCTCCCCTTGTCTATGTAGGTTTCTCTGTGTTCTCCAGTTTCCTCCCAAGGTAAAGCCATTCAAGGTAAATTGGCTGCTCTAAATTGCCCCTATATTGTGTGTGGGGGGGGGGGGTGCACATGCGCGCCCAGTGATGGATTGGCACCCTGTCCTGGGTGTATCTGCCCATCGACCCAAAATGTTGTTCTCTGGATGAGCATGGGGAACACTCCACAACCCTAGTATACAATTAAGCACTTGTCTTTACAATGTATAAAGAAACAGCTTTCATCTTTAAATTATGCAATATGTTAGTTGTAGTAAAATTTGCTTCCTTTTCTTTCTGGTGCTCTTATTCTGAAGTGATTTATTTACTAATAAATACTCTACAAGATCCCTTTTACTCCCAAATTTAATTCCCATATGTTACTAATCACTGCTCAAATACATGGAAACTCCAGTCATGGATGACTCGACATTATAGGCATTCCCACCCTTTAGGCATATTTGTGACAGAATGCTGAATGTGTTGGCCATATTTTGTACAGGAATTTGTAATGGTGTTATTATGAACTCTATTAAATGTTTTATAAAGACAGATTTAATGCAACTTCTAATATTAATCTATACCAGGGTTTAAAATTAGTTTGATTTTTAACAAAACTTAACAAAAAGTTAACATAATAAATACTAAAATTCAATTGTATAATGGAATAATCATTGCACATTCCATGCTAATAAAAATCTGAGGGAAACTTTTTAAAAGCAGTAAACATGGAAATCTTTATAGTTCATTATGTGGCTTTTCTGCTTCGGCTTTCAGCATAAAGAGGAGGCTGCTGGCACTCACGCAGGCCTCGACTGATGTTAATAGCATTAAGATGACTGAATTAGGGCAGCCATAACAGTGTGCCATATGCCATACCCCACAGACTAGTGAGCACACACTCACTGTACACAGTAAACACTTTTTCACGCTACGGAATTTTCAAGCAAAATCACACTGATTAAAATGCGCCATCTAACATTTTATTTCTGCTATACATATTGTTTTATTCTTCTGATTTTTCATTTCATTCTCTTCTTTCCACAATATGGCTTTGAAAATGTGGGGACTGTTAGTTGAGGCAGAATGGCTTTATATACACTTAAAGGAAATAAAATGAGCTGTATTTTTTTATAAACTCAATTTGATTGTGCAATTCAGCTTAAGGGTTTCCAATCTGTTCTTTTCATATCTTTAGGCTTCTAAACCTTAAATATAACACAACACTTGTTTAATAGCACCCATAAACATTTTTACTGTGTATTTTTTTTTCTCAACCATACATAAGGAATTCCAAATAATATTCCAGTAGTTGTGTGTTTGAATAATGATTTTCTATATAACTGTGATTTATTTCCTGTTCTGATCCCAGTTAAAGGGAAGAACTTTGTCATCTCACTTGAATGGTGGATTTTTTTTCTTAAAATATAAACTATGCAGTGGGGGTCAGGGGTTAGTTCATGGACTATTGATCAGAGGCTTCAGGGTTCAAACTCTGGCACTGCCAAGTTGATCCTGAACTCTTGCTGCCAGAGGGTTGGCACTTATGGTCGACCCTGTAAACTGACCTTATATTGGAATGTTTGAAGAAATGTATTGTACTGTGTTATGTGTATGCATGATGTTTAATATATTTTGACAAAAGTATTAAGACCCCTACACATTACACCTCTAGGTGCATTGATAACATTCTATTCTGAATTGCCTCACCTCCGTTTTTTATTTTAACTTTTCAACTATACTACAGCTTACACTATTCTTGGAAGGATTTTTTCCAGATTTTTAAATTTATCTGAAGGAAAAGTTTTCCATTCAAGCAAAAGATAATTTGTGAGGTCAGACACTGATGTTGTATTTTATTATTTTTTTTACATTAACCATCATCTAAAGAGGTCATTAGGTCATTGTATTTAAGCTGTGTGCATGCCCCAAATAGTCATAATGTTATGAATGTGTGTTAAAAAAACAATACTTAATGACTAACCTTACCTCACTTCCACCACCACATCATGGTTTTCTGACTTTTATACTAGACAGTAGTCAAGTTGGGTGTGACTACAAATATTGACATCAGAGGTAGATGCGACAAACCATTAACAAAAGAATCAGTCAGGTGAACAGCTATGATCAGTGTAATGACGGCTAATTTTTCTTTGACCAACATTTGATTGCGTGACTTAAAATGAGTTTCATCGCGTATGAAGCAATGTGGTACATGATTTATTGTTTGTTTCATTAACATTTTTTAAAGTTTTCCTTATTCAGACACTATAGTTAGGATTAATGACCTGCTAAGGCAACAACTGTTTGTAAATGTTAAGCAATATGTATATACATTAGGCTTATTGCTTAATATGTGTAGTTAAATGTCTAAAGCGATAGTTCAGGGGGTAAAACATATCTTACTGAACCATACACTCACACCCGAAAGCAATGTTTTTTTTTATTTATTTATTTTATCTAGACTCAAAAGAGAGCATTTAATAAGGTATCAAAAGGCTGCTATGGTAAATGGTGCCCACTTTTACTCCATAACTCATAGACCATTTTCCACATGCTCCTTCACCCTTTAGCTGGCACCCCTGCAATTTATTCTCAAAGTGCTAATTTGCAGATAATTAAGTAATCCACAAAAACGCTATGCTTCTCCCCAGGCACTGTGCAAAAGCAACAGGGGTGCTATATTCGGTGTTGCTCATTTATTGATTCCATTGAGAAATGGCAGTTTCTTGGGGTTTTTTTTATTATTTATATTTCTTTAAATGTATTCTCTCTCCTTACACGACCTTTCATTCCAGTCCTGTGGAATTTGTTTTCTCCCTACCACCACCAGACAGATGTTGCTGTTTATTGTTTTCACAGATAACTTGACCTGGATTAATGAGCTAGTCGATGTGTAGTAATGATGAAGAAATCCTTCTGATAACTCAAGGGTGGTCTAATTAGATCCAGTGTTTGGAAAAGAATGCCTTGCTGCATTTTACCCCACACTGGGCTATAATACTGCAAACCAAATGCAACAATTGATAATTCATTAAATATCAAATGATTTAAAGATACAGAGGTTGTTGTAAAAATCTAATTTAATGAGAATTAAATGCATTTACTGTAAAGAACCTTACCATACAGTTAAATGTAATATAGCTTTTGACATGTCCTTTTTTAACAGAACATTAGCCACCCAGTGGTTCTCACCTGGGTTCTTCGTCACATGTGCCTGAGGCATACTTACTTCTTATAGTACTAGGTGTTTGCTTTTCTTTCCCTCTGTCTATCTATCTTTGCTTATCTCACAGTCCATCGTGCTCATAAAAGTCTTTGCCATCCTCTTCTCTTTAAACACTAGTTCAGGGAATGTGCACTATTTTTTAGCTTTGCGAGAACAAATCGTGCTGACCATTTGAAGTACATTGTCAGTTTGACTGTGGTCAAATCTTGGACAAGCTTTGGTATTCCCAGGGCTTAGGGATGGGCTGTTCGATTTCAGTCAAAGTCTATTTTATTGTCATAACTGCAAAAAGTATATAAAGTATTCAAATGACATTTTCCCCAGACTCCTCCCTGATGGCTGTAGGCTTAAAAAGCTGTGTAGTGAGTGTGTGGGATCACTGGCAATTAAGAGGGCTTTATGAGTGAGGCAGGTGTGCCGTAGATCTTGCAGTCAGTGTAGAGAGGTTCCAACGATCTTCTCAGCTGCTCTCACGATGCGCTGGATGGTCTTGAGGCAGGATGCAGAACAGGCACAGTACCACTCTGTGATGCAGCTGGTCAGGATGCTCTCAATGGCACTATTGTAGAAGGTGTATATGATAAGAGTTGGCGCTCTGGCCCTGTTCAGTTTGCGGAAGATGTAAAGATGCTGGTGAACCTTCTTGACCAGTGATGCAGTTTTAATGCTCCAAGAAAGGTTCTTTGAGACATACACTCCTAGGTACCTTAATTTCTTAAGGTTGTTTACATATATATTTTTAAATATAATTATAGTAGTGGATTAGTGAGCTCAAAAGCCATCTCTTTTTAGTTTCAGTCATCAGGTCTTGTCAGACTTGCATAACTTGTAACTAGTCACTTTTTGAGGTTTTTGAGAATGAATTAAATTCCTGCAATTTACTGTTAAGCCTGAGCATTCCTGTAGTTCTGCTACTATTAATGGCCTTCAAATTACGTTTGAAAATAAGTGATAAAGTTTATTCACTACTACAGCTTAATTGTGTATATATCATTCAACTTTATTCCAGTGGATAACTACCGCCCAGTTGCTCTAACACCGGTGGTCATGAAGTGCTTCGAGAAACTGGTCAGGAATCACATACTTTCATTTCTTCCATCCAACTTTGACCCACATCAGTTTGCATACAGGGCTGGCAGGTCGACAGAGGACGCAGTGGTCACGGCTCTTCATACAACCTTGAACCACCTGGAGCAGCAAGGATCCTACGCCCGACTCCTTTTTGTGGATTACAGCTCGGCCTTTAACACCATCATCCCCCACAGACTGATGTGCAAACTGTTGGACCTGGGTCTGCCTTACCACACCTGTCTATGGATCAAAGACTTTCTGACGGGGCGCAGACAGAGGGTTAGAATAGGACCTCACACCTCCACAGCCATCAGCATTAGCACGGGTGCCCCCCAGGGCTGTGTGCTGAGTCCCCTGCTCTATACCCTCTACACCCATGACTGCACCACTTCTTACACCAGCAACACCATAGTTAAATTCGCAGACGACACCACTATTCTGGGACTCATCTCTGGAAACGACGAGACAGCCTACCGGGATGAAGTGGAACGACTGTCATTATGGTGCACAGAAAATAACCTAAGTCTAAATACATCAAAGACGAAGGAGCTGGTCATAGATTTCAGGAAGGTGAGGAAAGACATCAAACCTATATTCATCAACGGGGACTGTGTAGAAAGAGTCACAAACTTTCGCTTCCTGGGTATCAATATCGAGGAGGACCTCACCTGGGGAGTGAACACCAAAAAACTGGCTAAGAAGGCACAGCAGAGACTCTACTTCCTGAGGACTCTCAGGAATAATAACATCGATCAGAGACTGCTGGTGTCCTTCTACCGTTCAACCATAGAGAGCATCCTCACTCACGGACTCTGTGTGTGGTTCTCCAGCTGCACTGCAGCACAGAGAAAAGAACTACAGAGGATCGTGAGGTCTGCAGAGAAGATCATTGGATGCTCTCTACCCACCCTGGAGGATCTACACAGTTCTCGTTGTCTGCAGAGAGCTCACAAAATTATTACAGACAATTCTCACCCCGGTCACCATCTCCTAGAGCTGCTACCATCAGGTCGACGCTACAGAGCAATAAAAACAAAAACAAACCGGCTCAGAAATAGCTTTTACCCAACCGCTGTACGAACACTAAATGGTGCACTGTAAAAAAAATTTTTTTACAGTCAAAATTCACTATTGAATGTGCAATTTTTGGTGGAAATTTTGAACGTGCAATAAAAAAATATAAAGAAATAAAAAACGTGCAATATATAAATATAAATACAATTCAAACTCAGGTTATACATTCTTACACACTATTGTAAATAAGATTCTTTCTTTCTTTCAATTTATTTTTATTTATTTTTTATTTTTTATTTTTTTTCTTGTAAATTGTAAATTATAGTGTACTCTTTTAAAACTCTTTTAAATCTTTATCTGTTTAAATTTATGTATGTGACACCGAAAGTATGGCACCTTAATTTCGTTATACCTGGTATAATGACAATAAAGATATTCTGATTCTGATTCTGATTCTGGATGACCCATGAGCACTTGATGTTCAGATTATAATTGTTTCTACAGAGTATAGCACTTGAATTCGGCATACATATAGTCCTGAAGTCTTAAATGTAATCTGTCTTTCTTTGGTTTATTACTCGTTAATGTCCAAGGTTTCTGCATACCTGCAACATACTCCTTAAACATCACTTAAGGGTGCATACCTAAGTGTTTAACTGTCAGTATACAGATTGCCTTGGTCAAAAATACTTGGTAAAGGTGTCAGTTCAGGTCATGGAGTAGTAGCCTTAAAAGTCATGAAGCATGTATGGTGCATATAGTAGCTATTTGGAGTAGTAGTAGTAGGAGTGAGATCACATGCTTCAGCTTCAGCCAGCAAAGTACTGGAGCAGGAAATTATTTCAGCTCATTCTCGAATTGATTCTGACCTAGAATGCCTTTTTACAGTCATTTTTAGTTCTCATAAATGTGCCCAAATGTCCAATGAAACACCTCTCATTGTTCAACTTGTCATGTTAACCTCTAGAGGGAATGAAGTGAGCAAAGCATGTCATTTAAACTGCCCTCCCAATTGTTACATACTTAAATCTTATGCCTGATGTGTTTATTCTTAACCAGTTCCTGAATTGCTTATGTATAGTTGTCTCGAGTATGTGTGAGACATAAGCTCATCAAATGTTCAGTGACTATGATTGATTTTGAAGAATGTGTATGGAAACAACAGTAAGCAGAGGAAACCCACATAGGCCAGAATGTACTTTAGTATTATGAAAACATACATAAATACATATATACCTTAGAAACAAACATGTTAAAAGACATATGTACATATATTGTGACTCTTGTGATGTTTGACAATTTTTGCTAAATTTACTTGAAACAGATGTTGTGCTTTTGCTAATCCCTGACTTGGCTTCCTAACAGCCAAAACAGAATTGCTGCATCTTTGAGTGTGACTGGCCAGTCATCCTTCTGTGCTAAATTAAAACTGAGCTTGAACCAGAAGTTTGCATGCATGTCTTTGCCGCTGGCTGAGTAAACACAAATCAAAAGAAACATTTCTGTGTGAAGAATTTATTATGCGAGTTACAGCCAGCTTTTTAAAATATGATACAAGTTGCATAGCCACATTGCTTTAAATCAGCTCATTGGAACAGATAATATAGTAATTATTCTTATTTAGTTCTGGTTTAATCTTGTTTTGTATCACTAATATTTGGAAGCTGCTATGAAATTGGTCATTCAGTCTTTGCTGACTTTGCTTTATTGGTATCTTGGCATTATTCCCATGACATCTTTCGACAGTTCTGCAGGACAGTCATGCATACATTGCCCTTTGAGACCAAGATAATGGATCACTACTGCCATGGAGCGACCTGACTGGAGTGGAAGCCTTCTCCAACATGTTTTGCAAAAGTCACATCGACCTGTCATTTTAAAAAGATAGCAGTAGTCTCATGCAGACCAAGATAAGGGTCATTTTGTCTTTGCTCGGGGGCTGTGCATCAGAGAATTCATGTGTCTATGAGGTCTACACATGGTACTAGCTACATGAGAATAGTCAGCCAAAAATTGGACAATCTATTAAGGAGAACAGACACAAGTAAAATAAATAAAAGTAATTCAAATGACATATTGTACATTATGTTCCCCGTCTCAGTATAGGGAGGAGATAGTTCAGTCACACTCATTGTCTGGTTCCTAAGATTCTAAGTGTCTCCCAGGACTTTTAGTTCTGGTTGTGTGGGTCATACTAAAGAGCTTAGTGACACTGGGTGTGGCACTGTTTTATGATTCTACATTTTTTTTTAAACCTTTCTGCTCTACTAAGCAGTGACAACAGTGAGTGCCATTATTACTGATGTAGAAAGATCTAGAGTTACAGATCAGCCTCAAGGACACTAAATCACACAAAACGGGACAGTAGCCAAGTACTGAAAAATTGATATCCAACCTACTCCCTACCAAACTTTAAATTACAGTGGTTAGCTATGGGTGGTTTTTGATATTTTTTTTAAGAAATACTAAAGAAAATGTATCACATTTTGGGTGTTTGTGTGTGTACATACTTTCCTGAAGAAATATAGTTTTCAAGACATTTTTAACTGTGGGTCATAAAAGGCCTACATGTAGTTATGTACTGAAAGACAATGACTTCCAACTTACTGACAATTATCGCATGACATTCAGCACAAAACCATCAGTAATTCCATAGAGCTGTTCAGTCTGAAAACACCAGGAATTATATGTATATAGTTTCTCTCAATGTGCAACCTGTTCCCCAAACTAACTTACCAATTTAGGTTTGGACAATGCTGATACACCTGGCTGCCAAGTTCAGTGGCAGAGGAATTATGGTCTGGGGTTGATATGCATATTTTGGCCACAGCCCATTAGTTTCATTTAAGGGAAATCATGTTGTTGGTGTTTAGGGTAAAATAAAGATTAGTGTACAACTAAGATAGTGGCAACAGTTCTTACAGGCATTTTTCTGTTTTAGCAAGACAATTCCTCATTTATAAAATGAAGACTTTAGAGAAATAGTTTGTGGAATGTCTTGGCTAGCCTGAACAGTCTTAACCTCAACCTCATCCATCAGCTGTAGGATTAGTCTCATTGCTTCATCGACCAGAAGTTGTGTCTGGCCTTTTTAATGCTCTTTGAACTGAATTTAAAAAAAAGAAACTCCCTTATAAATGATCACCACAATTATAAAATATAATGATTAATATTTAATTAAAAGTAGCTGAACTCATCACAACCTTTAGGAGTTGTTGTGTACGTTTAAGGGATTAAAACTGGGGGTGGTTTAAGAATCTGTAAATTGGTTGGGCACTAAGAATACTAACCTGTTTAAAGTTTATAGAATGCACTTGACTTTATAAAGTGGTATTCTCAAAATTGAATGCAACTCTGTGAGGACATTTTGTTACTGTATAATTTAGCTGAATCAATGCAATGGTGAATGCTTCCTCAAATTTAAGATGAAGGTATTCCAGTATAATAACTGTGTAAAGCATAACATTTTGAAAAGTTTTAGTCATTCATGTCTTAAACCTTGCTGATTTCTTGCTGTTTTCACTGTTTTTTTTATCACATCACATCAGGCCACCAAGCTTGGGCATCTAAATTGATTTCCTTCATCCAAAGAAAACATCATGTCATCTTAATACAACACAAGGCTTAGGACATTTGGTTTTTCATATAGAGATGTGTGCTTCTGTAACATACCCTGTTTTAAATTATGATTGTATGAAGACTTAATCCAAAATGTACTTTATTACTGTTTTTAGAAACTTCCATATTTGTTCCCTTGTTCACTGGTACATCGTATTTGGAGCTTCAGCCCTTTTGGCCTGAGGATACAAGTCTTGAGAGTTCATCTTCTGAAAACCAGAGGAATCTTTATATATCAGTAAGGACAAAGTCTACACATGGAACTATACTTTACAGTAAGTACATATTTATTACTTATATCATGGTATATGGTCCTTCTGGGGTAAAACTCTTTTAAAATTATCTTTGTAATTGAATCCAAATTTCTGCATTATTATCACATATGTTCAAACAAGCGATATTGGTTCCCTTTTTCAATTTTCACTTGTCATCATATTTGTTCTCTTGCAATTTCTTCCTTAGAAACATGTCAGGGATCCTAACAATGTGGAACTCAGAAGGTCAACTGAGATGACATTCATTAGCCACATTCATTTTGCATGGAACTCTGAGTTCACAAAACTGAAATGCTCTTAATGAATTGGACATTTCTATGGCTACCCAAATAGAGAGTGATAAAACCCTGAAGTCTTCTTTTGGCATTTGAAAAATTGTGCAGGGGTGCACTTATCGCTTGCCTAGTTTAGTGGCATCCCAAAACACTGCTGGGCACAAACAAGCTTTTGTTCAATGAATGTAATAAGCTCGAAAAATAAGTAATTTAAGTGTGTTGTGTTATATGTTGTAACAGGCCATTCACGTGTCAGAGCACAGAGATCCTGTTAACTAATTGCCATGTCTATTGAATGATGCTCCTTAATTAAAGTGACAACCCCAAATTTGTCCCTTTAGACTGCGTATCCAGATGATGATTGCTAACACATAATCATGACTGGCCAGATTATTAGGGACAATTATTTGAAAACTAAATTGTTAGTTTTTTGCTTCATTCTTCAGTGATTAAAGTGGTCACAGGACCACCACAAAGCATTTAGGTGATGGATAATTCTGATTATTGTGGTGTGTGCATATGTGTTAGTGTGCATTACATTGGTATGAATGGTTCAGACACAGTATCACTTTTCAAACACCTTAGGGTCACTGCTGGACCATAAATAGTCCACTTCCTGAAAAGGTCCACTATCAGTAATCATCAGTATCATGTAGGTAGTGTTCTACAAGGACTGATGAAAGATCAGAGAATGACCACATAAACTTTGCAGTATCAAATACAGATTTTTATTTTTAAATAGTAATTAAATTAAAATCAATGTTTGCAATACAACTCATGTTCATTCATAAATCCTTTTTAGTTTTTTTTTAGTAATTGAAGATAATTGTTGCAGTTTTACAAGTAAAATATCTGCTGTATTTAAGACATGAGCTGCTCAAAACTCACGATTGTTAATATAATAGGACAAGATAAGACAATAACATTATAAAATCTTTTACTAGGCCTACAGTGGATTGTAGGCAAGCTTGCCATTGTCGTGTAGAAATTGACATTGAGTACCCAGAAAAAGATGAAATGATGATAGCAGTATATGTCTTTTTAAATGACAGCTATAAGATTTAAATATATATATATCATATCACCCATGCCATGAGCACTGATCCACTCCCATGCTATTATAGATGCTGTTTTTTGCCATTTTGATTAAACAGGCTTTGAGTCTCTTCAGCATGTGGAGTTCAAGATTAGTTTTCCTCCAAGATTAGTTTAAACATGGATTGGCTGGGGCGGCACGGTGGCTAAGTGGTTAGCATGTACCACGGGGCGTGGTAGCTCAGTGGTTAGGGTGTTGGGCTATCAATCTGAAGGTTGTGGGTTCAAATCTCAGGTCCACTGAAGTTACCAATGTGGGTCCTTGAGCAAGACCCTTAACCCTCATTGCTCCAGGGATGTTGTGATTAACCCTGTGCTCACCTTGTAAGTCGCTTTGGATAAAAGTGTCTGCTAAATGACCAAATGGAAATAAATGACCAAATGGAAATGTTCCCTGTGATAGTGATCCAGGTTTGAATCTCGATATAAGTGGAGTTCTTCCTGTATCCACATGGGTTTTTTTCTGGGTTCTCCAGTTTCATCCAAGTCCAAAAACATGGATTTAAAACATTTAGTTATTTAGATAACTTAATGATTACATTTACAGTGTTATGATTAAAAATTAAAAACAGGTACATCACTAACATCAATTGCATGCATTTCTGCATACAACTTGTGTTCACTTCACTCAGTCTTCAAATTAATGAAAATGCATTCTGGAGAGACCAGCAATAATAACTGCTTTGGCTGAAACCTGACATTTAAATAACCTATCAGCCCAATGAATCAAACCTATAAATTCCTGACAGAGATGACAGAGATGGGTGGGGTTTGCCTCATGTTATCAGAATGATTGTTCTTGATGTCAACTTAGCAAATAATTTTTTTCCCTGCCACCTTGTCAGATTAGCTGCATGAGCACACCTAAGCTGCCACTGGCTATCTGACGGCGTTTATCTCGTGTCACTAGCTGTCAAAAACCTCATGAATTCTCTTTATTGAAAATCTGTTTGTCTTGTTATTATTTTTCTACCTTTGCTCTTCACTTTTCCACTTTGCTGTTATCATGGGGTATGACTTGAATTTTGCTCTGCTTCAGTATTTTAAGTGTTTTCCTTTAAAATAAGGTAAATTGCAAATCACAAATATAATTACTTTTTGATTTTTTTTATCTATAATTGAATAAATAAATTTTTAGTATTGTACTTGTAATTGAAATTAAATATTAGGCTGTTCAGATATTACATTAAAATTAGTAGTTGAAGTCGGAATGCATCTCTCTTTGTTATTTTTTTATTTTATTTTTTGGTGAAAATACATCAAATTTCTTATTCACAAAACATTCCAGATTCTTTATTCGTTACAATAAATAAACCCCACTGATAATAATCTGGAGCATTTTAAGCGTAAACTTTTTGACCTTAACGTAAATGTGACCGTAATCATACAAAAGCAGGGTTTCTAAATACATTTGTAAGTCTGTTATCTTTTTATGTTATCATTGGGGTTCTGACCATTCATCATGAGTAATTAAAGATCGAAGAGTAAACTGTTCATCACAATATGTTATCTAAATACTTCCACCCTACACCCATTTTCTTTTATTCTCTTCTCTGCCATTATTCTACTTATATGTCTTTATAATCATTACTTTCAAAACAGAACTTGAGAAATAAAACTCAAGAGATCAGACAGTTAATCAGCAGGCAAAGCCAAGACATGCATAAAAATGCGTAGCAAAGTTATAAGACAGACTCACTTCTCATCCATCTCCCTCCCCTTACCTTCACAACACTCCTCCCACTGACAAACGCAGCCCTGGGGGAGTCTGGAGTGGAGAACCGCAGTGGTAAAGAATGGGGAGTTGGTGGACAGGGAAGAACAGGTGACGAGAAGTGACAAAAAGGACGAACGCTCCGTTAGGCTCAGCGTAGGGTAATGGGGCCATTGGGACTTTAAGGAGTAATTTGTCATCTCGTCATCCCACAAGTGAGAAAAGAGGGAAAGATGAAAATTAAATGAAACCTGTATACAGGGAGCAGCTGTCCTGGAGGAAATGTAACTGTTTTTAAAAAACACCAAAGCAAAGAGAAGTCGACATTTAGACAGAGAGACTCATATTTTATATGAAGAGACCGCAATGGAGCCTTCTGTTTTGATCCTATGTGGTCCTTTAGATATCATTATAAAAAGCAGTGCAACTGCTCAGTGGTAACTGAATGTCAGTATTTATTTTTTACACACCCATCAGGCTCCAAACCTGGAGGAAAGCATCATCTCTGGAGAAATTACTGCTATGGAGTTTATATCAAGCCTCGAAGGAGCACAATACTATATACTTAATTCAGCTTGATTAAACATGTCATCTAATTACAAGGAACTGCAGCAGTTAAACTAAGCAAGTTAGAGCAGAGTAAACGCTTAACTTCAGGTCTGAGGTTTCATATCTCTGGTAAGTTTAAAATTTAAGTAAATTTAGGAATTTGGATATGGCAGGAATGTATCCAATACACTAGATCATTGTAAAAAAAATCACTTAGTGTCAAACTCAAAGCTATCAATTTGGCAGTTCATTTGAAAAGAATAACCAACCTAGTTTCAATGTAGGGTGACAAAAGAAATCTATGAAACAAGTACTTTAAAAAAACAAAACATACAACTTCTCAGTGTATGCTTACACATGCTATAAATTAGTAATTTAAACCTTTTTATAAAGACAAAGTGAAAAAAAAAAAATTATGTTTTCTGAAAAATGCTTATCATACATTGTAGGCTACAATTCACGAAGTGAAGCCTAATTCACTAAATAAACTAAGACACAAAGTTTGTAATGGAGATTGACTCTAGAGAATTAACAGAGTTTGTTACCAAGACTTTATTTTTGTTTTTTTATATAATTCTGTAATGTGCTTTCATTGATTGTTTTCTCCTTTTCATGCTTCTTCTGTCATATTGATTCTTCATTTGTTAAATCCTCGCTGTTGGTCTATTGCTTCTCTAATACAAATGTTTTTCCATTACTCTCAAGCTAACAAAAATGGTAATCGTGTGTGTGTGTGTGTGTGTGTGTATGTGTATATATATATATATATATATATATATATATATATATATATATATATATATATATATATATATACGTATATACACACACATACCAGACTCATATATTAGGAACCATTATGTAGACTGAATGTGGTGCACTGCAAGGAGAAAATTGTTCTGTAAACCCTTCACCTTCGCTCACTGTGTAAGGTAACAGCACCTGACCCTACTACAGGACAATACCAAGCCCCACTCAGCTGTGGAATCACATCATCAGGAAAGATGACCCTCTACCTTGCAATAGCAAGCAAACTCATTGGGGTATCATAGAAGAGTGAGAACATACACTGCATGTCTATTTCACTTGGCTTCAACTTAGAGAAAACTGATGAAGCAGCAGTCTATATGTTAATGTAACTCTTGGGAATGTTTTATGTAATAAAATGGTTCCTATTCCAGTTTATAGCTATAGTCATGTTAAACAGTTGTAAATTGTGACACATTTGAATTTTATGGCAAAATAAAAATGGAATATTTGATTTTATCTTGTAGTTATAATTAGCAAATTATGTTTTCATGACCTCATTCTATCCATGATCTGTTTAGGTTTTAAAAACATTCAGACCTCACTGTGAATTTAATATTCATAATACTTTATAAATGCATTTATAAAGCTTTATTTAGTATTCATAATGCTAATATTTGTCTTTAGGCTCTGTTAATGTATATAGATGTTCTTAATCACACAAGTGTTAAAACATACATCCATCCTCCATCCATTATCTTCCACTTTATCCTATATTAGGGTCGTGGGGGGGGGGTTTCCCCATGCCCATCCAGGGGAAAATGTTTTGGGCGCTGGGCAAAACACCCAGGATACACCCAGGACAGGGTGCCAATCTATCGCTGGGCAAGTGTTGAAACAATATAAAACAAATTGGTTTAATGTATTATAATATAAACTTTGGATTTCTTGGATACATTCTATACATTCTTTTTTATTTCACTTTACTTACAATCTGTAAAAAGCACATTCGGACTTTTATGTCATATGACCCATTATTTCTGCATTCTACTTTATCAAACTTTTTCACCTGTGAAGACGGCTTATAAGCACTTATATTCATTTTCATTATGCTACAACTAAAATATTTATTTAGATGAGAGACCTGCTTTTAACACAAACATTATAAGGCTTTATGAATCTGGCCTAACCAATAAACTGATGAACAGTTAAAATCTGCATTATGACACTTTATACATTTATTGTAAACACCAGATTCATAAAATAGTTATTGTTACAACTTACATTGGTTGAATGAATAGTAAAAATACTGATCAATCTTTAATTAATCATTTATTGTTTGTGTACACCAGCCCAGGAACAGAGGAATGGGAGTCATTTTCTCCATGTTTTCCTTCAAGATGGATATCCTGCTGCCAAGCTGGGCTGCAGTGACACTCTTGTTCTTAATGTTTGTGCCAGTCAGAATATTGAAAATAGCACAGTGGAACCAATACGAGTCAGGTAAGTGTGATTACAATGCATTCTGTCATCTTTCCAATGTCATGTCGTTTTTTGAAGTTTTAGGAGTAAATTCTGCTGTGAAATTCTGCTACAAGCTACATATGATGGCTTACCATCCTCTCATGGATGTGTAAATTGTAATGAAAAAGGATTTATAGTTTTTGTAACTTTGTGGTCAAGTATACACATTAATAAACCGCAAAAAGAAAAAGAGTTTGTTTCAGTCATGTGGCACAATTACACAGATTAATTAAACTTAACTTTAAAGCAAATTTGTTGTGAATAAAGTTTTATTGGATAGCTTTATGGATTGCATCAAAAAAAATTTGATCAGGGTCTTTGAGCTGCAACTTTGAGCTGCATGAGCCTTTATTTCACTGAATTCAGTGGCCATTTCTGCACATTTCACATTTTTTAATTCTGTGCCTTAAAGACAATATTTTGGGTTATGTTATATATAGCTTCTTTTCTTATATTTTTTAAATAAAAGATGTTGACAAAGTTGGAGTTGTTAATAATTTGCATTTTGAGATTTGACTTAGTCACATTGAATTGTATATATGCAAGTACAGCCTAATGCAAAAGTGTGGACCTCCCTGCTTAAATCATGGTTTATTCATTTTTGTTTTCCAAATGTAAATAAGCTAAAATATCCATCAGACATATAGATAACCAGTTGCTCAAGTTTTAGTGTAATTTGGATTTTTTAAAGATGGGTAGAACATTATTTCACATTATTTTCTGGCCATAGAGCCCTTTACCTACTTAAACACTACCCCCTCTACACACACACACACACACTCCCACACCCACACAAATTTAAACTCAGTGATTACAAGAAAGGAGCTGAGGAACTGGATCAAGTGTTGGAAGCAGAAAAACACTAAGTGCAGGCTCCAGGTCTTAGAAACTGTGCTCTTGACAAATAGTTGCTGGCCAAAGTATAACTATTCATGATCACATTCTATAATTTAAACATACATTGTATTATTTAGTTTTGTATTATGTGCATTTCTATCTATTTGTTGTAAAGGCTCTTACGATGTTCATCGATGGCCTACATAATTGTAAGCTAATTGGGCCATCATCATGGGCCAACAGTTTGCCCTAAATCTCATTCATAATAAAAAGGTTACCACAGTCCAGGGAGATTAATCTGTATAACATATCTGTATGAATTTTTATTTCCCCACCCCAAAAAGCAAAATTTTACAGGTCTGTCTCAAAAAGTACCAACTGTCTCAAAGTTCCATGGGTTTAATTGTATTTATAAATGCCCTCTGATGGCTTTTATATTATATTAAGTATTTGATCTCTGGAATAAGCTCCAGCATACCTACAAATGTAATCATAAACAGTTTAGAAAGTAAAGTAATAGATTTGTCTTTTATAACACAGATCGACTTTCAAAAAGTTCATTTTTTCACTTCATTCTGTGAGTTACCTTGTTAGTCATCAGTTTTATTTTTAGGAGCAATCTTAGAGCAACATTATTTAATTACCATAGAGACAATATGAAATATGTAGAAGATTGCTAAGCAACAACATAATTTACTTCATCTATGTCACAGTCTCATAATTTATGACTAAACAGGTACTAACAATAAAACACTACTTTAAGACCCTTTTCAGTTAAAAAGAGAAGGGTCTGGACTGGGTTGAATTAGTCACACTACAGGCACAAAGAAGAATGCATAGTTGCATTGAATTACCAAGTTAATATTTCTTTATATATGCCACATCACAGAGAACAGTTCAGATAAACATGTGTTCTGTAAGCATGCTTAATTTTTTTTAAGTCTTTTAAAACTCTCTTTTAAAACTCTCAAATTATTTAATATGTATATTTCAAAACTTTATATTTTAAAGTTTTGTGAGGCACTAGACAGTTGCTATGGTAAGATTCATTTTCAAAGTCAAGTAATGAGTCACGACATTGCTATTTTCATCACACGCTGTATAATAATGACTGGTTAATTACTTTTTAACAATTAATTTATCTTATCTTCCAAAATACAATCAACTTATAAAAGGCTATGTTTGTGACTTCCAAATTTTTTATTATTTTTTTTTTTTTGGATGGAGGATTTGTCAATATGGTTATGCTTGCACAACCAAGTGTTACAAATTAAAATTGTCTGTCATAATTTTAATTATATTAATTGCTATATGAATATGGTTTTAGTTATTTTCATGTACTTATTCTTGCTATGCTGGGCTGGGCTGCGAAGAGAAGGGACTCATTATGAGGCACTCATAATATTTTGTGTAAAAAGTTATGATAGTAAAATTAAACACATTTTAAACATTTTCATTATTTTTTTGTGAGTTAAATTAACACAAGGTAAGAGAGAAAAAGAAAAAGCTTTCAGACATATAAGAAATGTTCAAAAACATTAAATTTGAGTTGATTTAGTTAGGAATACTATACACATTTTGGAGTTAGTGTCATGTTTTTGTAGCATGTAACATCAACATGTTTTCACTATTTATAAAAAGTCAGTTATAATAGATTATCTGTGGGAACGGACTTTCCAGTTTCCTCAGCACCTGTTTAGGTTCACTATGATTTTGATGGTGAATTGAATCTTCATTCATTCATTCATTATCTTCCGCTTTATCCTCTATTAGGGTCGCGATGGGGTTCCCCATGCCCATCCAGGGGAGAACGTTTCGGGCACTGGGCAGATAGACCCAGGACAGGGCGCCAATCCATCGCTGGGCACACACTCACTCACACAGACACACTCTATATGGGGCAATTTTGAGAATTCAATTGACTTGATCCATGTTTTTGGACTGTGGGAGAAAACCGGAGAACCCGGAGGAAACCCACGCAGACACGGGGAGAACATGGAAACTCCACCCAGATGGGGATTCGAACCGGGAATCCCTAGCGCTGAGAGGCGAACGTGCTAACCACTAAGCCACCGTGCCACCCTGGATTGAATCTTATTTAATAAATATAACCCTTGCAAAAGTTTAGTAACTGCCCAAAAAGATATAGAAAAAATATGCTTTAGGCTTTATTTTAGATGTCCCAATTCTGTTACAACTCCACTGAAGCACTGGTTTAAACATTTATAATATGCACCCAGTAGGCTCATTACCATTCATCAGTGTCATGACTTTTCTTCTTGACCCATCTAATGACACATATCAGAGAACGAATACAGCTCTGAATATTTAATCAATAAATTATGAACCACGACTGACAGTTAATAGTACACTGGCCTGGCCCAGTTTCCACTAGATAATAACCTGCTCCACTCCACATACGTATATATCCACTTTCCCACTTTAACCCCTGTGACATTGACATGTACCAACGCCTCTAATCTCTCCTTATCAGTCAGTTGGAATAAACTCCACGTCGTTGCAAATATCAATAATTCGGCCGCTTGATTTCATGGTGAGAGGTCACCTTTTCTAGGTCCAGTTTTGCTGGCAAAATCTGATGGGATGAAGCAGGGTGTAGCAGCAAATTCAAGGTCAGCCAGGAGGCACTCAGACAGAATCTTAATGCTGCAGGTGGAGAGCACAGCACCTTCCTTCACACGGACAGCGTCAACCCAGTGTTGCTGAATTACTGTGTCAACAGCTCATCAACTCGATTATGGATCTTTGCTGTGTGTGTGTGTGTGTGTGGGTGTGTGTGTGTGTGTGTGTGTGTGTGTGTGTGTGTGTGTGTGTGTGTGTGTGTGCGCGCGTGCGCATGCACAAGTTTTTGGAATAGGTGTTTATATGCACGCCTGTTCAACTGTTCTTGAACATTACAGGTGACCCAACAACAAAGTAAAATCAACTAAGAAATAATTTGTGTGGCATTTTGTTCGGTTAATAAACCTCTTAGAAAATTTCCAATGTAAAAGTGTAAGCACTAATCCATTTTATACATTCAAATTCTCATATTATACAGCCAAAAGTTTGTGAAAGCACAATCAAATTAGTGGCTTTGGCTTTTTCCACATACAGCCATTAAATTACCATTACAATTTTAGCAATGCCAAAAGGTTTAGTAAGTAATTTTCCAAATGACCATCATCAGATGCCAACTTTGCAAGTTTTGTTGTCAAGCATCTTTCCTGCTAGAGTTCTGGCTATTATTACAAAGTGAACCATTCACTATAAACACAATTTAACCAAAAAACTATAATCTGCATACAGAGTGCTGTAGCATGTATTGTATAAACATTATTCATCACCAATTGTTTTAAACTAAGTTTTAAACTCACTCTGGAACATTGTCAGCAAAATAATTGTTATTAAGAAACATCGATTTTTGTTTCCAAAGACAAAAGAGCTGCAGACAAAGCTTAAGGTCAATATGCACAATGACAAGCATTGTCTACAAAAGTGCATTCATCATGTCACTCTGGAGCAGCTACTTTAGTTAAACCTTACAAATTGACAGTGCTAACAGAGAATATTGGGTTTATTAGGAGGAATATTGGGTAATACTATTTTTTTTTATCAAAATACAAATACAGCAAGTAATTTGTATAGTTCAGTAGATATATTAAAAAATAAAACATTTAATAATGGGCTGTTGATAGTTGCAGTGTTGTGGAAACATTTTGGGGAAAGCTATTTCCATTTTCAGTATGAAAAGTATTGTAATGGGTAATTGTAAAAGCTGTAGCTGCAGCAGTAGATGGGAAACTACACTTATCTATTTCTTTATTAAGACTACTTGTCCAGATGCTCAGCCAGTTATCTAATTGCGTAGCAGTACACTGCTGAAAATACTGCATATAAAGGTTCACATCAACCTTCAGAATAACGATGGGCAATTTTGACAATAGCATGATTGGTACCAAACAGGCTTCTTTGAATTTTTTCAATTTAACTGCTGAGATCTTGGACTTTTTCATGCATAATAGACTGTAGTCACTTGGTGTCATAAAAATTAAAGAATTTCAGTGAGCATTTCAGTGAGTTCAACAGCTTTACAAAGCCTTATTGATAAGAGAGGTCAATGTAGAATGGACAGATATAAATAGTTCAGGCAGACAGAAAAGCTGCAGTAATTTTGTACAATACATTTCATTTTGAAAAGCATGGTACAACACAGCAAATCCTCAGTCTATTTCAAAAGGAGTCCTTATCCAGTGAAGACATTTTCACACTTGACCTAATAAATTTGTCCACATGCACAACAGATTCAGGACTAATTTGTGGAAGGGGCAGGTTTGCTTTCACACATGAGCATTTTGTTTTATCCATGGTTTGACGGTGTAGTCCTATTTCCTATTTTTCCACATACATTTGCAAAATTGTAACCTGTTGCTTTAAACATTTGCCAAATGTTATTGTTTTCTTGGAAAAAAAAACATGAAAACAGAGGCAAACAGAGCTTATTTAAATACATGACATTTCACTACTTAAAAACACCAAGAAGCTATTGTTTAATAAGAAGAATTTAAGTAATAATAGCAAAAGTCCAATTGCATTAAATGAATCAATTGACTTTCCCACACGAGGCACAAGGAGAGTTGTTTTACGTGTTGCTTGATATTGGTTAAAAAAAACTTCACCTTTAACCAAATATACAGAACTTAGTCCTGGTTTTGGAAATAAATATATGGTATACCTGCTTATTGTCCACGTATAATTATACTCATGGATTTAAAATGTTTAGCAAGATATTCAATTACATTCTGCTGTATTTCCATGGTTTTGTAGGTTAGGTGATGGTTGTCATGGGTGGCAGATGTAAAATATTAAATCTTATAAACTGTCCCTCTGATGGGATTTTTTTTTGCTACTTCAGATGTCAATGTTTATAAATGAGCTCAGAGAATAATTGCAGACAATCAACAGCTGGATGAAGATTGAAAAGCTTGCAGGTCGCTTTATTTTGAAGTGACCTCAATGACAGTGAGTAAAGAATCACTCATTTGTCTTAATGACTGATAAATTGATATGCATTCTTTTTATTCATGAAATGGACTGAGCTACATTGCAGGCTCACACCTTAGACTCTGTCTTAGATAAGGAAGTAATATGTAGTAAAACCATTAAATAAGTATTGAATAAATCCTAAAGTTCCTACAGTGACCCTGATCATTGCCTTTCATTGTTTTTTTTAATAATTTAATGCACTACATACTAAATAGGAATTCTTTCCTTGGCTTCCAGACACTTGGCTTCTGGAACGTTTCTAAAAATATATACGATAAAGGTACAGAGCTCTCAAAACAGAAATTATTCATTGCTTATTTTACTAATTCATGGTCGGTGAAAGCTACTTGACTCGGTCATAAGGTGAAAGTCCAAGCAGTGCAATGATTGAAGGGAGTTTGAGGATATTATTGACTCAGTAGGGGACTCAACTTCCTTAAGCGGCTGGGCACTATTAATTAAAAAAAATAAAGAAGCTGATTCTGTTTGTCCTTCTGTATTAAATCCTCTGTATTATACTGAAAATGTGTTTTAAATTTCTTAAATTCTCATGTAGTCCCACACCGCAAAGTGGCACGCATAATTATTGCTCCATATTTCCTTGCTGAAAGATTTGTGAAGAAAAAGTGGTATGCTACTCACTGAGGAAGAGTATGGTACCTTTTAGATTTTAGTGAGTAAAGTTTTAGGGTAGAAAAGAGGGAAGGTACAAGCAGAGGGTTTTAGATATGAAAAAATTACTACGATTTGCCATTATATGGATGGACACACAAAATCACCACTGGTTTTAATGTGATACAGTCTGGGTGTTAGTGTGAACTGAGGAGGGGGTGTGGAGTTTGTTGATTTTGGATCAACTGCAGGGGGTGACCAGGGAAACAGGCTTAATCTGCCACCGCTCTGTGATGTTTGCCTACACACACTCACCAGTTAGAAGAGCGAAGAAATCGTAGCAAATGCATGGAAAGCACTGCTCTCACCCACGTCATAGGTGGGATATAACTGATCCTGAACAATAATTTGCATAACGAACAGTTAAGAAAAAAAATAATAAAAGGAGCTGCTGGTATGTATCAGTGCATTGATCTCCACCGCTTTACTCTATAAATTGATGACTATTTGGTAAGAACCTATAGTGAAAGCATCTAAAATGCTTGACCTATTTCGATGCTATTTGTATTCAGCCAGATGTGAATGTTACCACAGCAGTATGCATATGTATTTCAAAATACCTTTAGGAGATCATGCTTTCTCCAAAAACCGTCTTCAGGCTGACATTGTGCCAATCCTACAGGAATTGGGAATGGGAGTTTAAAAAAAAAGCTCCCTCTCATTTTAGTTTGTTGTTGTTTCTTCTTCTTTTTACACCCACCAGTAAAGCTGCAGTGTATCACTATGAGAGTGTGGGTGTGTATGTGTGTGTTTCTTTCAGGTCTCTACAGTATGATGTTTTACTACTGCCATCTGTTGCCAGTTTTTGACACAATTTAGCAACTCTGCAGCAAGTGTTCCTACATATTGGCTTTTACACTCACCTTAACAGCTTGGGGTCTAATGTAACTTCCAGCAGAACGCCAGTATCTTTGCTCTAGGTAGAGCTGCTTTGCATCTGTAGGACTTATGTCATTGCATTGCATCAGATCTAAGTTCAGGTTTATATAGCATTTCTTCCATCCTCCTAAGTCTCAACATATGTTAACAGAGCCTCAAGACAGGATAACTGTGTTAAATAGAAGCTATTCTGTAATATATCATCTAAACCATTAATACCGCTGTGGTTAAAAAAAGTCTTGGATGAGGTGCAGTGGGTGGGGAAAGAGCCTTCAATGAGTCGGATATAAAACGAGACTGAGTAGGTGAGACTTCAGTCTTATTACTGCAATAGATCAGAAGTGAGGCCAAGGGGGGAAGAAAGAAGTGTAGCTCCGAAAGCTGAATAATTTAAGCACCGTCTCATCCCGCTGAGCTCAAAAAGACGCTTTTGATTTTGGATGATGCGATGAATAAATTACAGTTGAAACGAGCATGTGAAACACTTTTTTTTTTTTTTTTACAGGATGAAATATTGAATAGGTGTTTGTTTGCACCTTTGTTTATGCTTCTGTTGTGTCGCCCTGCCGCACCAAACCAACAGCCAGCTGTCAGCCACTGCTGAGCTGTTGTTTTTGCGGTGTGCTCTGCTCTGTCGGCATCAGTCAATCCATGAAGGCACAGTTTCGGTCAGTTGAGAGAGTTGATACTCTCCTGGATGCCTGCAGTGTGATCTCTCTGACTAGATGTTCTACCTAAAAAATTAGTGCAGATAAAAAGGAACAGAATTAAGCAAGCATGCAAACATGCAACACCCACAGAGAGAACCTAATATTTTATTCTCCCTGCGATTATGGAGCTGTTGTAGCTCAGAGTCAAAGTGTTCTGACCTACAGCATCTTTTTTTTCCATTCACATGCTTTTAAAATAAATTCACTTTGGACATTACGTAATTCAGTAAAATGTGATGTGCCTAAATTGGCTGTTTTAAAAGTGTTTCTCAGGAAAGTACAAAACCAATTTTATTGTCATAAAATTTAAGCCCCATGGCAAATCTTATATCTTTTAGGAAACTTTTTTTTTTTTTTCAGATTATGTAGGTAAACATTTAAGTGCATTAATTCAAAAGAAATTTAAGGTCAGACTTATAATTTGATTAAACATACCAATTGGGAGTTTACCACGGGAGTTTCATCAAACCTGCAAAACTGTGTCCTGACAGCAATTCTGCACAAGGACCATGTAGATCAGGGAAAGGTGCTTCTCCAAATCTTTGTAAAATCATATAGCTAAAATAACTGATGTTGTCTAAAATGCTTTTACTTGTTATATTACTAGGACTAAAAAAATCCTGTAAAACAGAAGCTGTGTTAAAATCTTTAATTTAGACAAATGATAAGTCATTTTCTTTCATTTTGTCATAAATATACAATATATTGTTGTTGACTGTCAGCTGGGGGCTTTGCAGGTCTGTGTTTTACAGACAAAGTAAGACAACAACTTAGTCATCCATAGGCCTTGGTTTGATGCAGGTATTTCAATGATGGTGCCATGTCAGGGCACTAATTGTCAAAAATTAACTCCCCACTAAAAAACCAGGAGCTTAAAAGAAAGTGCTCAGCCGAGCTTTACTTCTTCCCATTGTCAACCGTTTAACAAAAATACAGGTGCCCCTCCTCCCCCTGCCATTGAGTATGCTGGCCAGTCATGCATTTACTTCTCTAATTCTCTATGCTGCAGAGTAGTTGGAACTGAATTTCCAGTAGAGTAAATGAGGGGGGGGGAATCCCATTTAAATTTTACTAATTTTACTCTCTATTACAATCAGTACACAGGACCTGCATGGGCTTTTATTTGACTTGACTGTTCATCCAGCTAATATACCATATCATGTATTTTATTTTTTACAGGTCTCGCAAATACCACCAGTTTTATTTAAATAGAAAATGTTCAAATTTTTGTAAGTCTCTGCTTATGTCATAGCATAGAAATGTTCAAATCTATTTGATCACAATGTTATCATTTAGTACATGAATAATAGTACTTTCAGACATGACTTGTTTCTGTAATAAATATAATGATCCTGTAGTCCTTGTGTCTAGATGGGTGCATTTATGTTTATACTAACCATGGCACATTTCACATGTGCATTCTCGACCATTGCTGATGACTTGTTATGGCTGTTTCAGTGAAACAGCCTGCAGAACAATGACCCATCAGTAATGGACTGTGCTATTGCTCCAGTGTGTGTTGGAAATAATTAACCTAACTTCAATATTTCTATTTTGTCCTTTGGGATGGCTGTTGTTTTTGCTTCCAGAAATGTGGATCATAAAATGAGCAAATAGGGCAATATGGCACAATTTTTTCTGATGTTTATGATTTCTTTTTTTCTTTTACAAATAGTTGGAAGACCTACAATTATAGTTCTCTCAGCAGTATCAAGACTATTGTTATTCATTCTCGTTATCCTGGTCTGTTTTGCTTATATCCTGTCATTGTTAATTCATGCACTTAGGTCAAGTATTTTCAAGTGAATTGCTTTGTAAATATAAAACACATACAATACCTGTCTAAAGACACACCTCCTTCTTGCTCCATTGTCTACTTCCTCCACTTGTCGTATACATGGACTTTGTGGTTTTACGGACTGTTGTACATCTGACTGTTTGTTTTTTGTTAGTCCTCTGTTGGTTCTTTGTTCTCTATTGGTCAGGACCATCTCAGAACCGGAATAATTTGTAAGAATCTGCAAACAAATTGTATGATTTAAAAAGCACCGATGGGAAAATGTTAAGGATAATTATCCTGTTGTAGAAGTCAGAACTTTTTGAACTTTTACATACTGTATATTTTTAGTCTTTATGGTCACTCATTTACAAATTACATGCTTCACAACAGCTAAAACATCTCAGTCAAAAAGGTTTTATTGTTTAAAGGTATATAGATTTAATAAAACTGAAAGTTGTCACGTTGAACATGTAGTTATCGCTCTTTAAAATGTATACATCCACTTTGAGCATTCAGGTGTTACACTGAGTCTTCTGCTCCTTTTTTTTATTATTCACTCTGCATTGTTTCTTTTTTCAAAAGTAGAAAACCCAGCTAAACAGTTCTGGCAAAGCTCTTCACTGACTGCCTATCCTGATGCAAACCTGTCATATATCCAGGCTTGGTACCGGTACTTTGAATGCATTAACATAAACACCCCCAATGGTTATGGCTTTTAAGTAACTCCAGTTAAAATACTGGCATATTTTCCGATTGTTGGAGAAAACCAAGGACTCCTGGGAACATGGGGTGGACAAAATCCACACAAAATGATGCTTGCTTGCCCCTCCTGAAAATCAAATACAATACTTTCTTGCTGTGATGCAAAAGCAATATTTAGGAGGAAATATTTGGCCCATGAATAATTGTATGCTGTAGTTCAGATGTTTCTTTGCAAATGTATGAGTTTTGTGTGAGGATGCAGGAAAATAGTTTTTGTAATGAGTTAGGTCACGTTTGTGCAGGTGCTGCCGTACAGTAGGATATTCCAACTTACTATTGCGTTCGTATGTGTGTGCATGTATTTACCCGAGTCTATGGTTAAACGGAAGCCTTTAAAGGCAATAAACCCTTTTAATGCACAGTTTTTGTATGTTAAGCAAAACCTTATGTGCTCGGGTACTTAAATACTAACTACTGTACATTACTTATACAGTGATTAACATTACATAATTGGTTTAAACATCACTTCATCACATGTCTCTGCTATACTAATATTACAATATTGGAACATTTATTAGACTTATTGACAGCGACATTAGGAAGACCTGCGTTGAAGTCTCATAACTGATACAGGTATATTGTTTGGACTGTCAGCTTACATTTGTTGTAAGTGGTCCTTTACCCACGCATTAATTCTTCAATCTGTATGCAGAACAAGATTAATAACTTTCCAGTCTTGTAATTAGTACTACCTGAAATTGGAGGGCTTTGATTGCCTTTAAGGAGGTGTCCTACAAGGCCGATTCAAATTAGTTGGAGGGCAATCGGCTTGATTGCTCGCATCTGGTCTTTAAAAGAAACAATTATACTTTTTTCTTTTTAGTCCTTTGACCACAAAGAAGTCTATAATAAGAGCCAGTAGAGTACTTGTAATGGATTAAAAGAAAGAAGCAGGTTCCCTTATGGGGAAAAGGCTGGGGCTTTCAGAGAGACTGCTGACAGATGTGGTACAATGCAAGAAGAACAGCAGGATATTTTGGTGAATGCTAAATCAAGACCATGTTTTTTAGTGTTATGGACTGGAACACACAAACAAAAAGCCTGTGGCCTTATTTTCATTTAATGATTTTTCTTACAGACTGCATTTAGCCATATTCAGCATTATAAATATAAGAGCATGTGTTTTCTGTACCATTGCAAAAAAAGTTATGGCATTTGTTGCAGTGAAACAATAGAAAATACACTTTGAAATTATGTAAGTGATGAGATCAGCCATGCACATATTTAGCAAACACGCTTCATACCCAGTGGAGACCACATTGTAAAGCTTATGTCAAGCTAAGATTGAAGTCATTCAGGGAGGAAATTACTGCATTTCTGTTGTATTTTTTTCCGTTTTGTGTGACTTTTCAGCCAGATTAACCAAGGAGATGGTCAATTGCTGTGAACCAAGAGAAGTGTGGTTTATTTCTGAGACAATCAGTTTAGATTGACTATCTAAGTGACATTTGTCTGCTAGCTGTTTTTCTGCTAAAGGGCATGCCAAACACCAATTGCTGAGGTGTCACCTTATTGTGAACAAAATGTTTACTTGCTTCTAGCTGTATAATTCCTGGCTCACACTACAGGATTTTAATGTCCCCAGCCGATCTTAAAAACATGAGACACTCCACAGATAATGACAGTTTTCACATATTTTTTTTTTTATCCTTCATCATTGTTAGTCATGCATGTATCCACACTGCACAATCTGTCCTGAAATGAAGCACTACACCTTTTTTTTTTTTTTAATATAGATTATGCACTAGAATATATATATATATATATATATATATATATATATATATATATATATATATATATATATAGTGTGTGTGTGTGTGTGTGTGTGTTTTTCATAAGTTTATGAAAAAAAACTCTTGCTCCAGTTATTTTAGTTCTACAATTACAGACTGTAGTCCATCTGTTTGTGGACTACAGTACATACTGTTAGTCCCCTGTACTTTGTTCTCTAATTGTCAAGAACCCAATAATACCACCACATCCATCATCCATCTATTCATTATATTGGTTCAGTTATTCTTTACTGTGAGCATGAAAGATTCATTGAAGCCGTGGTCAAAATTACACTTAAAGCATATGCTGAAAGTATTATCAAAGAAACCTTTTAACATATGAAAGCCACACTTCCCTGTGTTTTGTTGTGCATCTTTGGCATATTTGTCTTATTAATTCTTTGTTTTTTTTTACATTCATATCAAGCTGGGTCCCTCGTTCTTCACTGTGAAGAAGTCATCCTTTGACGTTTCAAAAGAATGATGGTAGCCTGCAGGAGTCCACCCCCGCAGCTGGAAAATACAGTACACAAACCCAGCAGTGGAATCTATACACAGTTAAAAGGCCCACAAGTGCAGTGAATCGTTTGCATTTAGAAGTATTTTTGAAAAATCTGCTTGTGTGAAAATGTATTGTGACTGTGTTGGTCTTTTTCAAAGTAGTGCTCATGAATAGCACAGAGAGTTTGTGTATCATGGACTTCCATCTCTGAAAGTCAGATTCTTGATACTTGTTTCTTGTGGCATTGGAATGGAGTTTACACTGTTAATATTGAGAAGACAGGGATGTCGTCGTCATCAACATAAGAATACAGTGCATTTTTTTTCCTCAAGACTTCCAAGCACAATGAGCTTTCTCATATCCAGCATTACTTACATTTTTGGCTTGCTAGATCTGAATGATTTAGATTACACTCTGAAGCGTCAAGTTGAAGATTTGTTTGTTTGCTTTCACGTTGATAAATGAGATGTGCAAAACAGCACTGGTGTTTAAGTTTGGATTTTACTTAACAAGTTCATCCATAAAATGTTTATGGCAGTTGGCACAGTTCGCTGTGATGTTCAATCTGGTCCAAAATCAGTAAACAAACTGAATGAGAAAATTAAAAAGCACATAATTTGACATTTGAATAAGTTGGACACATCAAATATTTGTGTTTTATCATTATTTTAATTTATATTATTTTATTCCACTTATAGCAATTTTAATTTCTAGTTTAGTTTGTGTGAGGGGGTGTGATTATATTACAGAGAAATAATTATAATAGTCTAACAGACACAAGATGCCTGCAGAGTGCAAATTTTGCTGGATGAAGTCACAGTAATGCAGGCCCCATTAGTGTGTCATTTACTAAAACAGTTAAAAAAAGTTAAAAAAATAAAATAAAATCTAAAAAAGCTTTACTTAATGTGCATGTGCTTGTGTGTGTGTGAGAATTTCACTTGCAAATTAGCAAAAAAATTAAAATAAATAAATAAATACAAACTTAAGCCAGGGGTAAACATGCCTTTAGTTTGCAAAATGTTTCAAAATGTGTTCATATACAACAAAAATTGTGTGTATAAAAATATAGTATATATATATATATATATATATATATATATATATATATATATATATATATATATATATATATATATACTGATGGGCCTTTTGTCATTTTGAATCTTTCAACAAATTGTGTTTATGTTTTTATTGAATATTTAGGAGTTTTTTAAAAGTCAGCAGATTGAAGTCAGTATGCATATGAAACTGATAAAAAACAAAGTAAACTGATGAAAGTGAATGTTACTGAAGTATATTTTTTTGTTCAACTATCCTAATTTCTAAGGCTGAAATCTTTAAAGGAAAATACACTAAATTGTATTTACCTTTTACACAAAACTGACGCATTTTTATCTCAAGGCAGCAGCCTTCCTGTTCCAGTGGGAGACCTTTTTAATTGTAATCCTACTGAAGAAGTGATGCACTGTTTTGTTTTGTTTTTTTCTACAGTCAAATAAATACATGGCCCCATGTGGTTCTTGGGGTAATGATGATGGAAGGCAAAGGGTAATTGTGAATGATTTGACTCTGTCCAATGCAGAGTTGATACAGAGTCTCTGTGAGTTTCTGAAGTGGCAAGAGTCAGCAAGTCATGCCAGCTCCATTACTAGGCCATCGTTCCCTCGGCCAAGTCTGCATAATTTTCATGCTTAAATGGATTTCTTGTGAATGCTGCATGTTCTAATGAGATTTCCCTCCCTTTTACACCATCTCTCACACTCTAGCTACCCTGTGCTCCCGTTTGCTGTCATTCTCCCTTCCTTCTTTCTCACTCATACATTATACCCAGACTATTGCATTGTGTTTTTCTTATGCCCCTCTCTCTCTCCCTTTTTCTATTTCTCTCTCAGATATCAGTTGCCTGTCAGTGAAAAAGGAGGTTTATGTATGATTGAAATAGCTGCAGCTAATGGAACCGCTAATCGATGCCAGAAATATGTATCTGAAGCCTTGTCAGAGGTAATGCCAATAATATTGGTGTTATCAAATGAACTTCATTGGTTTTGGAAGTTTGCAAGGGCATATGGACATGTGTTTATTTTCAAGGTGCTACAGAGAAGTTCATCCTGGCGTATGTAGTAGATTGATGGGACCACATTAATTAGTAAATTTCACACAAACCGTTCCCAGTATGTTTGTTAAAGTTCCTTATTGGTAGTCTATACCATAAAAACAAAAGGCCACCCTATGTACCTTGCATTTTGATGACTAATACAAAAGCAGACGGAAATCAGATTTAACAGCAGATGGAAACCAGCCGTAAATTTGACTCCTCTCATGGAGAAAAAAAATAATTGGTTTGTCATAGTGATGCTCATTAAAATGATGTGCACGGGAGGCTAAACCAGATATAATTAGAGACCTTAAAATAGAATAATAGAGATAATAATAAGAGTACCCTACTTTTACAAAGGTCTTATTGTGTTTGTAAAATCTTACAAAGATTTATTATTTTTTTATAAGCATGTTCTAAATCATAGGATCCTTCACATAATAACTGCATTATATCAGTATATAGGAAACTTTGCATTTTATATATGTGTTCATCAGTAGTATAGACAGGACTAAGAGATGCCCAACATGTTTATTTGGTAATAAGATATCCAAAAAAAAAGGGCAGCTGGTGAAATAATAGACAATAGTTTAATTAATGTTGCCATGTGTAAATTCTGCTGAGTGTGCTATACTCCTTTAGATTAGACAAATGCTCACTTATTCCTTCTTATATTAAGAATAGAATAAACAAATATTAAACATTTTTCCCAAAAAAGAAACTGTATTTTTCGCTGATTCAGGTGAATGTGAATGTTGATTTGATTTGGTAAGAGTATTGCTTTTCACAGAGAAACATTTCACCAGCCAAAACTTTAACTGCAAAAATGATAAAGAGCTCTGTTATAAGATGACAGTAGATGAGGTGGAAAAGTAATGGAAATACCTAATAATACATTAAGTAATAATGAGAGGTTTTGTGTTCACAGTTGGATACTCCTTTTGTGGAGGGCAGATTTATCGGCCTGAAACTGTGTAAAGCATGTCATTTCACTACATGAAGTCAGTCTTTAATGTGAAAATGTATTCGTGTTTTGTGCTCTAGTGCTTTTCATGAAGGTTTAGTGATGTTTAAGGTTCTGATTTTAAATGGTTTTGGTTTCATGACTAATGATTGTAAGAGCCATACATAAATTCAAGCTTTATACTTTGCATAATTTGTATTTTTGTATTTTGTTTTGTTTTTACTTTTTTGTGAAGGCAGAAACACTATGCTGATGTTATTTAGTCTTATTTTGTTGTATTTTGAACTCATTTATGAGTCATATTAACCATATTAGTTTCTGAAAGACAATTTAATTACCTGTTCACACCTCCAAAAAATAGACATAAATTCTAAAAGCTTTTATTTTAAACAGACAGTTAAACTATGGGCAAAACTGAGTTTTGGCTCTTAAAAGGGAATGGAAATTAGGGAGGCTTGCAATGTCGTACGGATTAGAGTCAGTGGCGTTTTAAGTGCTCTAAAATTTTAGTACTGTAGACAACTTAAGTGTGCTATTTACACATTCTCCTTCTCCCCACTACAATAGAAAAAACCCAATTCAACCCTTTGCCGATAAACCCCAACCATGATACTTTGAAAAAAATGAAGAGACTGAAGACTTATTTGCAATAGCAAATCAGTGTTGCTTTTTATATACGTTTATTACTGATACAGCAGTCAAAGCTCTAAACTAGTACATTTAAATTTGGTCATTTAGCAGACATTTTTATTCAAAGCGACTTACAAGGTTAGCACAGGGTTAATCACAACATCCCAGAGCAATGAGGGTTAAGGGTCTTGCTCAAGGACCCACATTGGTAATTTCAGTGGACCTGGGATTTGAACCCCCAACCTTCTGATTGATAACCCAATGCCCTAACCACTGAGTTATCCAAATTAATTTAACTAGTAAAGTAGTATAGTGTAAAATATAGTGTAGTATAGTGTAAAACAGATTATGATAAACACTAAATACAAAGAAATGAACAAGAACGTGAAAACAAGTAAAAATAATTTAGACAAGAGTTTAGCGTGACAGGCTGTGCCAGATCAATAAAGAATAACTGGTTTAAAACCCTTGATGTCACAGTCATCTGGATGAAGTCCAAAAAAAGACCAAATTGGTCCTGTTTTTAAAAAGAAAGTTGGGGCTGATGGGTTGGACTTTTACTCAGTTAGACTCAGGAAGATTAAAGGGATAAGACTTAACAAAAAGAAAGTATATTTAGACAGTTGTCACACAGAGAAGAGTTCTTAGTTTTGTCAGCTCCGAGCTTTAGTGCTAACAACACTAAGCTTTAGTTTAATCTAGGCTAAATGCAAACTCATCCTGTTTGAACATAGAAACCTAATAATAATTGTTTTGTTTTATATGCAGTAATCCCACACTGTTAGCTTGTGTAACCTAAGATATTTCTACTTCACAATAATATCATGGAAGCTTCAACATGGCTTCAACAAACTTGATGAATGACTTGCTGGAATTATGCCATTTTTTGACAGAGATATGTTTTTAAAAAAAATGAGCTGGTGCAAAGCTAATGCATGTATATAGAGATTGCATATGTCCATGCACACTTTTCTTTGTTTGAAATATGCTTGTAATTTTAGAATCCTCTAATTGAAAAATGTATATTTGTTAAAAAAAGCTGAGTAATGAAATAGCAGTTGACACCAAGTTGTCATCTAAAACAATATTTTAAAAAAAGTGTTACATTGTAAATTATTTGTATTGATTATGCATAGGTTTAATACATGCATTAAAAGTAGTTTACAACATGTACAAGTGGCATCTGCTGCATCAAGAAGGTATTACTATTAAATTATGCTATCACCAATTTATCACCTATGTACATATAAAGAGCTGTTCAGACCAACATATTTACTTAGGCAACAATTCAGACAGCACTGCAATCACAAATGTAAACAGCTGCTTTACTTACTGTCTGTTTAGGTCTGTCTGAAGGTCTCCTCAGACAGAAAGTGCAATTGTGGATTGTCATATTTTTAGAATAAGAATTAACAGTTATGGTAGGTAGTTTGTACTAAACTGGCATCTGCACTACATCAACAGTGATGATTCAGATCATAAAAACGTCAGATTTTCTGGGCTCAGACATAAAAGCCCACACACTAGAAAGAAAATGGTCTGTTTTTTTGTCACTCTGTCAATATGATTATAATTAAAACCCTGGCACACAAATAATATGGCCTTAAAGTTGTGCTGATCAGCAGTTTTGATTGACTAAAGCCCTCTTTAATGCTTTGTGTTTTTCCGTTATCTCTTGCTGCTTTCCTATAATATAATTACAATAGCACACCACCTTGTTTGGCCTTTATAAAACAGCACAAGCAAAATTATAAAAAACACCAACGTTTAATTCATGAATGGTTTTAATTTTAAACCATATTTAGAGTGAATTGTTAATGTAGTCTGTTAAGAGTTAGCATTGTTTTTAGGCAACATGATGACTAAGTGGTCCATTCAGTCTAAATTCCCTTTTTCTTTCTTCACTGTTGCATAATACTAAAAAATAACCAGATAAAATATAGATGTTCCTGTGACAAAATATGTATTTTCAGTTTATCTGTTCTTTGTTAGTAGATGAGGAATCAAATCCAGAGCTGTGTGAATCTTCTGTTGTGGAGTTTTAATTGGTTACATTTAATTATATGATATATAAGTTTTTCTAAAATATATTTTTGTACATAGTATTTAGATTTATAGTTCAGTTTAATATCGTGCAATGTTGTGCAGATGTATATAATCCTAATCTTAAGGTTTTTCTTTATCTTTTTAATCTTAGGTTGTCTTTGGACCCACTTTCTTAGGTGGTGTGCCAATTTTCTCTGAAAATCATCACAACATAGGCAATAGCTCTGGTTTTGTGGGATGCATCAAGCAGCTACAGGTAAACTTTAAAGAAATATACATAATTGGAGCAGCAGTCCGAGGTCAAAACATCTACAACTGTGACACACCAGTATGTAAACATCAACCATGTCGGAATGGAGGCACTTGTATAAGGTAAGATTGCCATTGGTCATTTTCCTTCTATAATCAAAAATGTATTTAATTCCCAATAACCTGCCATTTAAGGCTTACGTGAAAGTGCGTTTAGGTTGAAATTATTAAAACAAACTATAGTTGTAGCAAGTTGCTGAGATGTAACTTGACACAAGAAATGTACATGGCACAAGAAATATTTTAACGTTTACAGATTTCCTTTCATTTTTCAAAATAATAATTCCAGTGGTAATTTAATTACTGAAAAATTTGAAGGCTCTGATAGGCTAATTTGATAAATTGTAGGTGTATTTAAGTATTTCAAGTTTTTATTTTAAGACTCATATGCTACTATGCTTATCGACTAGAAAATAAAATCAGATCCCTCCATAAGTCTTGAGAGATCATTGGAAACAATTTCCAAAAGCCTAAAGGTACCTCATTCATCTGTGTAAATCATAATGTGCAAGTTTAAACATCATGAGACCATGTGGCTGTCATACCATGTGGAAAGGATACACATACTCTCTCCTAGAGGTAAATGTACTTTGGTGTGATAAGTGCAAATCAACAACAATAAATCACCCTGTAAAGATGCTGGGGGAAACTGGTCTACAAGGCTCTAAAGCAACAGTGTGTATATGTGTGTGTGTGTGTGTGTGTGTGTGTGTGTGTGTGTGTATCCCCAAAACAGATTAAAGCATGTTAACAAATACAAACCACATGTATGTAAATTTCTTTATTTTCTCCATAATTATTGAAATATTTAACATTCTTAAAATATAGTTGTAATTGTGATTGACCTAAAAAATAAATGTGTTTTTCAGAATTAAAAGTCAGGAGTAAAATATGACTTCAAATAAATGTGAATAAGGTGTATGTAAATTTGGGGATTTAACTGTAATTAAATGATCAGCAGGATTAATAGCTTTTAGAGTCCTAATGGGAAAACCCCATATATCATGAGTCAAATGTAAAGAAGTCATTTCTCTTGTTACACGGTAAAAGAGCATAAAGCAGTTTTTTTTAAAACAATGACCTTCATGTATAATTCATCTCAAAGGCACATATATGGTAAAACCATTTACATTTTTGCTCTTTAAGTCTAATCGAATATTGCTGTAAATAGTTCTGAATCATTATTTCATTATATGAAAAGTGATCTGTGGCCTAGATTAGCAAACGGCCAGATAATAAATTTATTAAAAGAGCCCTGTCTTTTTTGTATAACCTTGTTAATTTAAATAAATTGCATGAATAGCTGCTTTTGGACACAGCAGAAAATGTCATTTGTGCTTTTTTTTCTGTTCTAAACATTGTGACCCATTCACTGCTGAAACACTGAATTCATTTAACAATCAAATCATAAAATGGTTTCATAGCATTTGCTCAGATAACGAGACTCTAACATCTGGGTGTATGAAGTTAGCAGGGGAATGCGTACTTGAATGTAAAATAGCTGTAATCATAGGGTTGATTACAGTACTGATGTATTCTAACACAAGGTGCAGATGAGCGAACATCTAGTAGATTTCTGATTGGGACCTGTTGTCGCTGAACACTTATAGTGTTTAATTGTTTAGTTCCCAGCTTTCACAGATAAAAGAAAATGTTTGTCTAAGTATAATTGAAATTAATATTGAACTTTTCAATAGTTTCATGTATTTTTCATAGTACTATAAAGTATGAAAAACATGCAGTTTTCTTAGTTTAGAATCTTTGCAAAAATTTGTACGTTAAAAGGCACTTC
Source organism: Corydoras sp. C115 (assembly GCA_019802505.1). Lineage (NCBI taxonomy): Eukaryota > Metazoa > Chordata > Actinopteri > Siluriformes > Callichthyidae > Corydoras > Corydoras sp. C115. The sequence goes on along the minus strand of JAFMOC010000038.1, from coordinate 1,085,486 downwards.
TTTTTCACTGTGTAATAGGCATCATGGACCCTCTTTTGAGCATGACCAAAAATCACTTTTGTGACCGGCTCATTTATCATTTAATGGTGCCTGTTGTCCCCCATCTTTATGTTTTTGTTTTTTTCTGTTCTCTGTTTATAACAAACAATGAATGTACATTAGAGACTTATTATTCAAGAAAACACACTACTTTTAGTTTAAAGTGATAAGGCTTGATTTTCATGTTTTAATGGCAGTAGAAAATGTATCGTATACAGGAAAATGCATAGTATGATAAAACAAGTACACATGAACCGAGCATATTGACATAATATATTACACTCACCATTCGCTTACCATTCATTACATTTGCTTAATAATTTTGCTATTTGTCTATTGGTTTTGATGTAATAAACCACTATATAGGATGTAACTTAATGCATTTATTAAAGTATGTTTGATTAAATTTGAAATCCTGCTTACCTGCCTGTAGCCCAGCTCCATCAATGTGGACCTTGTTGTAATGCAGGGTAGGTGGTCAAAAGGTAGTTCAAAGCTCATTTCTGAGCGGAAAATTTTGTGAAAGCTTAAAACACTTGGCTTATATGTTCTCTTCCGTCCTAATACCCAATTGAGAGAGGCCTAAAAACAGGGTCAAGCTCTAACAGAGCAGTCTGGCCTCCTGGGTTTGCATTTAAATCGTCTCATTTACATCCCTCTCTCCCTCATTTTCCCTGCTTGTTTCAAGTGTTGCATTTCTGCTTGAAGCAAGTGTACCAGGGGTCTCTGAACACTTCTTTTTGATCTGATCGATATTTTCCTTCCACTTGATGATCAGCTATGATATACATTATGGTCAGCTATAATATGTGCAAATTTTGAATATTTCGCATGACAGCACTGCTGCTTCTTTTTGAAATAGGACTTCTTATGCATTCCAATTTAACCAGTGAAGCAAGGAATGTTGTACATGGCCCCATATGTACACTGACTTTAGCAGCACAGCTTCTAGGCATTAGGAAGGGTCTCCACACATTGGCTTTAAAAGCAGAAAACTAGTTGCACGCCTCATTTTTGATAGCCAATAAGTGCCTTTTCCATTATGCTACCCCGACAGTAATCCCAAATAGCACCAACCCACCACTGAGTGGGAAGAATGATTTTCCTCCAAGCTTGTGGTTGATGCTCGCGGGACTGACATTTTTTTTACAGATGGTTTGCTAATATTTTTTTACCATCCCCTTTTTCCCCTATCTACAGTCCCTCCTCCCATGTGCCCTAACTTCGTTTACTCTCCTTTTGCAACATTGTTATGTTCCAATATTTGTGCACACTCACACTGGTATTAAAACCTTTCACAGTCATCCATGCTTGACGACACTGGTGAATTATGACATTTTTATTACAGTGCCCAGGCTACCTCTTTTCAAATCCTCCCACCAACATACAGGCATGGCATTGATTCATGAAGGTGGCTCCTTTGTCTGACGATTGTAAGACAGATCCTTTGCCTGGTTAAGAGCAAGTAGAGGAGAGGCCAGATGTGAACAGATGTGTACATTACCCACACAGTTTGTCTTTGCAAGCTGGCACATCACTCATCTTCCCTGTCAGTCACGGCCCTAAACTCTTTGGCCCATTTAACTGAACAGGCAGGCAGGTGCAGGCTTTAGTCAAACCAATCCATTTGCTACTCCTATCATCAGCCATGACTCTGCTTTATTTAAACAAAGATTTTTAAAGGACTTATTTGGTATAACTAATGTCCTGTAATGTTTCTTCATTGTCTCAAACTTCTAAAAGTGACATGACCTCATTCCAAAGACACATTACTTCTTTATCTGGAGTGTCATTCTCTGCTTTTCATGCCCAGTCTTTATAACTCTGATAAATCCGTTTGTCTTTGCATCTTAATCGTACACCTCTGCTCCTACATCGAATCCTATCTTAGTGCACACCAATTGAGTTGTAACGATTCTGACATGCTATTTAATTCAATAGTAATCAGTGAGAGATGCAGCCCAGATGTGCTTGTGTTAAGCCTGAAAAGGTACACTGATTTTCAATATCCACAAAAAATAACTAAACTCGCATCTTCGACCCAATGTCTTATGTCCTAAAAAAAAAAAAACAACAAAGCATGCTATGTAAATAATTTTTAAATCAAAATGTGTGATATTTTGTTTAAGCTATTTAATGCATGCAAATATTTAAATAAGAGAATACCTCATAATATTCTACTTTAAAATAAAGACAACTCAGACCTGTACAGATTGCCAGGTTTGGGTTGAAAGGTGGGATACTGCAGCCTTGAGTGCTAACTCTTCCTGTGCATTCAGCAGTCTCCAGCAGATCCTTGTCAAAGTAAATAAGATCAGTGGTCAGTGATGGAAGTGTGAATCTCTGGCACATGCAGTCTATACAGTATGTGCTATAGTTATAGTCAGCAGCTTTAGATAATAGTTATCATCACTGTAATGTTGACACTATTGAAAATAATGTAAATTAGTCATCTGTACCAAATTGTACTTTCTCTATTTTCTGCCTCCTGCCTCTTTAGCTGCATTATTTTTTGAGGTTTGTGACAAGCTACAATAAACCCTGTTATTGCTAGAGCTAAAGTAATATTGGAGTAAAAACAACTTTAACAAAGTGACTATAATCAAAATTACATTTTTAAAATATGTTGTAAAACAATGCGTTGTTAATCAATACAGCCTATTTAGCAGCCCATGGTAAGGTAGAAATTAGAAGTGAAAAAATAGATATATTGTTGTTTGCTGCAAGTGGTGTATACTGGAAATATGCAGCACTTCTGAACCCTTGACATAGTTAGAAAACGTTTCTGTTTGTGACTTATTTACATCAGAAGTCGCATATGATTATGTAAAACCTTTTGCGACAAATGATTAGTGGCGTCATACTTCTTTGAAGTTGTGCAGGTCTGCAGTATTACTTCAATATTACATATTTCTTATACCATGAAGCTATGAGGTGAAAGCCTCAGCACTGTAATTAATAGGAAAAAAATAACTAGAACAAAACATTTGCTTTAGCATTTTGTAGTCAGTTTACTTTTTTATTGTAATTACAACTGTGAGTCTGTATGGTTATGCCTGGCAGTTTGAGTTTTCTGTTGGGAGTTTGTGAAAGATGTGTTCCTCCTTTCTTGTAGAAGTATCCCAGTTCAGTCAAAATTTCCAGTTAACTACAACAAACTGCTCTCATTAAGTCCCTCCGTAGATTGGATTTAGGTCAAAGCTGAGACCTGACCACTTTGTGTTATTTAGTTACTTTTAGCCACTGATTTTTGAATAACTTGTTTAAAGTCCTTTTTATGCTTGAAATTGAATGTCTTTCCTTTTGATTGCAAAGGGACACATTAATTTTATTTCTGATCTAATGCCAAGACTCCACTGACAAATCACAGTGCTGCCACCAGCATGCTTTACAGAAGGAATGCTCGTTTTTAGATAAGTTATGTTTATTATTAATTTACATGACTTCACTTTGGCTTGTTTTACATTAACACAGGGAAAACTTATCAACTTAACCTTCATGTTTTCAGTACATCAGTTTTTTTATTGTTATACCAGCAAGATTCCATGAACATTATATAAGATCAGCTTTCAGAAATTTTATTCATACCATTACATACTGTTTTAGTTTTGTTAATGTTTTTGTTTCAGTTGTGTGTACCTTAATTTATTGTCTATCTGCCTTACCTACCTTCTTGTTACATGTTCGCCCCAGTGTCATTTATATGCCTTATTTTTAAGTCGTCCCCACCCCCCCCATCGTCATATTTGCCATGTTTCTTCTGTCTGTGTTGTGAGTGTACCTAATTTGTATTAACTTAATACATTTTGTTGTTCCTTGTATTTATTGTACACCTTACTGTCAGCCAGAGACAGCATATCATTATTTATGTCATTATTGTCATAATATTTATGGAATGATTTTAGCAGCTCATACAGATTCTCTAATGCATGTGAGGGTAAGAATGCATTGCTTATTTCAAAGTAATGTTTTTTTTTTTCAAAAAATGAAACTTGTAGGAGGGTAAATTTAGATAAATATCTAAGAAATGGATAACGACTACTCATTTAGCACTCAGGATAAATGAGTGGTTTATTGAGGTCTTTGGTTACATATTTGTGTCAATATGCAACAAAAAACCATTTCAGTTTATTTCTTCCTGTATGGAAGGATTTGGTAAATAAATGCATGCTGGTTATTTTCTCCTTGTGAAAAGAAACATTCTTCTATAAGCAATGTGCAGTAATTGAAAGAATCAGAAGAATTCCCTGTGGGCTGGTAATGGCTCAAGCAGATTACTATGCGCCAAACACACTGCATTTATGCAAGCGTCTCTTGTGCTGTGGCAGGAGTACCCCATCTCATGCAAGTAAATATACAAATGCTTTAACACACAGTAAACATCACAGCCAAGTCCATCATTGTAATTTAAAGCAGTAAGTCAGCAACCTCTAAAGGTAAAGCTCTAGTTTACTTTTTAAATTGCAAATAGAAGCATAACAAGTACTGAAGTGTGGAAAGAGGTTATATAATTTGGAACTGCAAGTTGTTTGTTTTTTAAAAGCAAATACAGGTTGGAAATGGACAAGTTGGTATTACAGAAAAGAAAGTGAATGACCTAAAAAGCAAGGTGATGTTCAATAAGCATTAGACATTGAGGTGGGATAAGAATCTGTCATACAAAGTTGATATTACGTCATTATTTTTTCCTGTTATTAATGAGGAGTCATGGGGCACTTAGATACCAAGATAAATGGGCATCACGAAATTGTGACATAGTGCTTAATAAACTCTTATCTCATAATCTTCCACTTATTCTCCTATTCAGTATTATCTAATGATGTAATAATTACATCTAAAGGTGTATTGTAGAACTGTAACAAAGCCTTTTTATTTGATTATATGATATATTGATATTATATATTTGAATATTCAGATCAATTCCCCTTTGCTTGTTTTCGCTTCAGTATGATTTGTCCAGTATTTTGACCTGAATTGGTATTTTAGCACCTCAGCATCGCATTTCCCACGAAATACATTTACATTTGTTCAGTAGGCCATTTTGCATCAGACACCTGCTCTCTTTTTTTTCCCTGTCAGTTTGAGGGTTGCATTGTAGAGGCAATCACTCACAGTAACAGATGTGTTTGCATGTTGGCCGTAATGTAGGGCACTAATCTTGCAGTCTGCTGTGGCATTACCCCCCACTACCCCAAACAGCAATGACAAACCATGCTCTGCCCTTCCCAGTAAATAGGCTAAAGAGCTCTGTGTAAAAACTGTCATTGACCAAATCTCCCAGTGAGCTACCCACGGTGAAGGAGAATGATCTGATTTCCATCAACAAGATCATTGCAAATCAACTTGCTTGTGTGATGTCATATTCCATTTTAATGAAAATGCTTGGCTGCAAATCATTTGTTTCAATTTCCATGACAGATTTTAAAAGTTTTATGTGTGTCCTGTAATACTTTATAATATAGTTGATATTTAGGAAATGGGCACTGGGGTGCTTTATAGGTGCAATCTCAAAACAATAACACATTACTATTTTGATTACAGACTCCCACCTGGTCAGCTGCTCCACAAACTGTTTATCTCGGGAAACAGGTGGGAGACTTGAGCAGAGATTTTGTCACCTCTGCTTCACTAGGAACATTTACTGGATGTTTAAGAGGCATTGGCACCAGGAATGAGAGGAAGTCCATACCGAAGCAAAGCTCCTCGCTGCATAATCGAGATTGCATACAAAATTCTGTCAGTTGGTAATATGAGGCAAATAGTGCATCATGTGTGACGGAGGTGGAACAGGGCCGCTGTGAAAGCATATGAATCATAGAGCAGGGGGTAGGGCATTGCAAATTTTTTGATTTCAAGCATTAAAGAGAAAAATATAAAACTGGGTTGAACGTGGCCTGTCAGTCGATTGCAACTCCTTATTTCATCCACTAGTGGGAGCATTTCCTATTGACCTAACTGACCTAACAGGTTTAATCGTCGCATTGAATATATAAGGGCTGTATTATCTTTCAAAGTATATGTTTGTACATGTATATGATGTATAATTTAATATTTTCTTGAACATTAGTGTATGCAGTTGACATTTTTTTCAATGATCTTTTAATGACCACAACCTAAATAATACAGAAATAATAATTTCTGAAATCCAGTTGTACTGGGATAAATGTTCCACCTCTACTTCGTGCCTTGAGATGAAGCATCAGAATATTTTATTAGGCCTCCTGTGTCTGTGAGATGATTTCCTTTTCTTCTGGCCGTGCTACTCTTTCTCCACCTTTCTATTCAACTTCCTATTCAACCTGTTTTTTAGTTAAACATTTTCAGGCTTGAGCAGTACAGAGGCACATTAGTTGCACAATGAAGGCACAATGTCACTTCATGGCAGTAAAGTCCTGGAATTATGTACCAGATGTGCTGTCAGGGGTCATTCTTTGTGGAGTTTGCATGTTCGTTTAATGTTAAGGTGGATTTTACTCCACAATGCATTGGCAGACCTTGTAATCAGAGAGACTGGTGATAATTACACTTGGTACCAGCTTTAAAAATAAATGAATTTCCAGTACCACAAATAATGGTAAAAATTCTCATTGACCAAATGCAGATTTTCTGTTAGTGGATCTTTTATGCACCTTCTGATGTAGAAACCTGTAGGTTAGTCAGAGTCTTTCCTGTTTAATTTGTCTCACAGTACACAATCTACCAGCCTAAATCTTTGGCCAGATGTATGGTGGCAAATTCAATGAGAGCAGAGGGGATTATCGAAAGCACACATCAGTCTCCTGTATTGATTGCAAAGCAGGACCATGACATTGCACATTGTGGTAGTTTTGTATTCACCCTGCCTCCACTTACTCTTTCTCTATCTGTCTGTCCTCCTTCTTTCCAACTCCCTGCCTCCTTCTTTTCACTATTGTTGTACACAAGGTACACTTTGCTTAATTAATGTTGTTACAAGAAGGTGTGTTTTTTATATTTATATATATATATATATATATATATATATATATATATATATATATATATATATATATATATATATATACATTTTTTTGTTTGTTTTGTTTTTTTTGTTTTGTTTTAGTTTTAATGATTTTGTTTTTCCTTTTGTTTTGTTCAGTGATGCAGAGACCTGGTTTTGCATGTGTCCCCTGCATTTTTCGGGTAAACTTTGCCAATTCAGTGCCTGTGAGCATAACCCCTGTGCCTATGGTGCCACCTGCATTCCCAAGAGCCCATTAGAAGCCGTCTGTCTTTGCCCACATGGAAGGCAGGGTCTGTTGTGTGATGAAGGTAAGTAACCTAATGTGCTTCTAGAGCTGTACACAAGATACATAGCAGTTTTTATTTATTTATTATAGTTGCAAAAGTACAAATTAAACTACCTTGATAACTATTATATTATATAACCTATATAGACAGAAGCATGTGAACACCTTTAGAGAACTTACATCCTTCAAAGCAACAGCTCTTCTAAGGTCTTGCATTGATGTCAGCTGTAAAGGCCTTCAATCGATCTTTAAATTTATCCCAAATAGTTCTGTGCAGGTCAGTCAAGCACATTCAGGCCCTTACTTAAATTGTTGTCAAAAAGTTGACCCTTGCATTTTAGTTTATGCTGCAGAAGAACTGTTACCTTATACTGGAACGGAAAGATATTAGTTCAAACACTCTTTTTATAATTAGAACGGACATCCACATACTAATAGCCATGCATTGTATGGTTTATAAGCATTCTAAAGATTAAACTGGTTAGACTTTCATTCATTCATTCATTATCTCCCGCTTTATCCTCTATTAGGGTCACGGTGGGGTTCCCCATGCCCATCCAGGGGAGAACGTCTCGGGCGCTGGGCAGATAGACCCAGGACAGGGCGCCAATCCATCGCTGGGTACACACTCACACACACTCTATATGGGGCAATTTAGAGAACTCAATTAACTTGATCCATGTTTTTGGACTGTGGGAGGAAACCGGAGAACCCGGAGGAAACCCACGCGGACACGGGGAGAACATGGAAACTCCACCCAGATGGGGATTCGAACCGGGAATCCCTAGCGCTGAGAGGCGAACGTGCTAACCACTAAGTCACCGTGACGCCCTGGTTAGACTTATACTTTGTAAATTAAGTTGAATGTATGTGGCTCTGTGAGCCATGCCTCGCTTAAGCATATTCATTGAAAATTTTAATCAGTGTACAGTAATTGCTTCATCTTGAGTAAGTGTTTAAAGACAAACATGTAATTGGCTTAATCTGTGCAGTTGTTATCTGATCTGCACCAGCAGCTCATTATAGAATTATCAGTGTTATCAGTCAATGTAATTGTTATGAAAACCAAAGGATTAACTTGTGCACTATATAATGTCACGTACATTCAGAAGAACATAGTGACAGTGGTTATCCTGCCTTTACTGAAAATAGTAAGCTTCTTCTTATTGTTTGGGATTAATGGAATCAGTCAAAGGGCAATTCTAACAAAAAACAATATGCCTACCTTTTACCACATAAACAAAACCTATATAAATTAAGACACATTATAGAAGCATTTAAAGTCTTTTGAGAATAGAATACTTCAATTATCCTTTATCCATGTTTGTTTGTATATTATTTATCATTTCCATACAATCCTATTAAAATAATGTATGCATTTTAAAGGCCACAAGGAATTTTATTTAACTTGGTTCTTAAATTCAAATACATGTACAGCATAACTAAACAGCGTTAAATGCAGAATATTGATTTTAACATTCTTCTGGTGCATACTAACCTTGAATGTTGAGCAGAAATTGATTATATTCTGAATTCCATGTATTTATTTTATTTTTTTTATTATGTTTTTATACAAGTTTTTCTTATATAAATATCAGGATAACATTATCAGCTTTTAGCAAATATTCAGGATTATTTAATGAGGTCACTACATCAAAAAATATAAGTTAAATCAAAGTTAAGGACCTTGCTTGAGGGCCCAGCAGAGGGGACTTGAACTGTCAACATTCTGATCTGTAGTCCAAAGTCATAACCAGCAAGTCATAAATTGTGAAAGTTCTGTCTGTACTGAATTTGCCCTTAGACTGGCAGTCACTTGTCCATTATTTAGAACAATCTCACATGAAGTAAAAGCTGTTATTTTCCTATAACTTAATTGGGTAGCAAGATTTTAAAAGACAGTTTGGCACAGTGCACTTAGCTGCTATGCCAGGCACCCATCTCCATCAGACATAATAATGTTTGGGCCAAATAGAGCAGATTAATGTTCCTGTTTTAAACTGAGAGTGTGACTGACATTTGAATTTAAAGCCTGGTAACATCAGTAAACATCAGAGGCACTATTGATCCGCAGCTAAGTCTGTTGCAGTCCTCAGTGGGTCTGAGGCTTAGGTTGCATTTCACTTAGTGCTTAGTAATAGTTTGGTAAGATTCCTGGTACTTAGGAATTATTGGTATTCTGTTATAAACGAGTTTATGTAATTGCATATTCTATTAGCTATGTGGAAGAGTTTATTGTCTATCGCATTTACTGTTTTTGTTTTTTTAATACGATAACATTCACCATGGTTGCTACATTGAATAGGTTTTTAATTAATAAAACACTTAAAAAGCACAGCTAGTATTCTGATGTAGTTTGTAACAGTTCAGTAAAGAAGTAAAGCATTTACAGATACCACCATAACAGTTTTTGGAAGGTCTTAAATTTAGATAAATATAACTGCAGATGAGCAAAAACAAATTACACCATTATTTATTAATCAAAATTTAAAGCCAATAGCCATATGTAACAACTACACCCAATGAATCAATAACTTCAATAATTTATAATAATCTAATACAGTTTTCTGTGACATTCCTTTACATTTTTCCAAATCAATTTTATGAATTATAAATTTCTCTAATATTAGTATTGTTTAAGCAGGTACTTATCCTTTTCGTAAATCTCATATTTGCATTAAAATGTCTTAATAAACAAGTATTTACTTTGGCATTTACATAAACTTCAAACATTTAGATTAAAAGAGGTCCTGCTTGGCTGCTCATCCAAAATAATGAATGTAACAGAGTTCTGTTTAATTATTTTGATACTAGACGTTTCTTGAATATAAAATTAATTATTTCATTACTGATTTCAGTGATTGTTTATCCAGTGCAGCATTTCCCAAGTGATTTCAGTAAACTTTTTTACTTGTTTTCCTCATCATTTGTTAGGTTATAGGATTGTGTGCTGCTCCTGTTGTGTGCATCAGCATCTATTTTATATACTTTGAATTATTAATTTGTAATATTTTCACACTTTGCAACCATATTACAAGTCATATATAAAGTGAAGTGATATGGTTTTTGAAGAAAACAGACACAATTTTGGAAAGGCATTTAATTGGTATATTATAAATGACTTCTTTAATTTAGTTAAAGTCTCTGTTAAGAGTGTTTGCTCTATACATTAAGTATTGTAGAATCATTTGTAATTGCTTTGGATCCATGACTTGATCCATGAAAACAAAATCCTCTCAACCATCCAGTTATATAAGACCAGAGACAATGTCGCTGTGGTGCCACCCAGCCTGGTCCGTTCACTCTACAGGCACAGCTGGCCTTGACTAAGAGGTTATCTCCCTGCTGGCCTTTCCTGGCAGGTTTCTAGTATAGGGATATGAAAAGTATTGTGTGGTCCTGTGCACATGCTGATACTCCCTATAGGAATCTACTGCTGAATGCTGAAAATAAGTGGCCTGCAGCTGCACATGTAACAGTGGATTGTAATGATTGGTTATGACCGCTTGCACCCACCATTGGGGTTATCCTCTTATCTAAAGTGACTTTCAGTAGAAAGTGGAAACATAGTACATCATAAGGAACTGAGGGATAAGGTTCTTGCTTAAAAATCCGAAGGTGGCAGGTTGACAGTGCTGCATCTTGAACCTTCAATACTCCAGTTCTAGGAAACTTTCAATAATGTATTATTTATATTTCAAGTCATAAAAATCATTATATCTAAAAATATAAGTAACATATAAAACATTTATTTTGGCTTGCACACATCCAAACAAATGTAAATCCAGATCATTTCTCTTTTTGAAAAAAGTACTAAGAAAAATCTGTATGAATAAAACATAAATGTTAACTAAATGCATCATAGACTGTATTTATTTTTGGTATCTGAGATATTACTAAAAAGATCCAATGTCGTTCGTTTAATATACTAGGTTCGCAGAGGGGGTTCCCTATGCTTCATGTGCGCACACACACACTCACACACACACATATATGTATATGTAATTTAGATTCGTATGTCTTTAAACTCCCAGCTGAAAGCAGAAATAGTAGCGATTACTGTTTTAAGAACAGTGGAAAAAAAAAAAAACTAAACTGGTTTTCCAACCACCATACTTGACGACCGCTTAAGGAATGAAATGCGCTTTAAGTTCCATTAAGGTGGGTTAAATAATTCCAGGGACAAATTAAAAAGAATTGGCATTAATATTAAATCTCTTCACTTATGGTGAGATATTTTATACATTTGTCATTAATAATTAGGTCATTCATTTTGAACTTGTTAAAAAGAAATGTAAAATGTCCCTCTCACATATTTCTCTACAAAAACCAATGACAACTCTAGTTGCTGTTTGAATGATGGGCTAATCACAAGTGGAAGTTTAAAAAAAAAAGTACTGGAATTGTATTTTTTTAATCCTGATCACAGCACTGGCTCCAGTACATTGTTGCACACTAAAGAAGCACTCTGTCGGTATGTATAAGGGTTTTTCACAAGATCACGGCTTACTTGGTACAACTGATGCAGAGACCACCTTTTTTTTGTAGGGAGCTGGAATAAACTGGCTGTGTGTTGCTTGCTATGAATCTGAGCATGAGCTGAATTTTAATAGGCTTCCACTTCCTCTTACCAGCATCCCTATGAAGAGAAACATAAGTGTGCCTGTGGCAGTCTACTCTGGGGTGATCATATGCAGTTCATGAGATATTTCTTCTGCATGTCTTACATGTGATGGATTATCTTAATAAACCTCTTACATCAAACATATATGCATAGGGTTTTAAAAAGTGTGTAATTTAATCACTGCTGCCCTACCATATAAAAACCCTATATTTATATAGAACTGTTAATGTGAATTAGGATAAATTCAACATTCCTCTCTGTTGGTAACCCTTCTAAATACCCATTTGAGCCTCATTGATATGGAGTTGCAAGAGAAATTGAAAGGTAAAGCCAGATGAAATAGATCTGAATATATCAGAAGTAGTTTTTCATTGCTTTATAAAGTAAAATGTGGGTTAAAAGGCATTTTTCAGATATAAAAGAAAATGAGAAGGGATGCTGTGATCTGACATTTGTTTTTGTTATGAATGAATATATACACTTTTATATGAATCTTTATAAAGCACAATGTCTGCTGTTTGTCCCACCTGCTAATAGTTTTGTTTTTTTTGTCTAACTAGCTTTCCTATGTACTCACTATGTTAAACACCAAACCATTATAGTATTGTTTTCATACACTTTTCAGTTCAATTGCAGAGTTGTCTGGAATCAAAATTAAATCGCCACCATTCAATTTGGTAGCTTAATGTGCTTTCTGGGCACTGCCAGAACATTTATAAAAGCATATAAAACATTATTAAATGTTCTTATTTTCTTCCAGCCATGATGTCTGTATGCGCTCTTTTAGATGTCTTTATCCAAGCAATTTCCTTACTGGGCTTTGCTCTAGGATGCCCTATTGTTGATTTCTGTCTGTTTCAAAGACAGTGGGGTACTTGAGTTCACCTGAAGTAATTTAGTGCATTGTCTCATTAAGAACTTGTTTGAGCAGACTAGCACACAAATGAGCAGATGTGTTTGAGGCAGTTAGGGGAATTGCACACATACAGAGACTGCTTGGATTTGAAATCTGCAGCCTCTCATCCTCTTCTCTACTCGCTAGTGTCCTGAGCCATCGTTAGGCGGTGTGCAAACATACAGAAATGAGCTTTTATTTGAGCAATTTCAAAAAGCATCAATAATTCAGCAGGAAAACAGAATAGCTGCATGCAGGGGAAGGGCAGATATACAGACTCAAAACACTTATTTCCATAGTAGGCTTCACTTGTGCAAAATGCTTGTAGGAGAAAGACCCCGGAGACTAAAATCAAAACAGAACAGCTGCATGTTGAGGCCACCTACCATGCTATGGATTGGAGCCTAAAGAGATCATTTATAAGAGTTGTTCATTCCTGAGCCAACATTATGAGGTGTGATTAAACTACATTTTGGCGTCTTCCTTTGTATAAATTAGAAAAACGAAAACCTCCTTTGATGTCACCCAGTGACCAAACACCACCCAGAAATGAGTAGGACACAAATGCAAGAAGAAAACCATACCAATCTTTTGCTAACAACCGTCTCTCTATGACATTGGATAAAAACACAAGTACACTGCTACACATTCAGTATGTGAATCAATAGCAGCACCTAGTGGTTGTTTTTTAGGCTGCATCGTGCATTATGTTGGTTTTTAGGGTTCTTAAAATGTACAAATCCTGGATAGAGCTTTATTTTCAAAAATGTGCTCTTTTATTGTTTAATACTTTGTTTGATACTTTTCAGTCATCAGTATTACCCGGCCTAGATTCAGCGGGCTCGATGAGTTTGGATACACATCCTATGTTGTGTATTCAAATATTCCCAGCATGCGCTACTTCTATGAGTTCAAGCTGAAGCTGTCATTTTCCAGTAACATAACTGCCATGGAGAACAACCTTATTTTATTCTGTGGACAGAGAGGACAAGGTGAGTGAAATTGTGCTGGTGTATTCCACACTTGGGAAATATCTTATGTTCAAAAAGCATTTTTGTCATGTTGGTGAAATATGAGGAAACTGGGTTGAAATTCTAAAGCTGACCATTTTTACATAAACCTATAAGGAAAAAGTAGATTCAACTACTTTTGTCCTTTAAAAGTTATCCAGTCCAGCAAGACCCTATTTTTGTAAGCTGTCCCTTTATTCTTGTTAATTGGACCCATTCGATTGTGCCGAGGCAAGGTGCTGCTTGCCAAGCACGTGTCACACCTTTCCCAATTTTCCCTTAGGTCAGCCACATGAGCTCCTGAGTGACACGTCACCACTGGCGGGCTATTTAATCAAAAGACAGACAGGCGAAGAAGAGCACGAGGGGGTCGTGAATCTTCCATGGTTCAGCCCGCCTCTCCCGGGATTACAGTTTAGGGTGATGCATCAACGGCAAGGCAGAATAAGACAGCCGCATGAATAATGAAGCAATCGTCAGGGGAATGGTGCAGTACAGTAGAGGACAGAAATCATACAAAAAAAAAACAGATGAGAGTTCAGTGAAGATGAGACAGCAGCCGTTCATCTGATAATTGGTCTGATAAATGGGCACAGTCCGAGTTCTATGCAAAAACATTTTAGCAGAGTGTTTCTTTGTTGTTGCATGTGGATAGGGAACGATGGAGATGACTTCTTTGCCCTGGGGGTGAGAAACCGACGACTTATCCATAAGTACAACCTTGGAGATGGAATGGCTGCAATTGTTAGTGACCGGCTGAACCCAAGGATCAAGATACACACCGTTTACTTTGGACGATATCTCAGAAAAGGATGGCTGAAGGTTCTTCTTGGTTACTTTTTTTTACCATGTTGGGCACTTTAGTAGAAAAACTAAAAAAAAACTAAAAAAAAAAAAACTCAATAAATATCTTATATTTTCTGTTTACTACAACTGTACAAAGAGGTTCATCTGATTAATCATGGCATCTCTGTCGGCTCAAATTAGTATGGCCATTTTCTGTAGACGTCTTTTAACATCAATACCTTTTTCATCACCAGAACAGCTTTTTGTTCTCTTTTTTTCTTTTTTCTCTTTTTTACACCACTTTAATTAAACTTTAAGAATTATTGTATACAAAATGATGATCAGCAACTATAAAAACACTTAAGCTCTCTGGTAACAACAATCATGCCACACACTTTTTTTTTTTTTTTTGACAGAACACTACTGCAACAAGGTTGGCTGACTTGAAAATTCCATTAAAGTACAGGTGTACAGATGTTCCTAATAAAGTGCTCTCTGAGTAAAAGGATTATACTTTTGTCTTTTTACCACACAAATAAATTTGCATAATATTGATAAAAAAAATAGTTCCTTCCTAAATTTTAGTAAAAGCTAACAATTCCATTGCATACAGAACATTTTTAGTTGTTATATTACCCCAAAACCTCCTGGGGGTTAAATTTGGCTGATGTGCAATTTTTTATTTATTTATATATAAACAGTATATATATATATATATATATATATATATATGTATGTATGTATGTATATATGTATGTATGTATGTATGTATGTATATATATATATATATATATATATATATATATATATATATATCCTACCACTCAGATACGCATGGATTTTGTGGAAAATCTTTCGAGCTTGTTGGTGAGGGATATCAAACAAGCAGCTGTTGCCAGGTGTATAGATACTTTTGGCTTTGCAGTGTAATTTTTTTAATGTGTTTTTAAAGCAGCCTGTTTGACAAAGAAATCCAATAAGCTTACAAGATTTGATGTACATGGAACAACCAATGTGCATTATAAGTTCTATTTGTGTATAGTGAGAATATATATATTTTATGGTGTATATATATATATATATATATATATATATATATATATATATATATATATATATATATATATACAGTGGGTTGCAAAAGTATTCATACCCCTTGAACTTTTCCATATTTTGTCACATTACAACCACAAACATAAATATATTTCACTGGAATTTAATGTGAAAGACCAACACAAAGTGGTATACAATTGTGAAGTGGAAGGAAAATTATACATGAATCAACCTTTTTTTTACAAATAAAAAACTGAAAAGTGCGACGTGCAAAAGTATTCAGCCCCCTTTTCCCTGAGTGCAACCAATTGCATTCAGAAGTTTCCTGATGAGTGCTAATGACTCAAAAGGGTCCACCTGTGTGTAATCTAATCTCAGTACAAATACAGCTGCTCCGTGACGGCCTCAGATGTTGGTTAAGAGAATATTGGGGAGCAAACAGCATCATGAAGTCCAAAGAACACACCAGACAGGTTAGGAATATGGTTTTGGAGAAGTTTAAAGCAGGCTTAGGTTATAAAAAGATTTCCAAAGCTTTGAACATCTCACGGAGCACTGTTCAATCCATCATCCGGAAATGGAAAGAGTATGGCACCACAGTGAACCTGCCAAGACAAGGCCGTCCACCTAAACTTACAGGCCGAACAAGGAGATCACTGATCAGAGAGGCAGCCAAGAGGCCCATGGTGACTCTGGATGAAATGCAGAGAGCCACAGCTCAGGTGGGGGAAACTGTCCACAGGACAACAATTAGTCGTGCACTACACAAATGTGGTCTTTATGGAAGAGTGGCAAGGAGAAAGCCATTGTTAAAAGAAAACCATAAGAAGTCCCGTTTGCAGTTTGCCAGAAGCCATGTTGAGGACACAGCAAACATGTGGAAGAAGGTGCTTTGGTCAGACGAGATCAAAATTGAACTTTTTGGCCACAATGCAAAACGCTATGTGTGGCGGAGAAATAACACTGCACATCACTCTGAAAACACCATCCCCACTGTCAAATATGGTGGTGGCAGCATCATGCTCTTGGGGTGCTTCTCTTCAGCAGGGACCGGGAAGTTGGTCAAAGTTGATGGGAAGATGGATGGAGCCAAATACAGGGCAATCTTGGAAGAAAACCTGTTGGAGTCAGCAAAAGATTTGAGACTGGGGCGGAGGTTCACCTTCCAGCAGGACAACGACCCTAAACATAAAGCCAGAGCTACAATGGAGTGGTTTAAAAAAAAGAATATTCATGTGTTAGAATGGCCCAGTCAAAGTCCAGACCTAAACCCAATTGAGAATTTGTGGCAAGATCTCAAAACTGCTGTTCACAAACGCTCTTCATCCAATCTGACTGAGCTTGAGCTGTTTTGCAAGGAGGAATGGGCAAGAATTTCAGTCACTAGATGTGCAAAGCTGGTGGAGACATACCCTAAAAGACTTGCAGCTGTAATTGCAGCAAAAGGTGGCTCCACAAAGTATTGACTCAGGGGGGCTGAATACTTTTGCACGTCGCACTTTTCAGTTTTTTATTTGTAAAAAAAATGTTGATTCATGTATAATTTTCCTTCCACTTCACAATTGTATACCACTTTGTGTTGGTCTTTCACATTAAATTCCAGTGAAATATATTTATGTTTGTGGTTGTAATGTGACAAAATATGGAAAAGTTCAAGAGGTATGAATACTTTTGCAACCCACTGTATATATATATATATATATATATATATATATATATATATATATATATATATAGTTTTTTAAATTTCCTTTACTAAATTGTGGTTAATTCAAAGCCTGTTTGTTTGTTGTGGTTAATAAGTTTGTTTGGTCCTGATTTTCTGGACTGATGGTTATTATAAGCACTGTTATAGTTATTATAATCATTATTATAATGAATAACCTGTCAGTTGTGTGTACTCAGGTTGATGGGCAGAGGAATAAAACCGGATCAAGTCCTGGCCATCTTGCAGCTTTGAGCACAATTAGCCAGCTCTTTGTGGGTGGTTACAGTGAGTACACCCCTGAAATGTTACCCGCAGGTGCCAGGTTCAAGAATGGCTTTCAAGGTAATATAATTAGCCAACATCAACCTCATTCATGTAATTAACTCCCTATTGTCAGTTTATTCAATATGAAAACCTATAGCATATGATTTTTAAAGATGCTACATATCACTGGATGGTGCTTACTAAAGCTTTGTAATAATCCTCATTTTATTTTCATAATGCTGCTTAGGGGAAGAATTCAATTTGCAACAATTAAATGTGAGGCTGTTTAAAATTTTTGTTACTGAATGTAAGCCAAATTATTTTTGCATTTCATTAACTCTTCTTAATTGGCCAAATGAAGTGAAAGCCCTTATATATTCACGCCTGGTTTCTCCTGTTGTTTTTCCACTTTTCTGAAGTGGACTGACACAAAATAAAGTTTTAAACGGAATGGGGGATGTGTGATAGTGGGCTGAATATAGGCTGAGTAAATGCAGATGCTAATGCAGTTCATTTATTTTCTGTAATAGGGTATAATTGGGTATAACCTCGGATAATCTGAAACTAAATCCCCAACTAAGCACCCACTCCTTTCAGAAAGCTTATCACCGGATTTTGGGAAATGACAGGGGTTACATAACTTGCAGTAAATGTTAAGGTCAGTGCTCTGAGTGAATTGCTGTTCCTCCATAGCCATCGTACCAAGTACCTGGAATAAAAACGTATTGTCAGTAGGTAGAAGAAACATGCACAAGATATCATTCTTTTACCATTATTATTTGCTTTCACTGCAAATTAACTGACCCCCTCCTCCATTACAGTCCCACCAACTGAATACCTGGGTCTCACTGAAATTAGATCTTTTTTAGGTATCTTGAAATTAATTTGCTCCTGTGTTGCTATGAAGCTTATGTAGGTGGAGTGCTTAATACATGTGCCGGTAAATGAAGATATAGCTGAGCTGTGTTAATTTGTCTTATATGTTCCCATCACATGAGGACTCATTAAATAATGAGTGACCTTGATTGCATATAGTCTGCATAGTCTTAAGTATAAAATAAAATTCTGCCAGGCAGCTTCAAGTAAAACGTATAAAGCATCGGATCTGTATTAATTAAAATTGGTTAAGTCTGACTTAAAGTAATACTTCATTATTTAGTGTGAAGACTGAGTCATTATGCTAAATGACTTTGACTCGCCAGCACTACATGCTTTTCAATAAAATGCTTGTCACACATTTTACTTCTGCGAGCTAACTAGGCAGCTTTGGAAATTTCTTGGGCATGCAGGCACATTACAGATAACAAATCACAATGACTGAACTGCCTTCTCCAGGCGATCCAGTAATACAATTCCCTCGGTCTTAGCCAACCTCTAATTGTGATCGCTAGCAGTAACTGCGCAGCTAATGCACTCTACGGGCAGTTATCAGTGAGCTACTGTCCCTGAGGAACTGTCAACAAACACAATGCCACCAGCAAGGTGGCAACAATCTCTGAAACTGCTGGGAAATTGTTGTGTGTGTCTGTGTGTGCATGTGTCTGTGTCTGTGTTTGTGTGTGTATCACCTCACAAGTCACAGAGAAAATTAACACCTATACTTACAAGTCATCTCTGACATGAATGTGAATAGATAAAGTCTATAAATAGACTGACGACATAACTAAAATTTGCTGTAATGATTTTTACAGCTTTTATAGTGGATCTTTCACTATAAAACATTTATATAGTACAATCATTACATTACATTAGGTCATTTAACAGATGCTTTTATCCAAACCGACTTACAAGGTGAGCACAGGGTTAATCACAACATCCCTGGAGCAATGAGGGTTAAGGGCCTTGCTCAAGGACCCACATTGGTAACTTCAGTGGACCTGGGATTTGAACCCCCAATCCTCAGATAGATAGCCCAATGCCCTAACCACTGAGCTACCTTGCAATCAATAAAATTATTAAATTAAATAAATTTAATAGATAAATGTAATAGATAAATGACAGGGATTTTTCTTGTCACTGTTACTCATTGAGGATTCTGACTTTAGAAATATATAAAGTTGCTTTGATAAATGTGCAGTACAAGTGCTATAAAATAAAATATGTTTGTAGCAGTCCATATGGATACATGAGATGGTTAAATTAAAATTTTATCCCTCAACAAAAACAAATTTATTGTATTATTATTGAGTTACACCAAGATTTTCTCATCGCATTGCATTATCTTCCACTTAATCCTATACTAGGGACTAGGGTTGCTGAAGGGTTACCCATGCCCATCCCCAGGACTTACAAAAGAGATTTGAAATCTAGATGATTTTTTCCCTGGTTAAATAAAAGTTAATAATTAAAAAAAAAGAACGCTTGGGGTTCTGGGAAGATACAGCTTATACACCCAAGGGCACCAATCCATCATTGGGCACACCAATATTTTTATTTATTATAAAAGAAATTTTTTATGATTCTATATCTATATTTTATAACATACTTAGTAATTTTTGGTATGTTTGACAAGTTTAAGCTTTTTTTGGTACTACAATTAAAAGTGATTGGTGAGGAAGATGTTCTTTCTCAGACACTTTTTCTCTTCCATCATATTTCATCCCACAGTCCATAATCCTCTCTTTTTTCTGCTTAGCAAATATAAAATAAACACCCACTTATACCATCTGCCTCATTTTGTCAACACCGTCTATTTGCTGTTTTGCTACAGTCACTTGAGAGCCAGAGTGTAGATGCTTTCATACCATGAATATTTATGAATGAATGCAGTGGTTTTGCACATCTTAAATGCAGCAGGCGTACAGATTACTGGCTATTAAATTACCATCTACTAAAACATTGTATTGTGATATGGACAGATCTGAACGAAAAGCTAGTTAATTCCAAAGTAATGGTTTCTCCGATATAATATACATCTAGTTTAACCAATATATACACTATTACAGCTAAACTAACATCATAGCATATGGTAAGTCCTACAGAAGAGATGTTAACATAGCACTGCCATAAGGTGGCAACTTTAAAGCTCAAACTTGTTTTTTTTTTTTCAAGTGGTCTTAGAATCTGATAAACATTCTTTTAGCAATATAATAATCATAATCATGTAAGGATCTTACATGATTAAAAGCAAAAGTGTAGTGTGTGGATGTGGGTGTTTGTGTGTTTCTTAAACAAATCCACGCCGTTGCTTCAATTACCATGAAATTTGACATACTTCCTCTTTGAGGCCCTGCAGTGGTTTATAAACTCATTGTAACCACCAAGAATCAACCAATTACATGTAAATTAGCATTATTAACACTATTTAAAGGAAACAATGCAGGAAAAGCCAGGCTGAAAAACGGCTACTATATATGAAAATGCAACCACAGAGGTTAGCTTTTACACCTCACTACAAGAAGGCCCTGGTACGATTCCGAGTCAGGCAAGCACATGTCCTTTTTGTGTAGCTCTCTTCTATGTTGAGAACTAAAAGGTCTAAGAGATCTTGTATGTTGATTTTCTGCAGGGGCTCTGGTTTCCTCCCACATTTAAAGACATGTCAATAGGTCAACTAATCACATTAAATTGTCCTTGGCATTGGGGTGTGTATATCAATGCGCTCACAGTGCTGGTCCCAAGTCCAGGTAAATAGGAGGATTTGTCAGAAAGGGCATCTGGTGTAAAACTATATGCTGCCAAATATGGGAATCTTCTCCACTGTCTTTGAGTGGACTGATGCATGAAACCTGTAAAACTTAAATAAATGTACTGGCAAAGTAAAAGCCCACATAAGCGTATTTAATTTGTTTGTAAGGGACATTCAACTGTGAATGAAAGTCAATATTTAAGCATATGAGCTATGAGGATTATTTTCAGTGGCTTAATGTATTAAGTTTAAGTCATTTGGAGTAATTGCATTTTTAAACCTTTGGTCAACATACAATATATACACGCATATTATAAAGATGCCAGTGTTTGTTTAGTAGCATCCTCATTTTTATTACCTATAAAATATGATTTATTACATAAATATATATGACCTTACTAGTACTGTATTAAATGACTATTAAATGTACTGTTGTACTCTCGTTCTCTGTGTGTGTGTGTGTGTGTGTGTGTGTGTGTGTGTGGAATAGGCTGCATTTTTGATATACTGTTACGAACAAGTCAAGTTGGAAGCTTGCGTGCCATAGGCAAGCCAAAAGCAGGCCGTAGTGTTGGACAATGTGGCATCTCTCCATGCAGCCAGATTTCCTGCCACAATGAAGGCACCTGTACTGATTCTGGATCCTCTGTTTAGTAAGTATTTTGTTTATTTTAATGCACTCTCACAAGGTACTACAGAATTTTGATACTCTGTTCTTCTGTCTAAAACAGTGATCCCTGCCAATAACCAGAATAGACAAAGAGTAGTGCTTTTGTAGCTGCCTTATTTATACAGCTTATTTCCGTTATGCTTATAAGTTGCTGGAGCATTAATTTTAATTTTAATTAATTTTATTAATTTTATTGTGTTGCTTTTATATGTATATGAAGTTGTGATTTTAAAAACATCAACAATTTCCAGTTGTGGCACATTTTCTGTAATATATATATATGACTTTAATAACATTTTTCAAACAAGTTTATAAGTATTTGTATGTTGAAAATAACTACACATTGTTACTTGTACACAATTGCAAATTAAATCTATTTTTCCTATTTCCTTTACTTTGTAATCTTAGTATCAGAATAGACACCAAAAAAGCTTTGCATGCAGCTTTTAGCTATTTTCAGTTATTCATAGCAGAATGGGGTGAATGTAATTTCCCAGATCATTACTTTGGTCATGAGTCACAGCATGTTTGATTTCTATTGGTTCTACTCTGTTACACTGTTTTTTTATGTATAGGTTATTATGGGGCTGCTAAATCAGCTGCACTTGAGGCAGTCCTGTCTTTCAGCTCTTTTTCAATTATTACCTTGACCTTACAGTTGCCAGTGCACATTTGGATGGAAAGGTTTTCTCTGCTCTGAAAGGGTATCCTTCTGTGATTTGGAACATGTCCCACCTCCCTCATGTGCCCATGGCTCTACATGTGTCCCACTCCCAAATGGCTACACCTGCCAGTGTCCCCTGGGCACAGGAGGGCAGTTCTGCCAGCAAGGTTAGGCTGTGTTAAATACTTCTGTGTAAATTCTTCTGAGGGGTTTTAGTGGGTCATTACTTTGATGCTGTGATCGTTTTTTCTCTTCCCCTCATTGCTTTGTTTTATTTCAGCTGTGTTTAGATTTACATATGATGTCTATTTTATAAAATTCTGCTGTTGTGTAAGTGTAATAATTGTGCCAGCTGTATACTCTATACTCTAAGTGTGGGGATAAAATATGTAAATGAGTTTAAAATGCAATGTGATGGTATGATCTAGTAATAATTTGATCTTGCATGATTCTGTGATTCCATCCACAGTTCTGTCCATCAGTGACCCATACTTTAATGCCAGCCTGTCATCCTGGATGTTATTTGCCCCTGTCAACATGAGACACCAAACACATCTACAGATGCACTTTCAGACCCTTTCACCTGAGGGCATTATTTTCTACACAGCTCAGTATCTAAATATTCAAGCTGGTATGAGTTTTTTCTCAATCTTTTGAATTTTTTTTAATTCCTTATTGTACTAAATGATTTAATGATCCTTATGCCAATATAAGATCTTAACCAAAAATTAATGCAGCTTTCCAGAAAAATAAGTCTCAACCTGATCAATTAAAGTAGCCCCTAAGTCATAACACTGCTAAGTTTTTTTGACATCTAATTTACAATATAACAATTTTTATAATTCTAAGATTGTGGCAATAATTTTAGAAGTGTTAGTTTCTTATTCAGCACAATTCTTTACTGTGCATTTGACAAGTAAACTGTGAGAGAACTCCCCAGACATGAGCTAAGTCCTTGGTTCTTGAACTGTACTACTTACTGAATAACAACAAAGTATATTATTACTGTGCAAAATGACTATTTCTAAATATTTATTTAAAAATAACTACATCTTGGGCAAAAAGGAGAAATTGAAAACTAGAAAAAAAAGTTTTTTGTGGCTTTAACAACAAATCATTAGTCTAAAATGCTAATTTAATACCAAAATGTATGTCTGTAGATAATGTACATCTACAGATAGTATATATGCAAATATAATGAAATCTCTTCTTTTTTTAAGGCGACTTTATTAGTGTGTCTCTATCCGGAGGATTTGTGCAGCTCCGCTACAGTCTTGGAGATGCACTGATCATTCTACAGTCTCCAAACAGAGTGGACCTGACAGGTAGGACGTGGCACATTGTGCAAGCCGGGAGAGAGGGAAATCGAGGCTATCTGATATTAGATGAGCACAGTGTGATAAGAAATGCCTCCAATGGTATGACCACTCTAGATGTCACCTCTGGGATTTTCATTGGCGGTGTGTCTGACCTTACCAGCATCTCACCTAATGCAATGGAGAAGGAACCAACATGCTTCACGGGAGGTATTCGTGAAGTCATTGTTAATGGCCATGACCTGGAGCTTACAGAGAAAGGAGCTCTGCGGGGGGCAGACGTAGGTGATTTGGATGGAACGCATTGCGGTTACAAAGTGTGTAAAAATGGTGGCATTTGCCGATCGCATGGCCCATCTTCATTCTATTGTATTTGCCCACCAGCATGGACTGGAAAACGTTGTGACTATTCTTTATCATGCATAAATGCACAGTGCCAAAATGGTGCTCTTTGTATTTCAAATATCACAACCACCTCATATTCCTGCATGTGTGGCCTTGGATGGCATGGAAAGTACTGCGACCAACAGCTGCCTATGGCAAGCATTCACTTTGTTGGAAATTCCTTCATCAAATACACTGATCCAAAGTACAGCAATCGTAATTTAACGTACACTCGGATATCATTTAATGTCCTATCAAGCACAAGAGATGGACTGATTTTGTGGTTGGGTGAAGCAAAGAACCAAGATGACGATTATCTTGCTGTGGGACTTCAGGGTGGTCATCTTAAGATAGCTGTAAATCTTGGTGAGAAAATCGCACTTCCTATTGTTTCCACAAGCACCATAGTTTGCTGCGACAAATGGAAACGCATATCTATTATTCACAATCGTACTGTCATCCAGGCCTTTGTTGATGAGGATATGGTCATTTTTGAAGATATTGACCCATTCGAGCAGTATATCGCCATTAATTATGGAGGTGTCTTCTATTTTGGAGGCTTCGGTTTACACAGAGATGTAATTTCTGTTACAGCTGGACTTTTCACAGCAGGGTTTGAGGGAAGCATCAAAGACATTGTCTTGTATGAGGACACAAGAATGATGCAAGTTTTAGAAACTGCTGAGGGCTTGAATGTTTTGTGAGGACAGTATCAGTATAGTTTCTTATATTAAACTCCTTTAGTTTTTGCATTTTGTGTTACAACATGCAAACCTAGAAAGAACATTAAATTTGGAATAAATTCAGTATTGACTATTTATTTAGTCACTCACATAAATCTTGTAATACACTGTAAGTAGCTTTGAAACACTTCTGAAGAAGTGGGCCTGTAACTTATGATTAGGGTGGAGGTTGAGCTTCCAACTTGACTTTAAACGATCCTACTAAAGCTACACAAGAGTGTCTCAAAAAAGAGTCTTGTTGTATCAAGAGTGGTTATTTCAAAGCCCTGACCGCAATCCTTTTAAGAATCTGAGGCAAAATTTAAAAATAGTTATTCACATCAGTCTTTTGTTACCTGTCTGACAGCTATCCAATTTTTCCCAGACAGAATGGCCAAAAATTTCAGGTTTCTAATGTAAAAGCTGACTCATATTCTGAAAAAAATATGTAACTGTAATGTGCAGGGAAGCGCAACAAGTAATAATTTAGAGAAGAGGTGGGAGTATAATTATGCAATCAACAAAACTCTGCTTTTTGATTAAATAGCTCTTGTGTCGCTGTATACAAAATATTTTTCACATTCAATTTGTGCGTCAGTCAAGTGGCAATCACAAACTGAAATTTATCTTAAACCGGCTCAGCGAGCAGGATGACCCAAAAGCCTTCCGACACTAGATGAATTTTAGTAGGACTTGTGATTGAAATTCATGTATGTATCGTACAGTGTTCTGCATGTGTTTAAAATGTTGCAGTTTTAGGCTTGTTCTTGCACAGGGAAATGCAACTACTAATAAAATTAATATAAATAAAGTGATAGAGTGATTTATTTTGCCTACTGTTCATACACAGAGGAATTTGTCCTCCACATTTAACCCATCCGTGCAGTGAAACACACACATATACACATAATAGTAATGGATTAGATATGAAATTAATTTAGCATATTAATTTATTCACCTAATTATTCATGAAAAGCCCAGTCCTACCAGTAAATATCTTTTAATACCTGCTTTAGAGAATACTTCAATTTAGGTCAATTTATGTGAACTGGAGATAAAATTGAAGCAGGGGATATATTTAATAACTAAATACTTTGACTTTTTTTTTTGATATCATTTTGCAGACTTTTATCCAAAGTGACTTACAAGTAGCCCGTTGGATTCAGAGCACAGGGTCAATTATAATACGGCATCCCTGGAGCAATACGGGTGAGTATGATGGCTCTTACTCGTAAGTCACCAAACCAATTTTTTCTTGAAATTATTTTACGAAGTATAAACCAACACATCATATCAGTCACTGCAATGCCGTGCATAATATGCCATGCAAATAGTACTGTAGTGCTACTCTGGTTGTCCTGATCAACATTTCGCAGACGCTTTAATCCAAAGCAACTTACAAATGAGAGAACAAGACAATTTTGGGAGGCGGTATCTACCTCATTTATCCAAAGCACCTTATGCCAAATTGATGGTTGCGGTCAGAACACAGGGTTTACCATACAGCATCCCTGAAGCAATGAGGATTAAAAGCCTTGCTCAATAACCCATACTGACAGCTTTGGTTGACTTGGGATTGGACATCTTAACCTTCAGATTATAGACCTATCTCCCTAACCTCTGAGGTACCATTCCTTCAAAAAAACAAGGTGCTAATGAATTTACACCTACTTATTAAACAGTTTTAATAGTATTCTGTAAATATGCTTTCATGCCTAGTTTTAAACCAGTATGGCCTCAGGAATGATTTTGAGAATCTGAAGTTTTACTTGTCTAAGATCCCATACTTTTTCATTTACCTCGCTATCACATGAAGTTATTATTTGGTGATGACTAATATTAAATGTATCTGACAATCAGGATCTGATAAATGTTCTAAATGCAAATACACTTATTTAAAATGGTGGAATTTCAGTACATGGCTGATTAACTGGCACAGTAGTGCAGCTGCTGCCTCACAGCAAGAAGGTCCTGGTTCAACACGCTCAGGGGTAAATTGGCCTGATTTGACTATAGTAAAAAAAAAAAAAAAAGTCATGGCGACCGATCCCTTTAAACCTTTGCAATATACCTGTTCTGTGATGGTCCTGACCAGTAGATGACAGAAAATAACATGGAAATAAAAAGAAGTCCATCTATATGGTAGGTGGAGAAAACAGATAATGGAACAAGGAGGTAAGTTCAAACTTTTAACTGGTACTGTAAATGTTTAAAGTGTTTGTACTGTACTTAAAGAGTACTAATGTTTTCAATTAGTTTACAATTATTCATTTAATATTGGATGGTTATTGATAATGTGGCTGTATAACTTCACCTCAAACCATTTTACAATTAGATGAAACTGCATTCTCTTATATTCCACCAGAGTAAATTGATAACTTGAAGTGAGCATAAATATGGTTTTCATAATACTCAAAAATTTAAAAATACACCAAACAATTTATAAGAAAACAGTAACAGTCATGTATTTTTGCAATATTCGAATCAGTCAACTGTATTGCAGCAGTACAACTTACGTTGCACCTTTAGTGATTCACAAAAACCATCAGAAATGGGTTTTCAGTCATTATGACAGAGTCCTGACTGTTGGTTTAAGTGCAGATCTGACATTTTCAAATTGAGCTTGTACTTTTTTCCCTTAAAAGTAGTCAAAAGTAGTCTTTTTTATGAATGGGATGACGGCTTTAAGCTGACAGTAGCTACAGATATTGCACAATCATGGGCAAAAGAATCTCAGCATAAAGAACACATCAAAAGTGAAGGCTGCTTAAAGGCTTGAAAAAACAGAAGACACTTTAAGTATAGAGCTGCTTAACTCTACTTTTAAAACTAATTAATTAAAATACAATGTCAACTCCAAATCCTATTACATATATTAAAATATCCATGTTCTGTCAAATAAACCTTAAATTTCGTTTTTGATTTCCTCATGGTATCAAAATCACCAGGCTAAAATTATACAGGTAATTATTATTGATTTTGTTAATCACGTCTAAACTTTTGTCACAGCGAGAGAATAAAGCATTGTCGCACACTGTGACAATGCATTGTTTTTTTTCCCTTTCTTTCAGCCTGGAAGGAAGACAAGCATCACTGAAGCCTGTCTGTGTGAAGTGATGCTGAAATGAAGGTAATACATTCTGCAGTGCATGAACAGATCCGTATGGTACTGATCTAATGTGACTGAATTAGACTTAACTAAAGAATTTCCTAACAGTTTAGTGCCAAATATACAGTTAATAAATATTAAATCACATTTATTTTAAATACCATTATAAATCCTCCTTCAATAAACACATTTTACTTTACTTTACAGATGCTATTGGCTTTATTTTAAAGCATATAGAGTGGTTAATTGAGTCAAGCAGTGCCACCGGTTTGACAGAACTTCTGACAGACAGCTTCTGCCCTCTTTAGCCAGCAGTGGGAATACTGACACGTGGGAATTGGCCACTATATACTTAGAAAATACACAAAAAGCATCTCTGATGTCCTATTCTGACATGTCCCTACTTCCAATGGCACAAACACACCAGAGTGTACTTTCACCAAGTTCTACAAGAGGTTACTGCTATACAAAAGTTCCATAGAAAGGTTTTTCCTGCAACTAGTTGATATTCAAAGTGTAATCCTACCACACATGATTATTGTGAATGTGCACCCATCCATAATGGCAATTATTCCAAGCCGGTCATAAACATTCTGCGTACAGATCAAAGTCATCCAATTTAATAACAACAACCTCATTATTTTTTCAGTTGCATCAAGTGTATGCATCATTCAGTATACAGGCAGAACTTTAAATAGGGCAGTGTTGACTTGAGTTTAAAGGTACTGAATTAAGGACCAGGTTGTTGGTTGCCCAAAGACTGCTGGTCTGCTAATGCTGGGCCCTTAGAGCAGATCCATAATGCAAAGTTGCTTAAATCATCTGCTTTGATCTGTTAAGTGGATTTGTGTTACATTTTACATACAAATCAGACTTTAGGGACCATCTGCAGACCCTCATATGGTAGAACAAGAAGTCTTAAAATAGAAGTTTAATTATGAAGCTTTGCAGAAGAAAAATGTACACCTTAACTTTCTTCTCTTTTTCTCTAGTGAAATCTGTAATAAACCAGATGGTCCTTGATGACTATGACTAGCATGCTCAGTCACTGTAGATCTTATTGTGCTGAATTTAAACCACACTAGGGTCTCTTATTAATAAAAGTTTCTTTTAATTGTTGTAAATCAACAATAAAAAGGTTTTATGAACTGTACATATAAAATGTGCAGAAGGCACATTTTATCTTTAATACAAGATGAGCCAAAATGTACAAAGACAAATATTCTGTTATTGAACAGAAATAGGAAATGTGTTTTTAAAAATCAAGACAAAACTGGCAAGATAATAAATGTAAATGGTATGTTTTTGTTCCTGAAATTATTATTTTATACAGTAGTATCAATTGCATTTTTTTGTTTTTGACTTAAAAATTTAAAACACAACTATTAAAGAATCTGGAACTAAACTAAAACTGAAAAACATTCACTGTTAAAAAAAGCTGCTTCTGAATGTTATAAATAACATTTCTTACTACATAGTAAAATACAACCAGAATGCTTGTTGGGTGAGTGGCGTTGAACAAATGAAGCTGGATTTAGGAAGAAAGATCACGAGTGCCTATCCTTAGAGTCTTTCCGGTGTTTTTCATGGTCAGAGTCCCGTCTGTGCTTGTCACGTTCTCCCTCTTTGTCCCTGTGATGACTGCTATGGTGTCTTTCTTTTCTTTTCTCACTGTGCCGGTCCTCTCGGGAGTGTCTGCTCTTGTGTCTGTGCCTGCTCCGACTTCTGCTCCTGCTTCGACTTCTGCTTTTGTGCCTCTCTCGCTCATGATGTTCGCTCTTGGGCCTGTGCCTTCCATGGTAGTCTCGGTCATCTTTCCTCCTGTCCCACATCTCAGTGCACTTCTCACTCTTTTGAGGGGTGGAATCGGGGAATCTTGAGCTCATGTACGAAGGCGGGGGTCCCACAAGGGTTTCTGGCATCTGTGGAAAGCACACCTGTGGAGGAACTGGCTGAGACCATGGCAGAGGGTGCATCCGATGTGGATCATTCTGTGGGAACATCATTGGAGGGGGTGGGGCAGGCGGGAACCCAAATGGTGGAGGAACCTGTTGGTGCAAAGGCATGAATGGCACAGGGTTAGACTGAGGTGGGAATGGGGGTACTGGCACTGGGTGGTAGCCATGCTCTGGTGCTCCAGTGTGATAAGAAGCAAAGGAAGTTTGTGGAGGAGGTCCATGGGTATTAAATGACTTGGGATTCTGAAGACGTGGCCTTGATTGCTTAAGTCCATCATTCTTTCCTGATGAGGAGATTGTGGTAATGTTCTGAATGTCTTCAACAGCTTTGAATTCTGTAGCTGGCTGTGCAGGAGGAGACTGCTGAACTGTTGTCGACTCTGAAGACACAGACTGACTGGCTTCAGGCTCAGTGCTTGTTGTGTTCAGTGACTGCTCTTTTACCTCCTTAGGTTCTAAAGGACTTGTGTTTTTCGAAGTACTGCTTGGTAATTCTTGTATGGGGGTGTCGACAGGAGTTGCTGCTGAAATTTCTGAATCAGGAACTTCAGAAAGATCAGCATTTTGTGCATCAGCAGGGAGAATTACAGCATCTTCTTCTTGATTAGTCTCTGTGCTTGGTGCAATGGGGTCACTTTTTGTTTCGATTTTATTTGGCTCAATTTCAGATTGAAGTGTTGAAATGCTGGAAAGAAAAGCCTCTGTCGAAACATCTCCTGGTTTATCCTTTAAAGACAACACAAGACTGCTCAGACTCTCGCTTGCTTTTGGTTTCTCCTCTGAACAAGTCTCTGGATTTGAACTGGAGGCCTCTTGCTGTATTTGAACTGTTTTGGGCTCCTTCTTCTTGATAATGAAACGGTCCAGTCGGGGGGTCGTGGGTGTTTTTGGAGTAGGGCTTACAGAGTTGGCAGCGTCAGGCGTAGAGGTCTGACCAGTTGTACCATTGTCTGGGTTTTGTACTTTGTCGTCCGCGGACATAGCTGCCTCAGATTTGGGTTGTGTTAGCACACCCGGGAGAAAACGCAGAGAGATGTTTTTGTCATTCTCCAGTTCCAGCAGAGATTTTTCAGCAGGAGAGTCGTTCGGTTTTGCTGGGTCCTTCTTGTTTATTCGTCCAAGAGTACTGATGAAGTCTCGCTCCTCGTTCCGGGTCACAGCCACTTTCGGGATTGGGTCCACTTGAGGCTTGCTTTCCATTAAGAAGCTTGGAGGTTCACTAACATTACTTGGAAGGATAACCCCAAAATCCCTTTTAGGCCTTTGGCGAATAATGAGCCCCAGAAGAAGATTTGGACGGTTAATCTCCAACCCTGATACATAAGAGAAAAAATGATAAGAAAATCAGACTACAGAGGTATAATTTTACATGTATTCACATAAACAATTTCACTCCATCCTTATAACCATCACAACACTAAGGCAAAAGTATAGCCTACTTCACTATGTCACTACCTGTCCACTTCACTGTCAGATTTTAACACTATTGTGCTTCTTTCAGCTTCTAAATCTGCCTTTAACAACATCATTCCAGAATAAATGTATGCTGAGTTTCTTCATCTAGATTTTCCACCAGCAATCTGTCCTAAATTCCTGTCAGAAAAGGGTAAGTACATGCACATCGGCCACATTCTATCAAAGTCGCTGTCTATCAGCAGAGGTGCACGACAAGGGTGTATCCTCTTTCTAGTTCTATGCTGTCATTGTGTATTAATAACTTGCCACTTCCAGCCTTTCAGTCACAATTTTTACATTTCAGATGAAAAAAATACACTCTTAGGTAGAAAGAACTCATGACAAGGAAGAGCAGAGAATGTTTTAGGGCAGCTGAAAATATCAAGTGTAGCACAATCTATTGTAGTTAGGTTTCACAGATTCGTTATTAACATGGATTCTGTGCTGATGCCGTTATACTGAATGTGATATGACAAATACAACCCTTCAAGTTTGTAATATACAACTGGATATAGATTATGTGCACATATAATCAGATCCTGCAGTGATGTAAAAGAAATTTTAGGAAAAAATCTAATTTCTGCCCTGCGCTTTCCCTTTTAAGTGGTGCACCAGTAATGCAGTTCAGGTGAAAATTTCAAACATACAAATTATATCACATGAGGCCATTTATCTAAAGCGAGATACAATTGTACTATCTTGATGGTTGTGGTTAAACTTCAAGGTCAGCTGTGATACAGTGTGATACAATGAGGGTTTAAGGGGCCAAGGACCAACATTAGTTACTTTGGAAGACTTGGAATTTGAGCCCAATATTAATAGCCCAATAAATAAACCACTGACCTACCATTCCTAAAGTGTTATCAAAGCTCTTATGATGATCTTATTCTTATAAACTTATGTGATGAAACGAAAATACATTGTATTGTGTAACCTTAGACCAGACTATCAAATGACCTCCCAAATGTTACCTACCTGGACCATCAAACGGAACAATCTGGTGTGGGATTTTCTCACTTGAGCCAAGCGGAATTAGATACATGTCTTTAACTTGTTTGCGGTTGTTGGCGACAACTCCATATCGCCTGCGACTACTGAAATAGGCATAGAGCAATGTGTATGAGATCTCATCTTCTTCTGTGTCTGGTGTGAAGCGAATGACACATATTTCCTGGAGGATTAAAAAAGAACTGTGAGAAACAGCATTCATTATTCTGCTATTTTACAGTAAATACTAAAGGACCAGCAATCAATTCACACCTTGGTACCAGAAGCTCGAATTTTCTCCACATAGTCCCATACTGTATGAGGAGAGATTCTTCCACCGACCTGAATGCTTTCAGGTAGATCCTACAACAAGGTCATGAATACTGAGTGCCATGGGTTTTAAGTACAAAAAAAAAAGTCTGTTAGAAACATAAAGAGAGATGTACCTCAGTTAGATGGTCAAGAGTTCCTGAAACTGGATAAGCTTTTGTAAGATACCGTGCTACAGCAGGCATGTCCACAAAGCCATTCCATAAGCTGGTTAAACTGGCAAGGAATGCAGTGGTATCTTCTTTACTGCTTACACTTTCCAACCTGAAAACAGCAGCTAGATTACTTAAGAGAAATTTTTGCATCGGGCAGCTGTATTATACAACCTTGTTTAAAGGTCAGACCGTCAGCTGCACAAACAATTAGTGCCAATGCCGTATAATATTCTGCTGTGCAAACATATCTGTATGCAAAAGAATGTTACAATGAAAGTAACATTATTTATTTATTATTGAAACTTGTCATAAAGTGATGTATTTTGCCTATTGTGCTTCCACACAGATGAATTTGTCTTCCATAAGTAACCCATCCGTGCAGTAAAACACACATGTCCGGAGTGGTGGGCACGCAAGGAGCAATTGGGAATAGATGCCTTGTCCAAGGGCACTTTATCCACAGCACTTGGTGGGACTGGGAATCGAAACCAGGACCTTCAGGTTGCAAGGCTGGTGACTTAACCACAAGTCTTCTCTGTTTTTATAATTTTTGAACAATTTTTTTATTACTTTGTTAACATTTTGCAGATTGGTTGACTTTAACTGTCACACTCGCCCCTGCCACTTAATTTAATACTTGAGTATCCAAAGTTTACCAATTATCATACTTCAGTCCATAAGTAGTCTGTAAAAACTCATTTGCCCCTGGCTGTCATGTGATAGACTAGAAACTTGCCCTGCCGTATGCTTGATCAGCACCGTGAAAGTATTCAGCAATCCCTACAACCCTGATTGAGATAAATTAATAATAAATCAATTCTGCTAATTTTATTTCAGTGTTTGTCACACTTACCGTGACTCGTAGCCCGGGAAATTGAGAAGACCCTCTTCCATTGCTCTCAGAGATAAGTCATCAACCAGAGCTGATGGAGCTACAGAGGGAGATATGGATTTGGTCTCCTGACTGTCCCCATCTGTTGCTGTGGATTGCCTTCTAATGACCGTTGTAGCCACTTTTACCACTTTAGTGGTGGCCTCTTCAACCGGTGGAGCCATTCGGCCTTGGTGGATACAAAAAGGAGAATAAATATAAATGGCAAAAAGAAAATTTGAAACTTAAAATTTTTATGTTAAACTTGATGCATTTTTATTACCTGTACAAATCTTGCAATGGAGGTCAAACAGATGCGATTTGTGCAGGCTTGTCGTGTCTTTAGCTTTCTTGGGGCTCTCTGGCTTTGATTCGGGAGTCTTCTCCTCAGACACTTCAGCTGCTTTAGGTGAGTAATCAGTCTGAAGAGAGATCAGATGAGTCAAACACAGAATGCAAACTAAAAATGAAACATATGCATTCTCCTTATATTCCCTACCATGGCTTCAGGAACTTTAGCAGGTTCTTGGTTTTCAATTTCAATCTCTCCTTTATGGGTGATTTTAGTAACCGGGCGCCTTTCTACTTCTCGCTGCTCTTTTTCAATCATTTCAATTGTCTGCAAGCACATACAAGTAATGTTAAAATAGCACTGTTAAGAAACCATTTCCACAAATTTATTTATTTATTTCTGTGTTATAGCATTACATGACGATTTTCCCTTTGTCGCCAAGCTGCCAATTCCTTGGAGGCTAGTTCCTCAGCGCTCATACGGACCAGATGTCTAGGAGAAACTTCACCTCGAAGAACACGCTTGAACAACACCTAGACGAGTTGGTAAAGCCACACAAATTTTAAAAATGACATTTCAGGAAAAACTATTTACTGAATCACAAAGGATGTATTATTTTGCAGCTCTAAAAGCAAAAGTATATAATAGCTTACGTTGTTCTTCGTGTCTTTGAGGTTAAACATTAAGCTTCGATATTTACTCTTGTATTTGCCTTCTACGCCTTGAAAAAGGGCAAAAAGCTCTTTCTCTGTTGCTTTTGCTACTTCAGCTGGCTTCTCATTAGAAATCTTCAAGTCAGAACCCTTCAGCCTAAGTGGTAAATCAAATTTTACATTACATTTAGTAATTAGCAGATTTTATTCAAAGTGACTTAGAACTTTTTTGGAGAAATTTGATGTATGCTGAAATAATCTACACCCATTCATTCATGAAATTGTCATTAACTAATAATGTAGCACCAAAGAAGTGGTTTGTTTTTTTGTCAATATATTGCATTAATAGTTGTTGTTTATGGTTGTCTAAATTGTTAAAATTGGGCATGGAACACAATGTTACTTTAATTCATATTAATTAACACAGGAATGTTTATGTAGTCATGTTTACAGACATATTTCATCCCAGATATAAACTGTATCTTATAAATGAATGTTATGTCATTCCTGTAATTGAAAACAAATTGATACAATGAAATCAAGTTTTCAAACTGATCTCCATGTTTTCTTCTTCTTTTAGGTGGAGGCATCTATTTTTTATTTTTTTATTTATTTATATTTTTTTTACACAAAGCGTTTGTATTTAATGCAATGAAAACGGTCTGTGAAAATTTTCCGATTAAATATTCTTAGGGTAGGTGTATAGGTTCCTAATAATGTATTCAATGACAGAAATTGATGCCAAAGGTGAAAACTAAAATACTACAAAAAATGCAAACTGTTTATAAAAAGTGATACCTCTTGACTAGAATGTCCTCCAATGAATCACGGACACTCCTCCTGATTTGTCCTGTAGACGGCTTCTTAGAGCTTGGAAGGGAGATTTTAGCTTTCTTTCGTTCATGCTTTAACGTTAATTCTGTAACACAAAAAAAAAATCACTCCGATTAAAACAACTTGCTAACTATTACACGAGCAATACTTCCATTGCCTGGTAATGGAATATAATTCTTACCAGTTTTCTGGGCTGAATCTGTTGATGGTCTTCTATCTCCTGAATCCTGAATGAAATTAGAAGATCTTTTATTAAGAGAGGTGGCTGTTTGCGGCGGCACAGACACACATCAAACCATCTAAATCAGGTGTGGGAATTTAAATTGCTTTGTTAGATGTGCTTGCAGATGTGAAGTATTAACAGAAGTGCTCAGTAGCAAATTTCTATAATGAGAGGGAATCCCTAAACACCACAGTGGGTTTTAATGGGAATCGACTCAAGAACTTTGCTGACCCTGCAGGCTTTGTATGTGGCACATTTACCACTTTCCGTTGTTTCTACAGTCAGTGAATTTTATGGCCCTTTGTACTTGTGATTTCTGATTTGATCACAAGCCTTATTATGGTGTTGGTTGATATAATACGAATATTACCTCCATCTTTAATAATCTCCATCATTAATCCAACAGCCAAGTTATATTTTGAAGAATATAGCAGTTTAACATAGTTTAAAACAAATATAAAGGGGGGAAAAAAAGAGTTTGTAAATAGATCACTAGTGTACAGATCTCTTTTATACTATTTGTAAATGATATATATATATATATATATATATATATATATATATTTATTTATTTATTAAAAAATAAATGTGCCTAATACCTGTAACATGCTTCCCTATGCAAAATAAGTATGTAAATAAAACACAGTCTGTACCATTATTATTATAAAAACAATATTAAATCTATTGAATTAAAGTATTTAATATAAATGTGAATGCAAGAGTCTGATCAACCTCTTATTTTACAAAAATTAAACATTAATTATATCTGTTACTATGCAGTTGAAACTGTTTAAGTAAAGTTTTAGGAAGGATATTACATATTGTCCTTCAGCAAATACAATAGAATTCAAAGATTACATTCAAAGATAATCTGACTGTAAATGTATATCCTTATTATTATTACAAATTTCTCTCTGTCCCTTGACCCCTACAGCCTAAACTTTCTAATAGTGTCTGTTCACAGGCTTTAACCTAATGATAAAGCACTGGAATAATGTTTCGAAAAAAAAATGGAACCTTTGCATCAAATAGGCTGTGGAGCAGTACATTTTAAGTCTTCCAAAAGGTATTGGAATGGCTAGACCAGTTTATTAGATTTTGCTGCACAAACTTTTAAAGTTTGAGATATAGTTATCATTATTACAGAGACAAACATCAACACCTAAGGGCATCTCCCACCTTAAATAGAACCTGATTCTGTGAATTTTTAACTGTGGGTAAGGAAACATTTTTCAAACAAGGACAAAGTGCATCTTGTGTAAACCCAAGGTTTGTGCAAGCACTGGGAAAAACAAATAAGTAGCATCAAATGAAAAGCTCAGTTTGCAGAATAGATGTAACAATTGATTTTTAGTTTTTAAAAAAAAATTGTAAACCAGATGTGCTTACCTTTCGGAAAGGCCTAATTCCACCTGCTGTAACAGAAGGCTCAGGTCCCTGTTTCTGGTTTGATGTAGATTTCTCAGGTATGTCAGGTTGTTCAGTGTTGTTTTTGCCATCTTCATCAGCACAACACTTAAGACAAACATACTCCTGGTCATCCTTTTCCATCTGTTTTACTTTAGCGAGGTCCAGTCCCACACAGTCACCATGGAACCAATCATCACAGCGACCACAGCCAACCATGAACCTGAAAATACATAATTTTTTGATGTGTATACCAAAAGGTACTAACAGTGCTTTTGTAGAACATCTACTTGCAACTTGCAAGAGTCTGTTCAAATGGTTCTTTTTGTGTGCGAGTTTGCATTATTTTCTCTATTCCATGTGTTTTTCCCCAGGTACTGTCCATGTATTTAAATGCGTGTGTGAGACCCATGTGATTGACTGGCATAAGGTCTACAGATTTTCACTGACTTTTGCTCAATAAATACAATATACATTTATTGAAAAGATATGATTACCAATAATAATAAACTACCACAATATGTGAAGCCAGAGCATTTTAGAACAGAGTAATATTTTGTAAAAAAAAATAATAATAATAAAGGGTTATATTGAAAGCAGCTCCAACAAATTGTTGATTTAAATCTTAAACATTCATATTGCGGATAAGAATGAGAACATACCTATTACTGTGGGGTTTACTACATAGTGTACATTGTTTGTTTGAATCCCACACGCTCTCGTTTTCAGTTGCAACTGGTTGATCATCCTCCAAAGATGTTTTTTTCACAACTGGTGCATTATCAGGAACAAACAGTTCAGGTTCTTCAATGGAAATGCTTCTGCTGCTTCTGCTCCTCTGTCGTTGTAAAAGCTTGTCTTGTTTCTTGAGTTTGGTCTTTTCCTGCTCTTCCTCTGTAGAACTATCCTTTGCATTCTGACTTGGTTTTCCCTGTACCAGTGCCTGACTGGGTGCTTTCTTCACAGTCTGAGGAGGTTTATTCAGAACTGGTTTACCTGCATCAGATGAAGGTTTTCTGTGTACGGTTGCAGAGTCTAGAACAGAAGGGTTGGCGTTCGGCTTCACAGAAACACTGGTGTGCACCTTTTGTGGCTCAGCAGAAGTTTTTGGACCAGGAGACACTGAGGGTTGTTTTGGGCCAATGTTGACTGGTTTGCTTTTGGGATGATGTTTTTCCACTGAAGTCCTCTGTGTCTTTTTATCATGAACTTTAGGATGCTTAGACCCCGGTGCGCTTTGTTGCACATCTGCAATATTATCGTTCGCAGGCTTGCTTTTGATTACAGATGGCAGATGTTTGGGTTTCTCTGGCTTTCGGGCAACTGTTTTGTCAGGCTTGAGCTTTTTCTTTAGTGGTTTGCTGTCACTTATTTTTTCAGCTGCATTTTGGTCATCGTCTTTGGCCTCTGCAGTTGAATCCACAGTAGCCTCTGCAGTTGCCTCCGCAGTAGCCTCTGCAGTTGCCTCTGCTGCACCGTTGGTGTGCTGCACATCGTTTGGATTCACACATGGTCCAAAATCCATAGGCACTTCAGCAATTTCCTGCTCGACGACTTCAAGCTCTTGGACAACCTCTGGGGCCGGGTGCTCATCAAAAGCCTGGTTTCCTCCCAAATTGAACCCATTGCAGTCAGTAACAATGGAATCATCCTGCAAATTTAAAGCCTGGAAAGTCTCTTTATTGAATGATCCTGGTGTGTGGGATGGTCCAGGCAACAGCTCGATTTTAAAGCCTCCCACTGTCACTGTTAAACGTCTCAACACGACCACAGGATTCATTGATGGGTCAACCTCATGAACACTAAACCGACGACTTAGCAGGGCCTCTCTCTTCTCAGAATAGGGCTGAGCAAGTGAGGTGCTTGCCTGTTCTTCTGTTGTGGTTTCATCTGATTTTTGCAATGAAATTTGAGTTGAAGCTCCTCTAAAAGGTCCTCTGTACCTTCCACCTCTGCCTCGGCCCCTAGAAGCTAAACAGAGAAAAAACACACTATAATTAATTCTTTAGAAACAAAAGTTACTTAATTGATTTACTTTAATTTCATTCCATATTTACCACTTCCCTAGTACATCTTAAAATACTGTGTGCAATTACCCAAGTATCAATGACTCACACTATACTAATCCTATACAAAAAGTCTGCTTTTATAGCCAGTCCAACTCAAGGTTCAATGTTTATTGTGTGCAGCTTGATGGCATTTTCCTGACAACAAAACTGCCACTTAATGGATGCTTTGTATGATGGGACTTGTAACAATAAACTTTAGACACAAGGAAATTCCATGAGATTCACATTAGAATTACACAAGATTACGTTCTTTCACATTCTGATATTTGATGTTAACATTACTAGCATCTGCATGATTTAATGCAGTAAGGCCACATTTGGCTAAATAACTAATGAATGCATTGGATGTCTACTCGTCCGTCATTAATTTGTAGATCTCCAGTACTTAAATTTTCTTTAAACCTTAAATTGGCTGATGTCCATTGAAGGTCATTTTTACTTCCGGTAAAGCATGTTAAAGCATCTTTTTCAATGGAAAACTTTACTTCATTGTTTCAAAGGTCTCTAGTGCCAGCTAGTGGCCAATACTGTTGTCAATAATACAACTCTTTAAGCCATTTCCTTATAAGCAATTTATTGCACACTAGCCTTTTAATAAACCTAATAACCAAAGAACGACATCACACACAAAACAGTATTAGAAATATATAGCAATTTTTTTTTAAATGCTATTAGTCAATGTGCTGGATATTTTAATGAAATTACCCATCATACCAATCCAAAACCTGATTTGAAAGAGACGTGTATGACAGTCTAGGTCATAGTGACCTTGCTTGTATTATTGCTTCAAACCTCAAGGTCAACTTTATAGGATTTAATAGCAACATAGAAAAATAGAATCCAGACAAAATTATCAACACACACACCTGTTTGTTTTCTCTGAGGCTGACTGCCAGCTTTCCTCCTGCCTCGGAGAAACCTGGACTCATCACCATCAGCAGGAGTCTGATTAATGTCAGGAGCATTCATATCATGATCTGGAGCTGAATCCAAAACAAAATAACCAAAACAGTGAAAAAAACTGAAAAAAAAACATGTTTGCTCATGTTTTACTAATTATCTAGTTAGAATAAATCATGATTATTGACCAACACTGTCTCAGATATGACATTTAACTGTACAAATATTACAAAACTAAAAGGCAAATGAATATAAAACCCAAACAATCCTATGTGGCATGATTTCAAAATCCATACAGACACAAGAACAACTCATCCCAATGGGAATTAAACCCATGAACCACTTGCTGTGAGGCAGAAGCACCAACCACTGTGCCAGCCTAATATAACAGAGGAAGTGTTTTACTTTTACTCAGTATGCAGTATAGACCATATTGTCCACCCCCAGTGGAACAACCATTCCACTTAATCATGTTCATATATGCCCCTGATTTGAGATCTTGTCTGTATTACAAAATTATAATGAAAAACAGATTAAGGCAAATAAAAACAAGTCTCACCTAATGAGCCAGAAAGCTGGAAATTAGCTTCATCATTTTCCAGAAGATGGAACTGTGTGCATGCAGACCCGAACATT
This sequence comes from Corydoras sp. C115, assembly GCA_019802505.1. Taxonomy (NCBI): domain Eukaryota; kingdom Metazoa; phylum Chordata; class Actinopteri; order Siluriformes; family Callichthyidae; genus Corydoras; species Corydoras sp. C115. The sequence goes on along the minus strand of JAFMOC010000038.1, from coordinate 1,044,576 downwards.
GGATCTTTGTCACTGAGCATATTTTTGAGCGAGTCCTCTGTGAAGTTGTGGCTGGATGCAAACTCATCACTTGCTTCACATTCCAGGTTTTGGCCTAACGGCAACGAGTCCTCTAACTGATCACTGGGAATCAAATGATTAAAAGTGCCAACTATATCCATGAATGCATCCACACTTCTGAAAAACAAAAAGATTATGTTTATAAAAGTTAGTGCTTAATAAAACATGTAGGAATTAATTGCAGCATCATCCATGAGATGTGTAATACTTCTGAACTCGGGGAATGTAGTCATGTTACTCTATAGACTTGAAGGTTTTAGAATTTTAAATGAAAGACTGTACATACATAGTAAAATTAAGATTTGTTAATCATGAGATTTTTTTATATTTTTCATTAATTTGTTACAACACAGTCATAATGTTCATTGAACCTGTTTATTTCACAAGTTGAAAAATAATGTGTGTGTGTGTATGCCAGGTGAGAAAGAGATCTGTTAAGCTGTTTCTTAAAGATGTTAAGTGACGCCACCTTACAGAGTTGGGAAGATTGTTCCAACATTGTTCTGAATGACGGAGTGTGAATTAGCACCACGGTGAGGTTGAATCTCCGGGCAACATTCATCACTACAGTGTATTCGAAGTGTATTTTGGAAATATATATAGTGAAAGTAAGAGGGGGCAGATCCAGAGACTGTTGTTTTTATACTAAAAGTACAAAAAATATATTCCTATAAGACAACACGCAATTTCTTTTGCACATGCCACATTTGATGTATTGCTTTTCTTTAGTATGTAACATTGACTGAATAATGGATAGTATAAATATGTAGTAAAACAACAACAAGACCTGCGAATACTCTGCAACATGGTTAACAACAATCTTATCACCCTAAAATCAATACAGAGTTGCACTGGGAGCTGTAATGAAAACACTGGCTTTGTTAATTGTACTTTTAATACGATCAGGGATCCCAGCTGCAGCCATTAAACACTTTCAAGCATAAAGTGGACCATCAACCCCCTGAAATCATCTGATGGACCTTTCTGCATGAAGGCAGAAGGATGTGACGTCACGTTCGCGTGCCCTATAAGTATTGAACGATTTAGACATAGTCAGCAGTGCAGTTTAGGACGCTGCCAGAACAAACACTCTGCTTCTAACCGCGGTTGGTGTTCAAACTGTTAAAATGTCTTTTAACGATACTAAAAACTCAGTGTGCAAAACGAAAAGATAGCAGTCACCAGTACCACAAATGGCTGATTTTGTTTAACCCCTTGATCGGCCCAATGCAATCGTACGATATCGTGCCTTACTTCCTCCATGTGGCGGCTGCTACCATCCAGAAGTGATAAACATAGCCCCTCGGTCAGGCTTCAGCCGTACGCCATGAATATCCAGAGGAATCCAGAGGGCTCCCCAAAGTCACAGGAATGCTACGATATCACCACAACAAACCTGAGCATGAGGAACCCTGTTTGATTTTATCTCCACCCGTATTCTCGTTGCTCCCGCCTCCCAAATCGGGATTGGAGACAAATCTCCTAACGGTATCGAGTGTGCACTCCGAGCGGCGTGGACATACAATTCAGCCAATCACCTTTGGCGGGTTGGATGCGGTGAACCAATAAGCGGACAGGAGGCGGGATTAGTCGGAATCCGAGTGGGAAAACAACTCGCTTGCAAACATAGAGCCGTAGCGTGCAGGTAGCAGGCCCGGGTTCCAACTCGCAAAGTGAGCAGCAGTTTGTATTCAACGTTAACTCGAGCTGATAAAGTGAAACGCTCAGAAAAGGAAAACCGTCGCTCTGGGGTAAACGGAGACGAATGGCTGCGCAGCAACGTATATGTTTAAGCACGTGAAAACAGCCTAACTTGTGAAGCGCTAGCATCCTTCGTAGTGTCCTAGAGTGCGGTTTGAGACGCAGCCTGGACGTTAAGGCAGCGCAGGCCCTGTTTGCGGTTAGGCCAGCGGGCTCGAGTTCTGCTACAGGAGTTAGACGCGTTTGGGGAAAAACATGGAGTTTAAAGATGAACTCACTGCACGATCCGGCGACTTCATTCCTCCTCCGTGCACTGAAGCGAATACACAGCTGCTGCCGAATGCCAGGGTGAACTCCGTCGGTTGCCGGAGCGCTCGGTGGGAAACTACAGCGGGGCGAGTGTTGTGCAGCAGAACGTTAACGCCCACCTCAGCAGCCTGGTGTCGCCAGGCGGAACTTCACTACAACTAGAGCTGTGCGATACCTAGTAAATACAGGGCCGATATCGCGATATTCGATACCGATACTTTTTAATATTTAAGCTTCATTGATCCAAAAGACCTAGTATAGAATTTCACCAAAAACATTGTAGGTGACAACAAAATAATGTATCCCAATCAACATCTTTGTTTAGTAACAATGGAACAGTAATAAAACAAAGTTTGCGTTAACGTGAGGAAATATATATGTTTTTTTGAGGTAAGAAACGACCACCCAGATGGGGATCCGAGTTCTGCTACAGGAGTTAGACGCGTTTGGGGGAAAACGGAGCTTAAAGATGAACTCACTGCACGATCGGGCGACTTCATTCCTCCTCCGTGCACTGAAGCGAATACACAGCTGCTGCCGAATGCCAGGGTGAACTCCGTCGGTTGCCGGAGCGCTCGGTGGGAAACTACAGCGGGGCGAGTGTTGTGCAGCAGAACGTTAACGCCCACCTCAGCAGCCTGGTGTCGCCAGGCGGAACTTCACTACAACTAGAGCTGTGCGATACCAAGTAAATACAGGGCCGATATCGCGATATTCGATACCGATACTTTTTAATATTTAAGCTTCATTGATCCAAAAGACCTAGTATAGAATTTCACCAAAAACATTGTAGGTGACAACAAAATAATGTATCCCAATCAACATCTTTGTTTAGTAACAATGGAACAGTAATAAAACAAAGTTTGCGTTAACGTGAGGAAATATATATGTTTTTGAGGTAAGAAACGACCACCCAGATGGGGATCCGAGTTCTGCTACAGGAGTTAGACGCGTTTGGGGGAAAACGGAGCTTAAAGATGAACTCACTGCACGATCGGGCGACTTCATTCCTCCTCCGTGCACTGAAGCGAATACACAGCTGCTGCCGAATGCCAGGGTGAACTCCGTCGGTTGCCGGAGCGCTCGGTGGGAAACTACAGCGGGGCGAGTGTTGTGCAGCAGAACGTTAACGCCCACCTCAGCAGCCTGGTGTCGCCAGGCGGAACTTCACTACAACTAGAGCTGTGCGATACCAAGTAAATACAGGGCCAATATCGCGATATTCGATACCGATACTTTTTAATATTTAAGCTTCATTGATCCAAAAGACCTTGTATAGAATTTCACCAAAAACATTGTAGGTGACAACAAAATAATGTATCCCAATCAACATCTTTGTTTAGAAACAATGGAACAGTAATTAAACAAAGTTTGCTTTAACGTGAGGAAATATATATATTTTTGAGGTAAAAAACGACCACCCAGATGGGGATCCGAGTTCTGCTACAGGAGTTAGACGCATTTGGGGGAAAAACATGGAGTTTAAAGATGAACTCACTGCACGATCCGGTGACTTCATTCCTCCTCCGTGCACTGAAGCGAATACACAGCTGCTGCCGAATGCCAGGGTGAACTCCATCGGTTGCCGGAGCTCTCGGTGGGAAACTACAGCGGGGCGAGTGTTGTGCAGCAGAACGTTAACGCCCACCTCAGCAGCCTGGTGTCGCCAGGCGGAACTTCACTACAACTAGAGCTGTGCGATACCAAGTAAATACAGGGCCGATATCGCGATATTCGATACCGATACTTTTTAATATTTAAGCTTCATTGATCCAAAAGACCTAGTATAGAATTTCACCAAAAACATTGTAGGTGACAACAAAATAATGTATCCCAATCAACATCTTTGTTTAGAAACAATGGAACAGTAATTAAACAAAGTTTGCTTTAATGTGAGAAATATATATATTTTTGAGGTAAGAAACGACAATACAAATATATTTTTTTCAAATTGAATTTTGTGTGTGGTTTTGGGTGTGCTGTGTGGTTTTTCATGTGCTTAAATAAGATTGTTGTGTTTCCTGTGTACCTAATAGACTTTTTGCAAACTGAACAGGTTGCCGAAGTCGCATTTTTGGCTGTAAAATACAGCCGAACAGCGCTTCTCTTTCTTTCAGACATCTTTTTTTTATCTCCCACCCCAAGTCTCTCTCTCCGTACTGTGACGTGTCGACTTGGGTGGGTCAGGCTGAGCCCACGTGGCCGCTGTCTTGAGTATCGATCTTTTTACGCAAGTATTGTTCAATACCAATACCAGCATTGGTATCGATATTATCGATATTTGTATCGATCCGCACAGCTCTAACTACAACACGAATAACGCGATAACTGAGCATTCATCACCTTTAAAAAGAAAAACCAACAGAAGAACAGGGCTTTCAAACTCAAATACACCGGGGACCAAAAGAGGATCAACATTTATGTAAACGTTTTCTGAACATGAATAGGAATAAAAACAGACAGGAATATTATTACACAATAAATAAACTTGAACGTTATTTAACTTAACATTATTTTCATTCGTTCATTATCTCCCGCTTTATCCTCTATTAGGGTCGCGGTGGGGTTCTCCATGCCCATCCAGGGGAGACGTCTCGGGCGCTGGGCGGATAGACCCAGGACAGGGCGCCAGTCCATCGCTGGGCACACACTCACTCACACAGACACACTCTATATGGGGCAATTTTTGAGAATTCAATTGACTTGATCCATGTTTTTGGACTGTGGAAGGAAACCGGAGAACCCGAAGGAAACCCACGCGGACACGGGGAGAACATGGAAACTCCACCCAGATGGGGATTCGAACCGGGAATCCCTAGTGCTGAGAGGCGAACGTGCTAACCACTAAGCCACCGTGCCGCCTAACATTATTTTACTTAACTTAAAATAATTTGCTTTCTATAAAAATATCTCAAAATTTACAAAAAAAAAATAAATAATAAATAAAAATGATTCTTTTGCACAAAAGTAGAAATAACAAATCAAAACATTCTTTTTTCTCTTTTTGGCCATTTTTGAAAAATAAACTTTAAATATCTTTAAATATTTCTGCTTTCCATAAAAATATTCTCAATCAAAATTATACAAATTTATAATATGAGCATGGTTCAAAAACGTATATTGCCGAACCATTAATGACAATAATAATAGATCAATACAAAATTATCTCGTGGGCGAGATATAATGACGAGCAAAAAAAAACAAAGTCCCTGTTGATTAATTTTACATCCTTGCCTCATTATATTATTGACATCACATGTCCTTGTGAAGGTTAAAATCCCATATATATATATATATATATATATATATATAATATACGTATATTCATTCATTATCTTCCGCTTTATCCTATATTAGGGTCGCGGTGGGGTTCCCCATGCCCATCCAGGGGAGAATGTTTTGGGCGCTGGGCAGATACACCCAGGACAGGGCGCCAAGCTATCACTGGGCACACACTCACTCACACAGACACACACACAAACACACTCTACATGGGGCAATTTAGAGAATTCAATTGACTTAATCCATGTTTTTGGACTGTGGGAGGAAACCGGAGAACCCGGAGGAAACCCACGCAGATACGGGGAGAACATGGAAACTCCACCCAGATGGGGATTCGAACCGGGAATCCCTAGCACTGAGAGGCGAACGTGCTAACCACTAAGCCACCGTGCCACATGGCAAATATAATATATAATATATATATATAATGACGAGCAAAAAAAAAAAATGTCCCTGTTGATTAATTTTACATCCTTGCCTCATTATATTATTGACATCACATATATATATATATATATATATATATATATATATATATATATATATATATATATATATATATATATATATATATATATATATATATATATATATATATATATATATATATATATATATATATATATATATATATATATATATATATATATATATATATATATATATATAAATAAATAAAACATATTAAGAGGTGTGTATACTCACACACAAACACACTCACCTTAGCCTCTTAATATTTATCACTAGATGTACCCTGTACTCAAACACTCAGTAAAACAGTTAATAGTTATTGAACAACATTATTGTCAAGAAATGAAAGTCTGGATAACTTTGCTATCACTCACACACACATTTTGAACACTACACGACTGGATCTGTGGCAGTTTAAGTACTTTAAGTAATAAATATTTGATAGTACTTGCAGTCCAACTGAATGCAAATTGCAGTAGTGCAGATAATGAGGCATTTTGTTTTAAATGCAGTCAATGTGACTTATCAGCACCAAACAGTCACACTGCAACATAACTGCGCTTGAGCATGTAGTTTAGGGTGGTGCCTTTTCTGTAGGTTGAATTTGCATTCAGCGTTTAATCTTCTGTATATACTACTTACATTGTTATGCAAAAGTTTGTACACCCATGGTTAAATTTAACTTTTTATATGAAATAACCACATCTGGGTGGCACGGTGGCTTTGTGGTTAGCATGTCTGCCTCAGAGCACGGTGGCTTATTGGTTAGCACGTTCACCTCTCGGCACTAGGGATTCCCGGTTTGAATCCCTATCTGGGTGGAGTTTCCATGTTCTCCCTGTGTCCGCGTGGGTTTCCTCCGGGTTCTCCGGTTTCCTCCCACAGTCCAAAAACATGGATCATGTCGATTCGGTTCTTCAAATTACCCCATATAGAGTGTGTCTTTGTGTGTGTGTGTGTGTGTGTGTGTACCCAGCGATAGATTAGCAGGGCGTCCTTGGTGTATCTGCCCAGCGCCCGAAACATTCTCCCCTGGATGGGCATGGGGAACCCCCCCCCCTAATATAGGATAAAGTGGAAGATGATGAATGAATGAATGAATGTCTGCCTCAGCACTGAGGATTTAGATTCAAATCCTGATCTGGGTGGAGTTTCCATGTTCTCTCCGTGTCTGGGTTTTCTCCAGTTTCCTCACACAGTGCAAAAACATGGATTTAAGGTAAATTGAATGCACTAAATTGCCCCTTATAGAGTGTGTTTGTGTGTGAGTGTGCCCAGTAATTGATTGGCAGGGCGTCCTTGGTGTATCTGCCCAGTCCCCAAAACGTTCTTCCTTGAATGGGCATGGGGAACCCCCCGTGACCCTAGTAGAGGATTAAGCAGAAGATAATGAATGAATGAATGAACAAGTTTGCAGTGCAGTAAACAAGCAAATGAAAGTCTGAGCAAGAAAATGTTTTTACTGGGATTACAGCAGGCCTGGAGATCCAACTTTTGGATTCATTTTTACGGTTGCGCACAGGTTACTTATTACTTATTAATTAAATGCCGTGCTTTATAATTAGCTCTAACTGCCTTCCTTGTCTGTTTCTTTTGAGGTGTCCCCCGGCTTCCTGGAGATCTTCATCCATGGCTCTGCTGACGAATACTGTATGGAACCTGACAAGGCGGTCCTGCAGGACGCCCCCTAATGGACTCACATATGGTTTTCCAGTTGTTAGTTTTTCCATTTGTTTAATATCGGTACATTAGTGTCCTACACTGTTGTTGCTGCCCGGCCGCTCAAGGAGGATGAGTTCCCCACTGAGTCTTGGTCCTCCCAAGGTTTCTTCCTTAAATAACAACATAAAAGGGAGTTTTTTCTTGCCACTGTCGCTTCGGCTTGCTCTATGGGGGTCTAAAGGCTTTTCATTCTGTAAAGCTGCTTTGTGACGATGTACTGTTGTAAAAAGCGCTATATAAATAAATTAATTGAACTTGAACTTGTTAGATGATTGCACGCGATAATTTTGCTTAATCCAGACATTTTAGTGCCTTTAATCATCCGGAATCGATTCAAAGTATTAACCGTAGTACAATGAATCAGCGTGTGAGTCGACACCAGCTGGAATGAATCGAACAGTCCTTGATCCCGCTGCTGCAGCGCCTCAATTCTTCTGAGCCGAGTCTCTCGTTGTACAAGCGGACGTCACTTCCTCTGTTCTTGAGCTAGAGAAGATGGCGGCTATTGTGGAGCGAGTCGATCGAGGTGGTGGGTCTGTGGATTCAGACGCTGCTTCGCCCGGCTTGGTGGCTATGTCACCGGACCAGCCTCATCAAAACAACCCGTTATTAGGGCTGCCGATCGTGGCCATCGACACCATTCTGAACTTTCTGTCTTACGATGAGATCAGTCTGCTGCGGCTGGTAAGCCTAAACCAAAACAAAGACTTGGTCCGCACATCGTGTGTTAGTGGATTAAAATCTGTGAGATCGGTTTATCGTCACTGCCGTTGTTTTATCTCGCATGCTTATTGCTTCAGAAGTATCCACGTAGCCAGAAGTACATTGGGTACCGAAAGTATTCAGTCCCCTTTACAAATTTCACTCTTTGTTTAATTGCAGCTATTTGCTACAATCCAAAAAGTTCATTTCGTTTCTTAATAATGTGCACGCAGCATTCCACCCCGACAGAAAAAAAGTCAGTATTGTAGAATTTTTGCGAATTTGTTAAGAAAAGAAAAACTAAAATATCACATGGTCATAAGTATTCAGACCCTGTATTCATTTCTTCTTATTTTTTGTCATAGCTTTCGCTTATTTTAATATTATGGTATATATTGTCTGTGAAACCTATATGCCATGTGTAATATATATATATATATATATATATATATATATATATATATATATATATATATTCATTCATTATCTCCCGCTTTATCCTCTATTAGGGTCGTGGTGGGGTTCCCCATGCCCAATCAGGGGAGAACGTCTCGGGCGCTTGGCAGATAGACCCAGGACAGGGCGCCAATCTATCTCTGGGCACACACTCACTCACACAGACACACTCTATATGGGGCAATTTTGAGAATTCCATTGACTTTATCCATGTTTTTGGACTGTGGGAGGAAACCGGAGAACCCGGAGGAAACCCACGCGGACACGGGGAGAACATGGAAACTCCACCCAGATGGGGATTCGAACCGGGAATCCCTAGCGCTGAGAGGCGAACGTGCTAACCACTAAGCCACCGTGCCGCCCTATATATATATATATATATATATATATATATAATTATTTTTTTTTTAGGTATGTAAGCGAATGGATATGATTTGCCAGCGTATGCTCAACCAAGGTTTCCTCAAAGTGGAGCGCTATCACAGTCTTTGTCAGAAACAAGTGAAAGCCCAGCTGCCAAGGTAAGATAATCTAAAAATTAGAAGAAATTTGAACACTGTCATTGTACTCTGTGTTCTCATCAGTAGCATACTGCTGTGTTTTGCATCATAGAATGCTCAAGTTTAAAAATGATATTGGAAGTTGCATCAGAGTCCAAATCTGTTGTGTAAGTGGCTTAGAAAAGTTTTGTAAAATGCAGGGCATCAAAGTTATGAGAGTATTTGAGATACTGAAAAGTAGATGGGTGTACACTACTAAGTTTATACATCAACACCATCATAATGATAAGCACCTCAAGCATATAAAGATAACACACAAATACAATACTGAATAATGGTCTGCAAAAAAAGCACAAAACCAGGATTATTTTTACTGTATTATCATTAGTAAAAAGAGCTTTTATGTATTTGTTGCTATTGTAGCTGCTAAATGCAGCCATCGTTAAAGCCATATTGTTATCCTCATGCTATTATTGAATTTCAGTTTTAATTGTTTGAGAAAAGGTCTAATTGTGAATTTGGGCTTATTCTGTGCATTCGTATCTCTGTGTACATGGGTTGGCTTATTATTCAGATATTGTCCTGTGCAACTTAATATATTTAACAAACCTGTTCTTTTTTATTTCTTTCAGGCGAGAATCTGAAAGAAGAAACCATTCTCTCGCTCGGCATGCAGATATCTTGGCTGCGGTGGAAACCCGCCTATCCCTGCTTAATATGACATTCATGAAATATGTGGACTCCAATCTCTGCTGCTTCATACCTGGCAAGGTGCCTTGTATCATTTTACTTTTTTTCTTTTTAAGGCATTATGACCAAGTTCTGTGAAAATTCTGAGTGAATGAAGCCTCTTACTGTAATGCATACTTTTAGCCAGCAGGAGGGGCAGTTTCCCTTGAAATAAATGCAGTTCCACTTCAACTTGCACTGAATGTACAGTCCTAAGTCACTTTATTGGGAACAATGTGTGCAAGTGTATTTAATTAAAAAAAATTTTTTTTGTTTTTACAAAAATATATTATCTGATATTTTTTAATACAAATACTTGTTTATTTACTCATTCATGATAAAAATCTGCAAATCTTTTGGGTATGGACAGATATTTGAGAATGTCCTAATGGAAGAAAACAGACATGCTTTTCTCTCATGCTATAGAAAATACAAATTAAGAATTATCAACAGCTAAATGATGTTCATGGTTGAGCGATTAAAAATTTAAGACAATAACATGACAATGTTAAAGAAATTAAAACCTTGCAGTAATTCAAATGACTGTACAGTAGGAGGGTGACCATATGGTGTCTTTTCAGGTGATTGATGAAATTTACAGAGTACTGCGCTATGTGAACTCAACTCGTGCGCCACAGAGAGCTCATGAGGTGCTTCAGGAACTACGGGATATCTCGTCCATGGCTATGGAGTACTTTGATGAGAAAATTGTTCCTATTCTTAAGAAGAAGCTTCCAGGTGCTGATCTGTCTGGACGTCTTATAGGATCAGCACCAGGTACGAGCCATTTTTCTTTTTAAAGACATACATGCGACCAGCTTAGTATGATGTTTTTCCCCTTTATATAATAGCTGGAAAAATTTAGAAAGAAGGTCTTCCTAATTTACAGGAAAATGTGGCAAACTGGCATATTATATATTGATAAATATTGAGCATATTGTTTCAGTTTTAAAAATGGCAATATCGCACATGTAAGATGTTTGCCAGGCTTAAAATGATGCTTAATGTGATAAGTGCAATTATGAAGAAAGATGTTTCTTTCATTGATAGAAAAGGAACTGTGATGGTATACTTAACATTATGTTGAAGGACTCGCACTGTCCGGTCAAGAGCCATATTTTCCTGATGATGTCCATTAAAAGTGTTACACTTATCCTTTAATCAAGCAGGTGACTGATGCCAGATCATCCAATTTTGCCATAACAAGCAGCTTGACAATTATACATAGAAACTAATACAAAGAACTATATATGGGCAACTGTAGATGCTAAACAAATACTTGTTTTATAATGTGAACCTGATCTCTTACTTTTCGACCAAGGCTCTTTAGAATTTCGGGACGAGGGCAGAGCATAGCACTGTCTACAAATCAAACTAAAGCTCTTTTACTAAAAATAAAACCAATTTTCTGCAAAAGAATAATTTTTTTTTATTTCACTAAAATTATTCTACCTTAATGATGGGTATATATGGATCATAAAAGTATTAAATAGTCTTTTAACTCTTAATTATGTGTTTGAATTATACATGTTTGAACAAACTGTCTTTATGCATGTGGCCCGGTAGCTCAGGAGTTATGGTGTGGTACTATCATTATGAAAGTTCTAAGCCCAATTCTATCAAAAGTTGTCCTTGACTCTCATTGCTCCTGGGATGCTGTATCATGTCTAACTCTGTGCTCTGACCCCAACCACCAAGTTGGGATACTTGTAAATCACTTTGGATAAAAGCATCAGCAAAATGACCTTTTAAAGAATTGAATTAATTTGATAGTATTGTAGTTTGTCAGAAGATGGCAGTCTGTTTTTGAAGTTGACCTAACAGCCAGTTTCTCTGCAGCTACAGATATTTGGAAAGTAGGAATTTACTTAAGAGATTTTGCTTCATTGGTCTTTTTTGCAATCTGACTTAAAACCATTATAAACATAGTTTTAGAATATTGTGAAGTTCTTATAGTCTTAAAGGAATGCATGCAGGGGTTGTTGTCTTATGTCATAAATCTCACCCTAGGAGTCCTGGCTGAACAAAAGGACAGTTTGCAGGAGATAGGGAAGCGAAGGTCTATCTTTAAAGGTGAGAGATCACTCCTTTCGCATGGCAAAGACAGTAATTATTAGTAGTTTTTGGAAGAACATTTAAATTTGGCAAGTTATTGTTTTCAGCTAGGGGTAAAAGGTGTTCACTTTAACATGTAACAAAGTGCTACATTGACTAACCAGAAAGGCTTAGTGGTGATGGAGTTAATGGAAATTTTGTACTTCAAACCTGTCAGAATTTTAACCCTTGACTTACTTTGTGCACAGATCACAACTGCGGTGGAAATGTAAATTGCCATTGCCAAGTTTGTATATGGTAACATGAAACATACTCTTTACTTAACCTAAAAATTGATAAAAATTAAGGCTTTACCATATAAATAATATATAAAGTAAACTGGTATGAATTTGCTCTGTAGGTTTTGATTTCCAAATCAGATTTAGGACTATGGTCAGCATGACAATGTGTTTGTACCACTGATGAGTACCACACTGATGAGTGGAAAAGATTCACAGCCAGAAATAAAGATGGTCAAGCAAAAATAAAGAACTATAAAATGAATTGGATGATATGGTGCAGATTTTAAGATTAAAGGTTTTGTATTTTTATATGAGGTTTTTTAAAATGTATCATCTATTTAAAATTTTACATGTTATAGATTTAGGTCTTACCGGACACAGCTCCAAGTTGTAATGTAAATTAGTGGTGATTAGCTATGACGTGTGTACACACACACACACACACACCCCACTTACAAACAAAATCCCAACTAGAGGAATAACCAAAGTAGCATTTCTTAGGCAAACCATGTTAAATACGTTTTCAGACTGGACATGACGAAAGAAATAAACAAATTCAGGTTTGTTTCAACTAAAAGACACGTCTGTCTTGCGCAAGCTGGAATGCTTGTCCTGTGTAAAACTACAGAGGTTTTTTAGGACACACAAATTTTAACTGCTTCTAGAATCTTATTTCATGTACCGTTATGGTAAACTGTTCCTAAAATATAACTTAAGTAAATATTTTAGATGTGGTGTTGTTTTCTGCTACTTTCAATTATTTTACTTTTCAATACTGGAGAACTTGTTCAAAGTCATTTAGAACATTCCAGTAAGTATAGTGTTTGCAAAACATTGTTACAATGTTGATTGTGCTTGCTCATCGATGGATTGGCACCCTGTCCTGAGTGTATTTAACCACCACCTAAAATGCTCATCCCTTGATGGGCATTGGGAACAAAATAAATAAGATTAAAAAAACTAAATTAAATAAGCAATAAAGAAAACAATAAAGGCATTCGATAACATTAGTTTAGCCTATTATTTTTATTTTTTTCCTCCTTTCCATTTCTGTTCTTGTGAACTTATTCTTGTAACACTATTCAATGGCATTAAATAATATACTACCGTAATTTAAGTCTGTAAGGTTTCCTAGTGCTTACCCACCTTGTAAAGGAAACAAATCCAGTCCAGTGGTGATTCTGTGGATTGTTGCCTGTGTGAGCACAGTGATGTGGGTGTTCCATGCTCAGTTTAAATGCTTCCTGTATAAGATAAGGCCAGTATGGCTCTCTAAGCACTGTTCCTTTTTCTAATCTCTGTACAATGCTGGATGAATTTTGTTACATAATAATCTGAATATGAAGCATTTGTCATGGCGAACTTTGACAAACTGTATATCTAAAGATGATGTCATTAATCCCATTCTAGACACGTCACACTATTCTTATAGTAACACTGGCGTCTGTATTCCACAGTGGCCGGTCCATCCAGCTCCCTGAGCACCATGACGCTGCTTGCCAAGAATGCACCTTCCCGCTCTGAAATGACGAAGGTACAACAACAGGTAAAAGTGAATGGTGCTTCCATGACGGCGCTGCGGCGGGAGATGCAGGAGGTGCGGGTCAAACAGCTCGAACAGCAAAAGCAGCTTCAGGACCAGGAGCAGAAGCTGCTGGAGCAGACGCAAGTAATCGGCGAGCAAAACGCCCGTCTTGCCGAGCTCGAGCACAAGCTTCGCGAACTCATGGAGAGTGCCGTGGGGGCCAGCACTAACCGGGCTGTGGCCACCACCTCCCCTTCTTCTTCTTCATCTGTTGTCACTGTAGCTGCACCGTCTACCTCTTCAGGTAACCCAGTCATTGCAGCAACAAGTATAGCCCCCGAGCTTGGCACGTCCCTCAAACGGCACCACAAAGGTTCAGAGCTCCCTCGCCACTCCAAGCGCTTACGAAGCAAGAAGTGAATCAGTGGATCAGCTTTTTTTTGTTTGTTTGTTTTTATGGTTTTCTGCCTATTTTGTTTTTGAAGGGTCATTCGTCACCTTGTGTAATCCATTTTTTTTAACCCAGCCATGTATGGGACAAAACATGGACTAAAACGATACTGGAGGTGAATGGTATCTGCTTTCGTTTTTACTTGTTTTGAGCAACTGCTGTTGTCCCTTCTTATCATACACTAAAATGCCTCAAGGCTCTTGGTGTAATGGCTTTAGGGTGTCGCTGGCCGTCTGTTGTTATTTGACTTGTCAGGTGTTGCATTTTAGAAGGAACATTGGGAAAGGTCCATAATGTGCTATTGCTCAGCCACGTACAAGAGCATGTTCTTCTTTCCCTGTAAAAATAATTGCACATGCAGCAATGGCATATCAGTTAGTGACTGCAACATAAATATTAAAGCAGTTACCCCAATATGTGGTAATATTAACATTAAACCATTATATATTATATAGCATGTCTTATGAACTTTTATTTTCATATGCAGATTAATAATGTGAGCGATGGTAATAAAATAGACCTTATTGGATGATTCCTGACCATTGCAACAGTATCAGCGTTATGTTGCAATGCCTTGTTGTTGCTTCCATTGTTTTGTAAATGTTCAACTGTACTTAATATGCCTGTCAGTGCAATAAGACTTGTTAAAAGCCTTGTCAGTAGTTATTGTTATTTGATTACAGGTTGTGAAGAATGTTTGCCACAATCTTTGGTTGCACCCCTTTTAATGTTTTTGGCTTTAGACAAATTGGCAAACAATGTATTTAAATTTGATGTTAACAGCTATTAGAATATGTTTCTTTCATTTATCATGACTACTATTCATCGTTATACATTTTCATATTTAAATGTTGGAAGGCAAAAGTGGAGTTGTGACATAGGTGAGAGCAGAGAAAAGCTTTATATAAAGTGTATTGTAATTTTAGTTTCTAAACCAAGATTGGCATTTGCTAAATAATCTTTACATGACTAAGAGGAAACTGTTAGCATTTATTAATTTCTAAAAGGAGCAGCAATTGTAAAACCAACTTGATCGATTTCAATCGATTTACTTGTGTAAGTCCCAAAGGTGTCTCCTTTTTACTTGTGGACT
Source organism: Corydoras sp. C115 (assembly GCA_019802505.1). Classification (NCBI taxonomy): domain Eukaryota; kingdom Metazoa; phylum Chordata; class Actinopteri; order Siluriformes; family Callichthyidae; genus Corydoras; species Corydoras sp. C115. Next base: position 1,029,239 of record JAFMOC010000038.1, on the reverse strand, counting down.
GCTAATACTCTGGCAGAAATATACTACGTAAACCAAACCTAAAGTTGTGAAGTATTAAGCTTTTGTTGGCTTAATTAATTAATGATGAATGATGAGTGGAAAATTAACAAGGATTGAAAAAATGAACTGCATAGCTTTTGAGAGAAGATCATTGATGTTGGGCATGTAGGTTAGGGATTCACAGCCACTAAAAACTTATTGCTCTACGAGTGAATGTATAATGGCTGACCCTGTGTTCTGACCGCAACCATCAAGCTGTAAGTCACTTTGGCTAAAAGTGTCAACAAAGTAGTAGTGTATGTTTATACAAGGAATATTAGATATATTGGAACACCAAATTAATTCAATAATATTACACATTTATATAATATCAGTGAACTAATTAATTCACTGCAGATGTGACTAGTGGCATACTGGGTCTGTTGAGTGCAGATATATTTATTAAAAAAATAAATACAGGTTCTTTAAAATATAGACAAATTATGCCCCTTATTACTGCAGGCAGAATTAAAATTTTCACTACACAATATATTTTTTAAAATTTGTTTTAAAGTTACAAATCAAAAAGCAGGCTATTGTATTTTGAGTCAGATTGCAAATGGATAAGTCAGCACAAAACAAATGCAACATGTTTTACATACTGGCCACTGCCTGCAGTAGCGTGAACTGATTTTTCTGTGCACACCCAGCAGGTCTTTCAGAAAGCTTCCTCTTTATTGTAATCTGAGTATTGTTTTGTAATAGCCAATCTATATTACTGGTCTGTCTTTACATTGATGAGAGTAATGCTGCTAATTTTAAAAACCAGATTTAACTGAAAACAGTAAAAGTTTAATGCAATTTAATCAGTCATTTAATCCCCTATTAAATGTTGATATTCCTTTTGTGATTTTGAACATAGTATATAGGGTTATCTGTGTTTTTGACAAATTGCACTCCAAATAAAGGTAAATAGCTTTAATGCTGGTGGTTTTTCTCCTGCATTATAGTAGCCTATTAATTAAATACGAGTGTTTTTTGTGAGTTCATGTAGGAGTGGCCCAAATCAAAATGTTTCTAATGAGTTTGTACAATAACAGACTATTCCCCCAGTTTAGCCATATACAGTTAGCATGTGTCAACATTTTAGCTCTATGTAAATGTAGTATATCTGCAATACTGTTTAAAAAAAGGAGAAAAAAAACAGAACAAACACATAATAAAACACTGGTGGTGGGATTACAAAAAAAGTTAATTTACAAATTTTGGTATATAAAATGAATACTGCTTGCAATTGATGTAGATAAAAAAAAAGAATATGACTACAGAATTTAGAAAAACAACTAAATTCAGGTTGTTCAGGCAATACCCATCATCCACACTTATCCAGTTGCTAGCATTTGGAAGAGCCTACATCAGTATTTAACTTTTCATTCATAGTATGTGTTTTAAATAGTTAAATAAATTATGTACCACAGCAGACAAGTAAATAAATCAGATTTTTTTTGTTACCACTGAAATATAACTTTATGTTAAAATATTCAGTGTTATCTATCTGGTTTATTCTTCTTTGACTGAAGTGTCTATGTTGGGAACCCTTATCTGTTTTTCCAGATCTTTTTCATGGTTTTACGTACTCAGTCTATTTGGCTTGGTGTTTTTTACAGATCCAATTTTAAGCTAATCTTTTTTCCTGAACTTTATGACAAATTTGCAAATGGCTTTTCCATTTCTGTGATCCAGGTTCAATAAGAATATAGTGCTAATACTGCATCAAATTTTCTGTACATTGTAGCATATTCTGAAAACATCCAACCTTTTCAAACATCAAACTTTCTGAGCTTGTTTTCAGCTAGCATGTTCATTTTAATGCAATGTGCAGTTCAAATGTTATAAACTTGTGTTGTACTGCAAGAAGGACTTATTTGTAAATGCCTCTACTGTAAACAAACAAAAGAGGCCCTAAAGGATTATGATGTATGTATGTAAAAGGAAATACTCATGTACATTGCTGGTTTGTGGCAAGGATAAAAATGATTTGTCGCACATATTATTGTTCCAACTGTACAAATTAATCATATTAAATACCATTGAATCATAGCCAAGCTATTTTGTGGTTAATATTTCTCATTTGTAATATATATATATATATGTGTGGTGCAGGGGTGCTGTATCAACCCTTTGCTCTGACCCCAACCAAGTTTGGATATTTGTAAATGATTTGGAATAAAGGTGTCTGCTACATGTCCAAATTTTTTTTTTTTTTTTTTTTTTAAAGCTAAACTTTAGACCATGGAAGCCTGCCACGTTTACTGTCCGTGTTTGTTTTCCTCGAAGATGAATAATCTGTAAATTACCTAAACATTTGCTCACTTTTCCTTCAAATCACAGAGACGACTCACCTCTACTGAATCGAACACGAACCGATTCTTTTTTTTTGAGTCAACTGTCTCTCTCCCATTTTATTGGCGCTGTAACACCGAATTCTGTGACCGTCGGATTCTGTGACCGTAGAGGGCGCTGTTTCTGCCCTTAGACCCATAAAAAGCTTTTGATTGCACATCAAAATAGGTGACCCTTGTACCTCAGGCCATCTTTTGTCCAGAGCGATGGTATTTATTTTGTTTTTAATAAGAGGTATAGATACGTTACCTGAAAAAATTTTATGAAGTTGTGCTACATTTTTCCTTAGATTACAGTAGGCTCACATAATCTAATAGTCAATCATAATAGATGTATCAATTGTCGTCATTAGTGTCAATTACGTCTTTTTAATGATCTGAGATACTTTGCATTGCATATCTAAAGTAAAAAAAAATACCTAATCTATTGTGTGAACATTTCAAATCAACTGTTTAGAATTTCATTCAGCTAAATTTGTTATCTGAAAATTTATTGTGTATATATCCATCCATTATCTTCTGCTTTATCCTATGTTAGGGTCGTGGGTGGGGTTCCCCATGCCCATCCAGGGGAGAACGTTTCGGGCGCTGGGCAGATAGACCCAGGACAGGGCGCCAATCTACCGCTGGGCACACTCACTCACACAGACACACTCTATATGGGGCAATTTGGAGAACTTAATTGACTTGATCCATGTTTTTGGACTGTGGGAGGAAACCGGGGAACCCGGAGGAAACCCACGCGGACACAGGGAGAACATGGAAACTCCACCCAGATGGGAATTCGAACCGGGAATCGCTGAGCGCTGAGAGGCGAACGTGGTAACCACTAACACCCTATTGTGTGTGTGTATATATATATATTTTTTTTATTTATATATATATATATATATATATATATTTAAAATTTTATTTTAAATTTTCCTAGTTTTTTTTTACAATTCTTTCTAATAATTAAATACATTTTTACCCTTCTTCTAATGTATCTGCTGCTGAGAATGTGAATTTCCCCATTATGGAACAAATAAAGGTCTAACTTATCTTTCATTCATTCATTATCTCCCGCTTTATCCTCTATTAGGATCGCGGTGGGGTTCCCCATGCCCATCCAGGGGAGAACGTCTCAGGCGCTGGGCAGATAGATCCAGGACAGGGCACCAATCCATCGCTGGGCACACACTCACGCACGCATACACACTCTAAATGGGGCAATTTGGAGAACTCAATTGACTTGATCCATGTTTTTGGACTGTGGGAGGAAACCGGAGAACCCGGAGGAAACCCACACGGACACGGGGACAACATGGAAACTCCACCAAGATGGGGATTCGAACCAGGAATCCCTAGTGCTGAGAGGAGAACGTGCTAACCACTAAGCCTTACCACTATTCTTATCTTCATAAAATAAGAAGTAAAATCACCAAAAATACATCTATTACACGTTACGTGTTTGCCTTTTAACATTTTGCCCTTTTTTTTTAATGATCACACGCCTCCACAATGTTTTAAAGTAGGTTTGAGGAAAGCGTAATGAAGTCCTTGTGCTTGTATGTGATGTTCAGGTCCGAATTGGCAACAGCGCCCTCTACGGTCACAGAATCCCACGGTCGCAGAATTCGATGCTACAACGTTCGTTGGTGGAACTTTAGTTTTCGTTCTAGTTCGAGGAAGGCGGTCGGTTCTTTATCACCGCGCTTCGTAAAGTGAGGAACGCTGTCACCGCAGAGCAGCTCGTCTCAGTTCGGAGGACGCAGCTCGAAACGTGGACGTCTGTGAGCGCAGGCTGCGGAATATGGGCAACCGGGTGGTTCGAGAGGATTTTGAATGGGTTTATACAGACCAGCCGCATGCAGACCGAAGGAAAGAGATTCTCGGTGAGCACTTTCTCCTGTGTTTTACGTCTACGTATATATTTTTACAATTTTTAATAATTCATTTATTTATTTATTTATTTATTTTACAGCAGAGGAAAAATCGTAGTTAAGTTAGCTAAACGAACAAGCATGTAACCCACCATGGAGCTCTGAGTAACGATTCCCTTATTCCAGTTCCCCCTACTTTCACAGTCCTCAACGTATTTAAAGCGGCATCCGACTTTAAAGGGGAATTAAATTCATGAATCCGTTTAATAATCATTTTATTCAACAATGTTTGTTCTGCAGCCAAACTCGAGGCGTCCGATCACATGCATACCGTTATGTCAATACAGCTAGCTTAAGAAAGCTAAACCAAAAAGCTCTGGCTGTGATAAAAAATCGTCCTTTTTTCTACTTTTCTTAACACATTTTTTTAAGGTCTGATAGTAAAAGCTAAACTTCGACAAGCGTTCGGTTCAAACCCGTTTTTATTAAAAAAAAAACGCTTCCTTCCTGTCAGCGTGTAAAGGCCTTTTAAAGTTAAACGTTATCTTAAGATGTTCAACCCTAACATTTGAACTCGCATTTTATTTTATTTTTGTCGTGTTGAATGTCTTTGCTATTCACGTCTCCTTAACGATTTGGAGCGCAATATGTAAACATATGTACAGTAGATTTACCAAAAGTATTCGGACACGCCTTCAAACGAATGCTTTGGGTCATAGCCCCGCAGTTTCTGTAAAAAGATAATTCTGTATTATACATATGCGTTCATGTTTGTGAAAACAACCCGAGAAACTTAGACACACTCTATATGGGGCAATTTGGAGAACTCAATTGACTTGATCCATGTTTTTGGACTGTGGGAGGAAACCGGAGAACCCGGAGGAAACCCATGGGGACATAGAAGAACATGGAAACTCCACCCAGATGGGGATTCCAACCGTGAATCCTTAGTGCTGTATATATTTATATATATATATTTCTTATTTTATTAAAAATGTTCCTAGTTTTTTTTACAATTCTTTCTAATAATGAAATACCTTTTTACCCTTCTTCTAATGTATCTGCTGCTGAGAATGTGAATTATTTTTGTCGTGTTGAATGTCTGCTATTCACGTCTCCTTAACGATTTGGAGCGCAATATGTAAACATATGTGCAGTAGATTTACCAAAAGTATTCGGACACGCCTTCAAACGAATGGTTTGGGTCATAGCCCCGTAGTTTCTGTAAATGGATAATTCTGTATTATACATATGCGTTCATGTTTGTGAAAACAACCCAAGAAATTTAGTTTTCTGTTTTCTAAAAAAGTAATTGACCTATTATGACTTAAATGAGCGGCACGGTGGCTTAGTGGTTAGCACGTTCTCCTCTCAGCACTAGGGATTCCCGGTTCGAATCCCCATCTGGGTGGAGTTTCCATGTTCTCCCCGTGTCCGTGTGGGTTTCCTCCGGGTTCTCCGGTTTCCTCCCACAGTCCAAAAACATGGATCAAGTCAATTGAATTCTCTAAATTGCCCCATATAGAGTATATTTGAGTGTGTGAGTGTGTACCCAGCGATGGATTGGCGCCCTGTCCTGGGTCTATCTGCCCAGCGCCTGAAACGTTCTCCCCTGGATGGGCATGGGGAACCCCACCGCGACCCTAATAGAGGATAAAGCAGGAGATAATGAATGACTTAAATGACTGTGTACTCTTGGTTTTGACGAATTTGATGTGATCCCAATCTGAGTGGAGTTTCCATGTTCTCCGCATGCGTTTCCTCCGGGTTTTCTGGTTTTATCCCACAGGCCAAAAACATGAATTCAAGATGAATTAGCTGCTCTAAATTGCCTCTATATAGAGTCTGTTTGAGTGAGTGTGTGCCCAGCGATGGATTGGGGCCCTGTCCTGGATGTATCTGCCCAGCCTTCCTTGGATGAGCATGGGGAAACCACCTTCCCTTGCATTGCTAGTAGAGTATTAAGTGGAAGATATGGAATGAATGAGTGAATGAATTAATGAACGAATGTGGTGACCTACAGCTGACATCAGCATTATTTCTGAATCGCTCAGGTTTGGGATTTGTTTTACTTGACTCTGTGCATAGTAACAAAGTAAGTATATCTTTAAAATTAGACAGATAAGCAAGGGGAGGGAAAAGTCCTGAGCAAAGTTTAGTATGACCCAGAATACTTGCCCTTTAGCAGGAGGAAATAACACAGCTTTGGCTGACTTTTATTAGTTCCCTCAATAACATTTAATATTTAATTAAAGATACACACTGTGTTTACTTTCTATTTAAAAAAAAAACCTCAGGATAAGCCCCTTTTTCACTGAGACCAAAACGATAATGTTTTGCGGTTGTAAAGTTTTGCTCTTTAAATTTAAATAAAACTTAAATATTGTATGATTTCAACAAGGTTTAGTTCAATTTAGTTTGGACCAAGTTAAGCAAAGAACAGTTATCAATGTACATACAAACTCTCAGAGCTGTGCAGTGTATTGTCATTGTGTCATTATTTATGTTCCTAACATTTGTATATTGTGAGTATTTAAGGACTTTAACAAGCTGCAGTTGTAACTAGAAACATGACACAAATGATTCATTATGTAATAATTAATTGTGTAAAAAAAAAGGGGTTGGGGGTGTTATATAGCCTATATACATTTTCCTACTAATTTTCTTTATTTCCCCTTTTCTGGCGGAAGTTATAATTTGATTTCATCACACCCATTGATCTTAATATTGTTTCCACATATCAGTTCCACCTCTTTTGTTGAAATGTGAAATTTGAGAACTTCCTCACACAAATTAATGGTTGCTCACTTAACAAAATGTAGGAAAGCAAGTTTTTCCCAGAAAGAAGATGAAAATGTACATTGATAACAGTCCAGTAAACATTAAAACATTAAACATTAAATATATTTCAAGTCTTAAAATAATGTATTTTAAACACTTAGAGAAAATATCAGTTTTATTTTTTAAATTACCAAAATAATAGTAGTGAAAACTTTTAATCATAAAAAAAGAAAACCGTAGAGACAAAGGACTAGAACTGGACCAGGGCCAATTAAGCTTGTGTTGACCTCAAAGTAAACTTTGGCATTATAGATAAAATTGATCTTTGACCCACACATGAGTTACAGGAAATATCTAAAACATGCAGTGTAGGTATTTTAATAAGATGTGTTTAAAGTGTTTGAGTAAGTAAAAATGCTACTCTTCAAGTCAAGGCCTTTTATATACCTAGGTGTGAGTAAAACTGCACAGTCTGGGTTTTTGCATTGTCTTTGTGAGACGTGCAGAGGTAGGAATCTGAAATGTGTTCTGTTTTGACCTGTTGCGTAAAAGTCTAGCCTCAGGCAACTTACTTGATCCCTATACATCTCTTTATTTTCAGATGAGCTCCCTTTTTAGAGTAAGCAAAATGCATTACGAACATAATGGCTCGTTAGATAATTGATTGTTTGGATAAATGGTATTATATGACTACAAAGGTATCGTAGTGACTTAACCGGTGTATTAAGCTAACTTACTAACTTTCTTCAAAGTTTCTCCAGAAGAGTAGTCACAACAGTCAGCAGATTTTTTTTTTGTTTAAAGTTGTAAAAACCATCTGTGTGGTTTATAAGATTTAGATATTAAGAGTTTGTGTCATTTTAATATTTTTGTGACTTATTATTTTCCATTTAGATTTACATTACATTTACATTTGGTCCCCCCCCCCCCAGGACACATTGTTCAATTCAGTGAACCTGGAATTTGGACTGTTCTACAAAATTGACTTTAGGGATTTTATATTAGATGCTTTGGTTTTAGGGCTTTTTAAATAATTTGACTTGTAGTAGTGTACTTGTTGTAAAGGTTTAACCTATAGGCTATACATTGTGGACCTCAATTGTTCTTTAGTTGCTTATAATCATTCCTTTGTTCTGATATTGAGCACAAGCTTGACCCTGGGGGACTTTAATATTTTTTATGTTTGCACTCATTGTTTTCAACCAGGCCATTCTGTCCTGAAGCAGCTGCTAATAACAGGCAGTGAATGTCCCTTTATGTTCTTGTGGCTTTTGTGCTGTTGGAATTATTTAGAGACAGTGAGGGAAGGATAAGAATATATATTTTTAATAAATGTGAACAAGGTGATTTACTTGGTGGTTAGATGGATTACCAGTATGTCATTTCCTCTCTAATACTTAAATAATCCACATAGATTAAGGGCTAAGCATGTTTTATATTTGCTACTTGCTCTGTATGGGACACACCTGATGATAATTAATATCAGCTAATCCATTCAGTCTCAGTGCCACAGATGTACTGGTGGCGTAGAAAAGCATTGAGGGAGGAACTAGAATAGCTTGTCACCGGTCCGATGACAATATCAGTGTCTCACCTTACAAATGTTTTACCAGATAAATGAGCAAAAGGCATTTTGTAGAAAGCATTCACAGCCGTGTGGAAGCCATCAGAGTTACATTCCTTGTAAGCACCAACTTGTAATTAGATGACGTATATGCTGGTGTACGTGTCACAATACTATTATTCATTTAGCGTATCTAGTATTTTTTAAAGACATTCTTCTCATTTTTTGATGATAATGTTTGGTAACCTTTACACAAAAAGGAAGGAAAGAGTGTGAATGCTGGCAAATGGAGGGGTGGTTGCCTTAGGGCCTTCAGTCAGAACTTGCCCCATATTAGGTAACCCATGTTTAGGGAGTTACTCATTACTGCCTCATATTACGTAGAATGTGGTTTTGTCATTCTGGCCTGAACTTGCACCCTAATGAAAACAAATGCAGGTTTTCTCATATTTTCTCTTTTGATCCATGAAGTGTTGGTTATTAATTTGATTACATTTTGTATTATGAAATGAAAGTCTTGTCAAATATTTTGATAAATAGGCAGATTTCCTTTAAAAGCTGAATAGTTAATGTTAACGTATGAAAGTCTTAATAGCAGTTTGGGAAAGGCTCTTTTCTGTTTTGTATGACTACTCCTCTGCACAAATAAAGGTCTATAAAGGTATGTTAAACTGATGTTGGTGATGACCATGGTAAAGGACCTTTTGAGGTGGGTACAGGGGTCTCCATAGTAGTCTGCCAGCATTTATGCCAGCATGGATTAGTGCACCATGCAAGCACACACCTCAGACCGTACAATATTGGCTTGTAAATAATTATTTGATATTAAATCGGTGTACTGCAGCAGCTGAGCTGTGCTTCACATTTACCATAAAGACCTATATGGAGGCTTTCACTGCTTAGTGTAGTCATTTGTTCAGTGGCAGTAGTAAAGGAAAGTATTCATGTTGTGGCAAGTCTTCGTCATGGATCGTTTGTTTTACTTGAAAATAATGTATCTTAAGATAAATAGAATCATACTTGGTGACGAAAGATGAGGCTTTTACACCAGACTAATGTTTTTATCCATCCATCCATTATCTTCCGCTTTATCCTATATTAGGGTCGCGAGGGGGGTTCCCCATGCCCATCCAGGGGGGAGAACGTTTCGGGCGCTGGGCAGATACACCCAGGACAGGGCGCCAATCTATTGCTGGGCTAATGTTTTTATATTTCTTAAAAATGTTGGTAAAAGTACCTACTTTTCTGAGTGTCCACAAATAGAAATTATGTCTGACAGAAGTGTATGATTGCTCAGCCAAACACAAAAGTATGTCTCACACAGGTGCCGTTTTTAAAGGTTGAATAAGTCTGAGCAAGTAACAGCTTGGTGATAAAATGGATAAAACAAACAGCCATATGACCCAACAGTAAATTCTAAACTACATGTATGTGCCATGGAGTGAATGCTAAATACTAATTCTTGCTGACATTATCTTTTAAAATATCTGGCAATGAATGTCAACTAGATTACCGGAAAAAAAAACGACAGAAGTTCTTACAGTGGTGCAAACAGATACAGAAAAAGGTCTATTCGGATATGTCGGGCAGTTTGTTTCTATGAATAGTGTTTTCATGGTAAACCAGGAAAGTGTCAATATAGAATTTATATTTATAAGTAAATCTGTGGTTAATTATTTTTGGTACTTTTAGTTTAATTTTACTGCGCTTATTGTTACTTTTGTACATATAAACACGACTTACGGAGCATCTGTAAAAACTGTAATTTCCCCCTGAGGATTAATAAAGTATTCTGATACTGATAACCTATACAGATGCATTTTTCAGAACAATTAGAACAAAACTAGTTTCTTAATGTAAAAACATTGGCATTTGTCTGAAGTTCAGTGCATTAAAAAAAAAATTATTATTATTTTACAAAATTAAGTTAACAACATAAATTTCTCTTTAGTTCTTATCGCCGTTTCACCTACTTGAACACACAGGGGTTATATTGTTTTTAATCACATCAACGTAATTCCATTTATGTCTGATAAAAAGCCTTCTACTAATCACAAACCTTGCAGCTCACTGTGCCTAAACTATAGTTTTATATATTATTGTATCATTTATTGCATACTGTTGCACAAAAACTTCAAAAGATGGCAAACTTTGATGGCTACTTTGTTGAAGTCTTTTAAAATATCTTCCTGTGTGTAGCTGTTCGACGCAGCCTGAATAAACAAACTAAAGTCTCTGTATCCTGTTCACTGTTTATTTTTTGATTTACTGGTTGTATCAAAATCTATACTTCATTTTTTTACTGCCTCATAAAATCCATGCAAAAACATTTTACTGTTTCTTCTTACCTTAATATCAAATTGCATTTCTCTTTCTAGCCAAATATCCAGAGATTAAGTCTCTGATGGGACCCGACCCGAGGATAAAATGGATCGTCTGCATGATGGTAGCCGTGCAGTTCATCGCCTTTTATTTAGTTAAGGACTTGGACTGGAAGTGGGTGCTTTTTTGGACATACACCTTTGGCAGTTGTATAAACCACTCAATGACACTGGCCATTCACGAAATCTCCCACAATACTGCATTTGGCAACAACCGTGCCAAGTGGAACCGCTGGTTTGCCATGTTTGCCAACCTCCCCATTGGCCTGCCGTACTCGGCATCTTTTAAACGCTACCACCTCGACCACCACCGTTACTTGGGTGGAGATGGAGTGGATGTGGATATCCCAACAGATTTTGAGGGCTGGTTTTTCTGCACTCGTTTACGCAAGTTTGTTTGGATTATTCTTCAGCCGCTGTTTTATGCCATTCGGCCTCTCTGCATCAATCCCAAACCCATCACTTTTTTAGAGCTTGCTAACGTGGCCATCCAGTTCACCTTCAACATTCTGCTCTACTGGCTATGGGGTGCCAAACCTGTGGTTTACATGCTGGCTGGTTCCATGTTAGGAATGGGCCTTCATCCTATCTCTGGACACTTCATTGCAGAACATTACATGTTCCTCAAGGGCCATGAGACCTATTCTTACTATGGTTCACTGAATCTACTCACCTTCAATGTGGGATATCACAACGAGCATCATGACTTTCCCAGCATTCCAGGAAGAAGACTACCTTTGGTAAGTTGTGTGTATACATACAGTATAATTATTTTCCAACAGTTTAAAACTAGATGGTGTAAAGTTCTCAAAATGATCTTGGTCAAAATAACAAGTCATAAAATTGGTAAGTGGTGTATGTGGACAATTTGTGAATTTGTCAGCATTTTGTTCAGTTTATAAAGCAAACCTTTATTCATTTATTTTACATTTATGTATTTAAGTGAATTTCGAGTTGTGTTTGAAATAATTTAAATGAAAACTTGTGTTAAAAGAACACTATTAGGAAGGTTGCTGCATTTTGAGTGATTGTTTTAAGTCTGTTGTAAAATATTAGATTTTACAGACATTCATGTCATGCATCTCACATTAAAGTAGTGTCCAAAAATAATCCATACCAACTTTTATGGTTTGGTATTGTCATTAATATATTATCCAGCTGGTGCATTTTACATCACCTGAACTGTACTCCTGCTGAGTATAAGCCAGGCTCATTTTCCGTTTTATCAGCTCCACTTACAATATAGACACACATTTTTTATTTGCATTTTGTTGTTCTGTAATTACATCCTGTAGCTCATTTTCATTTTGTGCATAGTGAGTCCACTTCACTCTGTTTTCCCCCAAAGCATTTTCAGCACTGGTACCATTGGATAAGATACAGCAGTACTTACTGGATGCTTAATGCTGGACACTTTTAGCTGGTGCTCTATTCATAGCACAGCAGTAACACTAAGATGTAAAAAAAAAAAACCCTGATCCACTCATACAAACACAGACACCAGGATTTTTCATTCATTCATTCATTCATTCATTCATTCATTATCCCCCGCTTTATCCTCTAGTAGGGTCGCGGTGGGGTTCCCCATGCCCATCCAGGGGAGAACGTTTCGGGCGCTGGGCAGATACACCCAGGACAGGGCGCCAATCCATCGCTGGGCACACACACACTCACTCACTCACACACAGACACACTTTATATGGGGCAATTTTGAGAATTCAATTGACTTGATCCATGTTTTTGGACTGTGGGAGGAAACTGGAGAACCCGGAGGAAACCTACGCGGACACGGGGAGAACATGGAAACTCCACCCAGATGGGGATTCGAACCGGGAGTCCCTAGTGCTGAGAGGAGAACGTGCTAACCACTAAGCCACCGTGCTGTCCGACACCAGGATTTGCCAATCAAATAATACCTGCTCTGTTGGTAGGAAAGCTGACCTGCAGAGTGTGGTATGACTTTTAAAGAAGTAGATTACAGTGCTTTATTTATTTTGACATGAATGTATAATATGATATTGTGACTGCCGCAAATAAACCCAAGTATGAAAGACACTATAATTGGAGGGGAAAAAACCCAATTGTTATAAATTAGAACCTAATCTGGCTGTTTTATGTTTTGGCCAAGCAATTATGTACATACATTCTGCTCAGTATTTTAGTCAGCTACTACAGTTTCAAAAGGTCCTGTATAGGAACTGCACTCACTGCTGGTTTAATTATCAAGGTCACAGACTGTACAGTTGATTCCGTGTCATTGAGGACATTACGGTCTGTTAACAGAACTGTTTGGTTATGGCCTTCCAGTCAGCTAGCATTAATCACTGCTGTTAATAATATGATGCAGTGAACAAGCATTTGTAATGAGTGAGGCATCTCACACCTCCCATGCAATTACCCCAAGAATGGTAAAGGTATTTGTACTGTTAATTTACAGAATGCAAACTGCTAACATCGAGTGAAAATGGCAAATTAAATGTTTAAAACTTCAAACATGCTTCAACAGAGCATTTAAAGTTATCCTAAAAGCACATTGCAACATGACACAATCCTGTTACTGTATTTCTTCACCAGGTGAAAAAAATTGCAGCAGAGTATTATGATGATCTGCCCTGCTACACGTCGTGGGTAAAGGTTCTTTATGACTTTATCATGGATGACGAGCTGAGTCCATACTCGCGTGTGAAGAGGAAGTTGAAGGGAGACCTCAAGCTGGAGTGAACACTTTTAATGACCAAAAATATTGCATAGTCTCTTATATTCCACTCATCACTTCCAACATGCAGATAAGTCCATTTGGAGAAGGAAGACTGTGTGTGTGTGTGTATGCTTCCATTTATGACAACTCTTATTTTAGTCGCAGCCATTTCAAGGACGTCTTTTGGTTAAATGGAATAATCCAGATGAAATCCATGTTCACATGAACAAATTTACTGAATATTTGTTTAATCATGGATTTATGCTATTTAATACCGAGTTATATAGGTTTTAAATTATTAAAGATCATAAAGAATTCTCTAAACTATGAACTTCTAACTTGGCCAGGCATCCCTAGCTCCACTGTCTTAAATGTTGCGTAATAAATGTCCGCTGGTTCCATGCCTTTACTTGCAGTGCACTGGAGATTGTAGTGTATTAACATGTCATAACCGACATTAATGAGCTTGTGACTGCTGCTTGCCAAATAAAATGTTTAATTGTTCAGCAGCACGGTGATGGGGGCATTATGAATCGCACATTCCACATGTCTTTAAATATTACCAAAATGGAGAAAAGTTACAGACTATAATTACTGCACTTTGAAATTTTTACTGGGAAATGGACCAGATTTATAAAAAATTTGGGGACTTGGGATAATTTTGTGCATAGATGTTTTGAAAATAATGTTATGATTTTGTTAAAAAAAAAAAAAAAAAAGCACAAACACGCTGGTAAATGCAATTTCATACAGCCATAATAAGAAAAGCTTCGCTGGCTGTTTAAAAACCAAGACACCAAGGTTGAGAGCTGAAGCCTAATTTTGGAAATAAGACAACTTTCAAAATGCTTACGATTAATTCTATGTTTTAGTTCTTCTTCCTTAAAAACAAACCTTACACACATTCACAGCCATTGATAAATCCTTTTTTTTTTTTTAATTCAATCATTTAATATAAAGTAGTGTTCTAATTGTATTAATTACCAATGTGTGCTGCCATCATTAACAATGCAAGTCAGTTGTGCAGTTAATTGACAAATGATGGCTTTGAGGGAAAAGTCATACTTTGCAAGATAAGACAAACATTCAAAGAATTTTAAAATAGGTCTTTTTGAAGGAGGTGGTTGCTTAATTGGGATGCCGCCTGAAGCTGAGACTGATAAAAGTTGTGTTTTGAAGCGTTTGCTACTGCAAAATTGACAGAATTTGGGTTATTTATTTCTAAAACTCTTCCATCCTTTAATGTGGATATGTGGGGTTAGAGTTCAATTCCTGGCTAGGATGAACAGAACCTACAAAACTCCTCTGACCAAACTGTTCACACTGTGCTGTCTACTAAGTTGTCTTAGTGACTTCAATAACGTACATGTTTATGTGAAATCCTTGTTTCCACAAGTAGTAGAAAATGACGGTGCCTTACTATTGAGTCAGCTGTGTCTGAGAACTGATTTAAATACAAATGAGTTTTGTTTTGAATGAGGGTGGTTCTGACACCATGCAGAAAACCAGCGACAGGTGAAGCCCATCCTATGTAATTATAGCAGGTGTGTTAATAAAAATGCAGTAGTTGTGCTTTCACTTTTAATTAGATCTGAAATAATGAGCCATAATGATAATCATATATGATGGATGGAGTGAGAGAAAGACTGGTATTGCGTGATAAACCTAGATGTTTTTTTAGGCTGTAATGCTAATTATACATGCACTAATTGTCTACTTAAGATACTCATCTCTCGTTAGCACATAAACCTGGTTAATCAGGTCATTATTTTCTAAACATCTTTGTGGCCTGGTCTTCACCTCGTGCTTTATGTAGAAGTTTAAATAAAAAGCGAGGAATGGTCTTATAGTCATAACAGTAAAGAGTTAAACCTAGTTGCAGTGGTCTAGCTTATGTCCTTATATTCTTAAAGACTGATTTTTTTTTTCAGCTTGGTCCTGAACATTCGCAAACTAACTAGCAATAACTCTTATTAGAGTTGAATAGTTAAGTACTTTACACTGATAAAGCGGGAGCACTGCTAAAGACATGAGACAAAATAACTACTTTGGTTTAAACTTTAAAGCTATGAATAGGGTTGGTATTTTTTAAATTTTGTCAGTCTTGATTCTGCACATTCAATCTGTTTTTCAGGCGGCGTAGTGGTTAGCACTTTAGCCACTCAATGCTAGAAATTGCAGGTTCAAACCCTGATTAGGGTGGTTTTCATGTTGCCTGTGTGGGTTTGGATAACAATTTACAGACGTTTCCGATTTCCTTATGAGCATTACGTTATAATTAGCAAAATTTAGAAACCACTAATTAGTGCTTCTACATTATGTATTTAACAACTTGTTGCCATCATTCTTAAAAATTCAAGTGAAAAAAATAAATAAAAATGAGTTTGAGCTGTTGCTAACACAGTGCAGAGCTGTTGTTAACACAGTGCAGTCTTTGTAATCCATGGCATGAATTGGAATATAAAATGGTTCAAAATGTCAAAATAAATTTGGTTCTGTTAACTCCACAGAGCCAGGATGGATGAAAGGATTCCCAACTCTTGCTGTGAAAGTGCATTTTTAAGGCTTCCACAATGTTGTTGCTGGACAATTGAACTATGTCAGTATTGGTTCACAGCATAGTCCATGCTGAAAAGAGCCTTTAGTAATTTAGACTTTTTACTGTGTGTTGTTTTAATCCTTATGTTATCACACGTTTATTGACTGATATTTTAATAAAGCAGTTTAAACACCTGTTTGTGTTGAATGACTGAGGGATGAAATAACATCTGTGTAGACACACAAGTATGACTTTGGGTTGAGAAACTGGAACTGTTATTTTATTATAGGTTTGGCATAATTGATAAATCACTGGAATAACATTTCTGTATTAACATGAGATAAAAATAAAAAAAACTAACTGCACACTTCACTTTTGCATCCAGATATTAGAAGGGAGCTCTATCTGCTGAGGGATTCTTTGAGCTTCTCATACATTAACTGGTCCTGTATGAAAGAAAGCAAGATTGAGATCAACATACGACATATCTGTTGTGGAAAATAAACAAGAAAGGTAAATCTCCAGAGAACCAGATTCACCATAATATGCTTTTCCCTAAAGATTAGTTCATTGACTGCAATCACAATACTCTACTGTGATAAGAACCCAGCACAAACCAACAGCTGTGGAGACCAAGCACACAGTCAGAAAAACAAAAGCATGGTAACGTCTGTGCACAGCACACAATACTGTGCTGGATGGTTGTGTGATGGTGTGGGAACTGGGGAAAAGAAAGTAAGATTTAACAAACAGGTTTAACAAGCTGGTTCATGTGAACAGTCACTGCCTTCGTGCTCACCTGCACCCAAAGAAATCCCAAAGGCCTGTAAGTTAAAAGCTAAGAGGACACGGGAGAATAATTACAATCTGTCTTGGTGACAGGATACAGAGAAACAGTTAATGGTGCATAAACATGCAAGACAAACTAAAAGGACTACAAACACAAGCTAGATATACATTCATTGCTGCAGTGCAGGTCTGCAGCTACATCTAATTAAAAAAGTCATGTTAACACATGAGATCGGGTTTTTACAACTCCATACCATATGCTACGTGTGTTGGGCAAATAAGCACAGGGTTTGTCTTGGGAGGAAAAAAATATCACACTGAGCCTCCAGCACCAGGGAACAGAATTAAAGACTTTTATTTGATAAAACTTAAAAAAAAAAAAAATTAAATCGGGTTTTATTTGCTCTCCGTGTGTGTGTGTGTGTGTGTTTAAATATGAACCATTTTTAACTCACCTTTTGTTTATTCTAACCAGAAAACGCTGAAAAACGAACCACCAATTGCTTAAAATGTGTAAAGTTTAATGTAAAGATTTGAGATTTAATATTCATTGAACTTATATCAGCAATAACTGCAAATACAAGAGTTTGTGTACCTTACATTGTCAATACTGTGGAACAATACCTTTAAGAAATATGATTGCTCAGAATAATAAAAATGTAAGTTTTTTTTGTTACTCTCGCTTGCTTGCAGAATGCTTTCAATTTTGTTTTTAGTTCTAAATGCCTAATACGGAAATCATTCTTGGTATGTTTTAATGTTCAGCCCTTTCATAGAATTGCCCTTTTTTTAAACTTAAAAATATTAAACCCAGGACCAGCACGACCCACGCTTTCACACAGCCACTCTGTGCTTTCATGCTAAACAGCTTGCAAAGTATACTGGGTTTATAAACAAACCATTTTAAAAAATGTATTTAAAGTTTAAAGTAGTAAATCCTGCAATAGAAAAGCCCAATGGCTTCAGTTTCTTAGCAAAACAAAGTTGATCTTAAATTTTTGCTGCTGATTACTGAGAACTTTTCACTAAACCATGCCGCTGTAACCCCATGTGAATCAAGTGCTGCTTAATCTACAGTGCCCCTGGCTTATCTACCTAATATTTTGCATACTGCAAATGTTGTTTTTAGTAATGAGGTCACAGAAAAGGTTTTGTTCTGATGACTCTTATGCAGATCACGTGTGCATAAGTGTGTGTGTGCAAACAACTCCCCACAATACAGTCCTTTTCCATGCTCACATTATGAAAGTCAGAATTATTAATTATAACAAAACAACCAGCTTAAAAAAGAAATCCAAACCACTACAACTGGTGTCAGCCAAGCGATAGTTTGAACAAACAAAACAGTTTGCAAAGAAACCGGTTAATTTAAGTTATTATTATTATTATTATTATATGCTTTAAATTACACAAAATTAGAACTGCGATTGCATAGGGAGTTGAACTTCCACAACAGATCAACGCTCCCTTCTCCTCCTACAGGAAAGTAAAACTAGACCAAACGAGGCCAAAATCGAACCTTCTTACGACCTTCCTTAAAGGCAAACTTAAATGAATACTGAAAGCAACACATTTGAAATAAAATTAAAAAGGATTTGGTTCAAATACTGACACCAAATAAACATTTGCACAAAGTGAACAGATCAAACTAATCAAATCAATTTATTATTAAGACAGATTTTATTAATCAATTCTGGAATCAGTGTTATAACTGCACCCACCTTTTTGGATACTGAGGGTCGCACCTTTTTGAAGGCCTCTTCAAAATTTTGCCGGCTGACTCGAATGTCTTTAATCGAGCCAGAACAGAATGTATGCTCTGTGTCAAACCAACAAAAAATAAATAAGTAAACCAATGTCTATATCAGTGACATTGTTGTAGCCTTCAGTGTTCACTCTTATGAAAATAAGACATTAAAGTGTGCAGTCAACACTTATAGTACATCAGTAATATGTCTGCATAGTTGTAGGCTTTTATTACCCAACCATTTGGAATATATGAGACATCACAGAAATAAGTAATACTATGATTCAATGATGATGCTGTTTATTAAAAACAAAGAGCAAACTTTTTCTGTTCTGTAAACATATAATAATATACACAATGTTGTTAAGGGTTTCATTGTTTCAATTCTATTTACAAAAAACAAACACAAAAGCAGTTTTAATGCTTTTCCATAACCACAAGGAATCTAAAGTAAAAGGGATTTAAACTAAAACATACAATGATATAACCAACTACAACCACAGCAATAGGAAGCCTCACTGACTGTTCAAGGATGCTGGAATTACATTTTAGAGTAAAGTGGAAGCTGGAGACTTCGTAAGATGAAGGTGGGAGGAGCACAAATAAAAAAAGAGGCACATGCTTTGTGCTAGAGGTAGCGTGTGGTTTGCGGTTGTGATTACCTGAGTGTTTACCAGATGTCTGAGAGTAGAGATGGGTTCGTAAAGCATTAACAGATGCCTCCCTTACAAGTGCTGACAAGTCCGCTCCACTATGGACAGATACAAAGACACACTGTATATCTATACACCCACACACTACACCTGCAACTCTAAACTTTGTAAAAGAGGTGGCATGATAACATTTATCTTGGGCAATAAACTTGTATAACAGAAATAATATTGGCACAATAAACTAATAAAATGATTGGCTTTCATGGTGCCATACAACAATTATGAAAGTAGCAACAATGCTCTAATTAAGAGAAATACGGTAACACTTTCAATAACTCTGGTAATCATAATGCATTATAATATTTCCATAGGCCTCTGCTAATGTATATAGATGTTTATAGAATGTTCACATCACAGTCACAGCTAGTGCAACAATAACACTGAGGTCTAAAATTAGTTAATATATTCATTTTATAATGAATCATGTCACTTATAATTTTTAAACTTAATTTAATTTAAAAGTAATTTTTTTAAATAAGCATGGTTATAAACATTTATGTATATTATCTGAGGATTATGACAAGTGCTATAAAGCATAAATACTTTACTAAACTTCATGAACGAGTGCATAAGGTATTATAAATAATAAATTTATAGAAAGTGTTACCAGAGGTGTTTTTTTTTTTTTTTAACAATTGAGGCAGGTAAAGAAAGTCACAGCATTGTTAAACTCACGTGAAACAGTCACACCGTTCGTCATGGGCAATTTCCTCCAAGCTCACGTCTGACTCTAAACCAGGCTTTGTACCTCCCTGGAGCAAGATCATAACTTATAAACAAATTAATCTTTAACTGAAGTGCAAATATCATTTGACTGGTATGCTAAATACGCTTAAGTATTAAATGTGTTCTAAGAATGACTAATTTACCTTGGTAATAGTGAGCAATATAGCGTGTCTGTCCTCAGGTGGAGGCAACCCAACATATAGGGTTTTGTCCAAGCGGCCTGGTCGAAGCACAGCAGGATCAATGATATCTATATATAAATAAATAAAAAAAAAAGTTTGCAGAAGGGTTTAATAAAGCTGCTTTAAAAAATAAACATACCAAATTGCATGCCATGTAACTGGGGTGAGAATTTGTCTACCTGGCCGATTTGTGGCAGCCATTAAGAAAACTTGACGGCGCGTCTCCAAGCCATCCATCTCGGTCAGCAGCTGGTTTACCACGCGCACGCTGGCTCCAGACTGAACATACAAAACAAAACCCAGGTACATAAACAGAATCATATAACCACAAGAATTCATCTCATTATTTTGACTGAGGGGGGACATACACACATACTATATAGGGGCAATATGGATCTATGAATCTATGTTTTTGAACTGTGTGAAGAAAACCCACATGGACACGAGGACATGGAAATTCCACCCAGATCAAGATTCGAGTCTGGATCCCCAGTGCTGAGAGACAGAATGTGCTCACCATTATGTCACTGTGCCACCCTCGTTAAATAGCCTTTAGCAAAAATTAAAGCCTGTAAATGTTTTGCTGTAGTAAAAGGTTCAAACACCAGTCTTTTTCTGTCAGTCCTTCACTGTTATGTGTCCAAACTCTATTACATTTACCAGAGTCCATTTTGTATGAGTAATATGTGACGGGTCTGCTTCACAAAACGGTGTACAAGTCAAAAGCCATCTTTCTTTTTCTTCATATTTTCAGATATAGCATTATGTCTTTATAAACATGGCTTTAAACTGATGATCTGGTAGCATATTAGTGAATGAAGTTGAAGCAATATTTGACCCGACTATAGCTTAAGCAAAAGCTGTGGTAGATGTAAATATGTGTAAATGTGAACTTGGCTGACTTCAACACATTGTTGTGTTTTTGTTACATGCAAAACACTAGCCTTACCAATGATCATGATAATAAAGGCAATAATAATTTTAATGCTGATTTTATGTATGTAATATTTAAAACAGGTTTTTTTATTATAAAAGTATGAATTTTTAGAATAAGTACCATATTCCCCTAGAATTCTTTAAACATTCCCCACAAACAACCCCCCAGCACCAGAACAGCTGGAAGGTAATTGGAGGTCTTAGAGGTCAGGTGTTTTATCTCTTACCTCATGGCCTGAACGTCGAGGGCAAAGGGCATCAATCTCATCAAAAAATATTACACAAGGAGCTGAGTTTCTTCCTCTCTGAAAAACCTGGCGAACAGCTCGCTCACTTTCACCAACATACTAAAAATATATAGTTTTTGTTAAATTTTATTAGCAAGAATTAGAACTTCTTCAATAGTCTCTTACTTTACATAAAAGCACAAACTAGATACAGAATTTATTACTGTACAGCTAGATTCAGTATTATTACTGTACATCTTCAATAAGGAAATGGAGCAAGAACAGGGAAAAGTCTGGACCATATCTAAAACAGATAAGCATATGTCCTATGGACTACTCTAAGCATTAGCAGAATGGTGGCAGATTATAATAACATATATGAAGCACACAGATAATACATTTTGAAATAAAATAAAAGTTTGAAAAAATAATGTGTATATTATTTATCTACATTATTTAGTTGCTCTTATATTAGCTGTATTATTTAGTTCACATCCCTACAGTTCTATTTAAATTTAAACTATATAAAGGGTAAAAAAAAGTGTCAAGATGATGCAAGGCACTGGATTATTGTTAGTAGGTAATATTTGTCCAGGTCACAGATACTATGCATTTTTAATTATATTTATTGTTATTATAAGTTCTTAGTTTAACCATTTTTAAAATAAATTACAATATTATATAGTATATATTTCAAAATGAACTGATAAGGGTTCTACATAAAGGTTCTCTAAAAGTCTAGAACTTAATCTTACAGAAATTTCCATGTGATGAAAAATAGACTACATCAAAAGCTTATTTTTAGGTTGTAAGGAAACATTAAGACTGCAATAACTTTATGGTGCTGAATTTATTATTATGGCTCAGTAAAAAAAAAAAGAAAAATACTAGAACACAGTAGAGTGAAAAGAGAATGAACACAACAAAGGAAGGTTCAGTGATCACCTAATCCTTTTAGGTGGAATGTATAGCAGTCACATGAGAGCTCAGGAGACTTACCATATTCAGTAACTCGGGTCCCTTCACAGATATAAAGTTTAACCCAGACTCATTGGCAACTGCCTGTAACAGTAGACAGATGGTTTGTTTAAAAAAAAATCAAAAAGCTGAAAAGCATATGAAACATGCAAGCTGTTTTCAGTAAATTACAATTACATATATGTAAAACAGAGAAGGTAAGTGAATTAAGTGTACTTTAGCTAGCAATGTCTTCCCACAGCCTGGTGGTCCTGCAAGCAGCACTCCTGCAGGTGCACTCAATCCCAAAGCTTTAAACTGCTCAGGACTACGCACAGGAGCCTAAAAAAACACATTCACACAAAGAAATACTTTCATGTGCTGTTCACACTGCAGATGACATTCCTGCCTTTGTCTTACTCAGCTTAGATGCTTGAGTATCATTTGAAGTATGATAAGGAAAAAGCAACAAAGACATTGTTCACATGCCAGAGTTCTTCTCAACAAACTATTTAAATCTAATGGGTCCAGTGGTAAACAAAGCATCTTGACATGCATGCAAAAAGTGACCTTCAACATTACGCAGTGTAAATTCTTCAGACAATGATTCTATTCAGCCTTGCACAAGAAGCTAGTCAGAAATAGGACATGCACTGACAAATCTCTGTGGGCGTATTACTGCATTAAGTTCCCTGATCTATAAAGTAGAAGTTTAGCTTGAATAGGGGTTAATAGTTATATGTGGTCAAATAAAACTATCAAGGTAAAAGTGCTATTTAACATATCCAAGAAATGAACATATTTTTTTTAGATGTGAATCAGAATATATGTTTTATGAATAAACCAACTAATCATAATTTGCACTGGGACAGTCGTACCAATATGGCCATAGTAAGTTCCTCTCGAATGTCCTGCAGTGCTCCAATGTCATTCCAGGTCACATCAGGCACTGTTGCAAAGCCTTCACGTTTGGCAGAAGGCTGAACACGTGCCAGGGACAGTGTGAAGTCATTCATAAGGATGTAGAGACTGGTGAGCTGCTCCTCCCTTAAAGACTCACTTCTCTTTAAAAGAGAAAGCAACTGCTCCAACTCCCCCTGCTGTTACACACAAACACACACAGAATTTAAGGTCCATTTTATCTTTATCTATTATGGTACATGTCTAAAGTTGCAGTACCTGCAAAATAACTCAACACACAGCCATTAATGTTTTTTTTTTACTTAAGGGTCAAACTGGAAAGAGAAATATGATTAAGCTAAACTAAAGTGGTTTAATGTGGCTCAAAATTAAAGAGTATGGTTAGGATCTGGAACTGTTCCGGACCTCTGATACAGTCTCAAAA
This sequence comes from Corydoras sp. C115, assembly GCA_019802505.1. NCBI lineage: Eukaryota > Metazoa > Chordata > Actinopteri > Siluriformes > Callichthyidae > Corydoras > Corydoras sp. C115. The sequence continues at coordinate 1,005,411 of JAFMOC010000038.1, read as the reverse complement.
AAAATAATAAAAAAAAACAATTGTCAATGGCTGTGCTCAGCAACATTCACTATTTAAAAATGTATTTGAGATATGTAACATATTCATTCATTCATTATCTTCCGCTTTATCCTCTGTTAGGGTCGCGGTGGGGTTCCCCATGCCCAGGGCGCTGGGCAGATACACCCAGGACAGGGCGCCAATCCATCGCTGGGCACACACTCACTCAGACACACACACTCTATATGGGGTAATTTGGAGAATTCAATTGACTTGATCCATGTTTTTGGGCTGTGGGAGGAAACCGGAGAACCCGGAGGAAACCCACGCGGACACGGGGAGAACATGGAAACTCCACCCAGATGGGGATTCGAACTGGGAATCCCTAGCGCTGAGAGGCGAACGTGCTAACCACTAAGCCACCGTGCCGCCGATATGTTACATATAACGTATAAAATATAAAACGTATAAAAAAAAAAAAAATCCATGTTGCACCATGGTCCTGGATGAATGTAATCTCGTTCCACTGTGTACTTTTACTCAGACGAAATGACAACAAAAGCCTCTTGATTCGAGTTAAAATAAATATTTAGTGTTATATTTGACCACAAGGTGGCACCAGTTAACAATAATAAGAACAACAGTTTAAGTAATTAAAACCCATTTGTTTACAGAAAATAAAAAGTTTGCTAAAACTTTGCTAAAAAATTATTTCATATTAGTATTTTGTTCACAGCTGTAAATTCAATTACCTCTGTGACCGAGACTTTGGGAGGATGTACATGTTCTCCTTCTGACATATCATTAGAAATGTTATTGTCTTGACCCTCCTTAGGCAAGTCATCATTAATGGCACCAGTTGTGCAAACAGCAGTCTCAAACTGTCGCAGCAGGAGCCGGTTAACAGCAGACATAGCTGCCTCACGGCACAGTGCCATAAGATCAGCACCAACATAGCCAGGCGTGAGCCTAGCGAGTTGCTTGAAGTCAAAGTCCGCTGACAGCTTAAGTTTCTGACAAAGAGTTTGAAGAATCCTTTAACAGAAAACATATCACAGATTTTGCAGTTAGCTCTTGTTGACATGAGTTCTCAAAGCAGGGCTTCTTTCTTATTCCACTTTTTGATGTTTGTATTCTACAAGTTTTACAAGAGTCAGACAGACACATCATCTACACATGAGCTGTCACACCTCTTTCATAAAAAATAGAAGAAAAAAAAAAAAAGACCTGGGAAGGTTACACTGATTTAGACAGTTGTTTTTTTTTCGCATAAAAACCTACAAGTAGTGTAAAGTCATGGTGTACATGTAGATACTGTTTGGGGGAAAGTTTAAAAAAGTTAACTCACTTCAGTCGTGCTACTTCATCGGGTATTCCCAGACAGATTTCTCTGTCAAAGCGACCGGCTCTTCTTAGAGCTGGATCAAGAGAATCAGGCCGATTAGTAGCTCCAATAACCAAAATCTGAGCTGGAACAGATGATGAACTCAGATCTAAAGAAAATGAGAGGAGGCAATACACAATTATGGTCCATGAGAATGAATGTGTGATATACAATACATTATTTTAAATTATGTATCACAAATGGAAGTACAGATTAATATAAACAGCGAGCTGATTCGCGATAACACCACCTGATGCGGATGTTGTTCCTAAATTGTTTTCAGTAATATGTTTTCAGTTTTTGATTGTTAGAGAAACCTGTACCCTGTTACTCATGGATCAATTTAAGTAAAAAAAAATATGGACTAGATCGTGTCATAGAAGGCCAGTTTATTAACCATTTAGTTTTTAATAAACACATTCATGAATCAAACTTTATTTTTTTTATATTGTTTATTTTATTATATTTTTAAAATATAAAATCCAGGTGAAAAGTGATTCCTATTTGAATATAGACCGATTTAATTTAACACAGGAGGATCTGATATAAACACTACACACCATCCATACAGGTGAGAAGTTGAGCAACCATCCGTCTCTCCATGTCCTTAGAGGCCACTTCTCTTTTTGGCGTAATTGCGTCTATCTCATCAATGAACAGAATACATGGAGCATTGTTCTAAACAGAGAGAAAAAGATATAAATAAATGGTTCAAATCACATAAATTTGATGACTTTGCACACTGTAGCTCACAGACGTTTTCATTCTTTACTAACTGAGGAGAAACTCTGTATGGTCAGTTTCAATTAACCTGGACTTTTCCATGAACAATATATTCAATATCTATAAAGCTTTCCTATTTATAGTGGTTTACTAATAAAAGGAATTCAGCAAAGCTGAATATATTATATATTGACACAATATTAATATTACATTCAATAACAAGAGTAAATCAATGTATATGTAATAAGATAAAGTGTGCATACCACAGCCTGTTCGAACAGCTCACGCAGCTTCTGCTCTGATTCTCCTGAAATGCCAGAGACTAATTCTGGGGCAGAAACTTTTAACAAGGGCAGCTCCATTTCCTAAAATACACATACAAGATTCATAATAATAGGGGAAAAGGGGAAAAAAAAAAAAAAAAAAAAAAAAAAAAAAAAAAAGTAATGAGATGTGTTTCTGGCTCACAACAAAAAAAATCCTCAATGCATGTGAATTAGAAGTTTACATATCATGTACATCACGAATGACCATATAGGCTACAATGTATTTGACACAAATCATCTCAGAAACCATTCTTTAAAATAATTACAGATTGAATATTTTTGTTGGATAGTCATTCAATAATGATGACGATGTCATATAATGATTACTGAATAAGGAAACAAGTGAAAAAACAGGACAAGTAAAGAGAACTTACCCCAGCAACAGCTTGGGCAAGGAGAGTTTTTCCACATCCAGGTGGTCCATGTAAAAGGAAACCACGTGGTGGAACCACTCCTAGCTGCTGATACACCTCAGGATGTCGCATATGGATGAGCAACTTGCACAACTCCTGAAAGACAGAAATTCAAGATTTTTTTTTTCCCAAAAACAAAACTCTCTATGAGTAAGTCGATGGTAACAGAGGTGGAAAAGAACTCATGTAAGTTGAAGATATTTAAGTATTGTCTTCTAGGTTTTACTAACTTCGGTTAGTTTAAAGAACAACATTGTTAGTTTTTGGTCCTTTCTTATGCACAGTGAGGCTTTATTGTCAGCTCCTCTGCATTTCCTTGCTCCCAGTGCTTAAGTATTAAACAGCCAGTAGAGGTCTCACTTAAAAGAAAGATTTGGACATCAGTGTACATAAGACTAATTTGATTAAAACCTAAGCAATCAAGGGTACCATTAATGACTTGTTCATTAATGGGTCTTGTTAGCAGAAAACTGGCTGTGTTGGGTTTTAAAAATAGAATCTTCTAGTACATTACAGTACACTTTAAATATGTATATGTCTGCATACATACATTAATAACATACAGCTGGTGGCTGGTAGACCACTAAAATTGTGCATCACTCCGTTAAACCCATAATTCACAGGTTTAAGCGTGAATTTCAACATATATAAAGTTTTTGAAAAATCACATTCTGTTGTAAATAAAATTTTTTCAGAATCCTATACATTATCAATACATTACATTTATTTCTAAGGTCATTTAGGAGTCATAACACATATTTTTATATGAAAGCTGATACTACTGCACATTGGTTTGAAAAAAATTACCGTCAAAGTTTCTTCATTACCACCAACATCTGCAAACTTAACAGTTGATTGCTGAAGCTCAGACACATTGGTTCGGCCTTAAACAAAGCAAACAAAACACATTTGGGTTGTTTATTATTCATTTCTTAAACTGACAACTGATTGTTCAGTACAGTAGCTTGATTTTAAATTGGATTTATACCTTTTTTTGACATCAGATTCCTTTCAATAACTGCATCCACATCTTGATTTTCCCCTTTCTGACCTTTTCTTTTTTCTTTCCTTTTGCTCTTCTTTGGCAATGAGTCAGGCTTTTGCATTGACAAATCAGTGTCTTTCTGCAATCACACAACTGTCCTTGTTAAAATAAATGCACACATACCTTGCATTGTGGTGCATCATTATTTGAGTTAGTTACCATGTTTTTGATTTGTCATGCTTAAGTGTTCAATATGTAACGATTCTGACATTGCTTTGCATTTTTTCTGTCATCTTCAATTTGAATTATAATTGTCTTGCAGTACATTTGTAAAATGAATTAGATACACACATGGCTTACAGACTCCTCCTCACACAGATCAATCAGCATGGTGTCCTCTTTTGCTCCACTCTTGTCGATGAACCAGCCTCCTGTGGATGTAACAATGGTTTGTTTGGTAGTACTGGTACTGCCTGGATCACCTGAGAGAACTTTAACAGGTGTGCTGGTGTTTCGCTCTTTTGCAGGAATGCCAGCCTCTGGATTCCCTTTGGAATATAGCGACATCAGCGAATTGTTCATGTGATTAACATTCTGCATAGCAAGAACAAAAAACAGTCAAATTAGGGGTTCCACAGTCTGGAAATTAAGCAGAAATATCTTCAGCTGCTGACTCCTTATGTAAAATGGCCCATGAGCATTCAGGTCAAAACATTCTGGAAACATTTTTGGGGAAGCAAAAACCAAGTCTGATTTTAAAAAATTCGGCTTCATGTCATAAACTCATGAAACTGGAATCTAGTGAAATTTGGTAATAGGGCATTAGAACAAAACATACAGTTGTGAAAGTATCAGAATCTTACAAATACTCTTTTGGCTAAATGGTTAAAAAATGTTCACAAAGAATCCTGAATCTAATAGAACGTCTTCAGTGTTAAAGCTGCTAGAGCTGGTGATGCACCAAAATTAATGTGATAAAGCTTTCATAGGAATAATATGTACATGTGCCAATACTTCTGTCCATAGTTTGTACAATTCCAAGGATTTAAAAAAATCACCAACTTACCTCATGTTCAGAAATATCTTCCTCACTGTCTGTGCTGTCACTTTCATCCCTAAAAAAACATCACACAATAAGAGAATATTAGCAGTCTGGTAAATAATGCATGCATATGCACACATACAACTTCATCAGTTACAAATATGCCATATGCCAAGTGTAACATGCTCATTAACTGTATATGCATTAGAAGTACATGTAAGCGTCCACATTTTGGATAGGTTCTGCTTAACATATATACATTAATTACTCACTCATCTTTTTCCTGGCTTCGTCTCGCTCTTTTGGCAATATGTTTGTCTTCCAATGTTGAAAGACCAACTTCATCACATATTACTTTATGCACTACAGAGGACACATAGTATTAAAAAAATCTGTAGGGTATAATTTAGAATAGGTAAACTTAAAAAAAAAACTTTCTAAAGTACATTTGTCACTTAGTAGCAGATAAATATGTATTCATTTTTGTGAGTGAAACTTTAACTTGATCTATATAAAGAATAAAATGCATGCTGATCTGAAAACTATGCATGCGTAGTTA